>WBNH01005609.1:290638-720607 GCA_013401255.1 Urocolius indicus | reverse complement strand
AAAGGTCTCTTCCAGCTGTAACATTTCTATGATTCTCCTTGCCCTCATTGAGCAGAGAAAGAAGCAAAGGCTTCACCTGCATCAGAGAGGTCTGGGTGATAATTCTGGGAGAACTTTCTAACAGGAAAGCAAAACACAGGACTAGTGCATGGGAGGCTGTGACATCTGACACAGAAAGATTTACAGAAAGGTCCAAAACATAGAC
The DNA here is from genome assembly GCA_013401255.1 of Urocolius indicus. Taxonomy (NCBI): domain Eukaryota; kingdom Metazoa; phylum Chordata; class Aves; order Coliiformes; family Coliidae; genus Urocolius; species Urocolius indicus. Next base: position 720,402 of record WBNH01005609.1, on the reverse strand, counting down.
AGGCAGGTTTTTTTTTTTTTTTTTCTTTTCAGTGTAGCTTATCAAGGAATAACTTCTTGACATCTTTTTTTTTTTTTTTTTTTTTCCCCATTTATGTCCTACTGAGCTCTAATTTTCCATTTTTTCCCATGCACAGACTTTCCATATCCTATTTCCCAATCCTAGTAATGCTGAGAAATTTGGAACTGAGCTTCTTTCGTAGGAGTACATGTTTGCTAAACCTTCTGCAGATAAATGTTTTGTCGTGAGACATAATCTGATCAAAATAAAAAATCAGCATTTTTAACTTGTAAACTAATAGCCTATTTACAGCCCATACTGTTGTCTGCTGACATTGCATTGTTGACAGATATGCTGCACGGGAGCAAGAAAGCCTGAACTCTAAGAACAAACCCAAAAGGAATACATTTTTTGCAAGATATTTTATAGATACTTAAAGCCCAATGCTATCTTAAATCTCTTCTGCTTTTATCCTTTAAATTTCAGGTTCTCAGGTCTCTGCAAATAAAATGGTCTCACATGAAAGCTCTTGTAAATTCACTTCAGTAGATTCATTTGTATTCTGAAGAAGGGTGTAGAATGCTGTAATTAAAGAAGGAGTTCTTAGTTATTTTGTCCCATCCCACAATGCCTTAATTGCTTCTTCCTAATATCTGACTTCTATGTTACCAATCCCTCCTTTCCTTGGACTTGAAAATAAACAAAACGGAAAGTATTTTTTTGAGTTCCAGAAGGACAGAGCTGCGGGAGAGAGTTCAGAGCAGGGCCGCAAAGATGACAGAGTGGTGCATCTCCTTTAAGATGAAAGGCTGAGGGAGCTGGGGCTCTTTAGCTTGGAGAAGAGGAGACTGAGGGGTGACCTCATCAGTGTTCATAAATATGTAAAGGATAAGTGTCAGAAGGATGAAGAGAGGCTGTTCTCAGTGATGTTGAATAATAGGACAAGGAGCAATGGATACAAGCTGGAACATAATAGGTTCCAAAGAAACATAAGGAAAAACTTCTTCCCTGTTCAGGTGAGGGACCACTTGAAGGGGCTGCCCAGATGAGTTGTGGAGTCTCCTTCTCTGGGAACATTCCAAATCCACCAGGATGAGTTTCTGTGTGACCTACTCTAGGTGGTCCTGCTCTGGCAGGGTGTTTGGACTAGAAGATCTTTTGAGGTCCCTTCCAACTGTTAAGATCCTGTGATTCTCTTATTCTATGACCTGATGATTGTGCAGGTCAAACTGTGAGGCTCCATATTGTGGAAAATACACTGAAAATAAAACAAAAAAGTTAAGTTAGAAGTCCATTCCTTTACGGCTGTCTGCCTCTGTCCTTTTTATTTTTCATCTTTGTTTAGCTGTATTACAATTACCTGATTTTGAGGACTGTATCTGGCTACTGCTACATTCTCATGGCACTCTAACTTTGGGTATGGTGTCTTAGGTAAATTACAAACCTAACTGGACAATGATTCACATTTTTCCAGGATGCTATTTTAGTTTTTTACTTTAAAATTTCCTTTAAAATGAAAATACCACAATGAGAACAGCTATAAGTGAAAAGAAAGAAAAAAAATCAACCAGCCAAATATTTGTAAAACCAAGAATCTTTTAAAAAAGTTTTAAGGTTTCTCATAATATTTTTAAATAAGATAAAACCATCCCTAAAAATTAAACTTGAAAATCATAGACTGTTATTTGGAAGTCACCCTGAAACAGCAACAGCTTAGCCTGTCTGGGAATATTAAACATGTCATTAAGTGTGTGTTTCTTGATATCAAGGGTGGATTATGTAAAAAGCAACAATATGAGAAGAAGCTGTAGTGTATTTCGAGCTATGAAATTGCTAACATTGCTGTGACCTTCTTAACTTTAACTGACCCGATAAGGGTTAGATAATTTATAGAAACAATTGAATATTTTGCAACTACTTCAAATACTCGGAATTTTAAATTATGAACTATCATCAAAAGATTAAGTATTTTCCCCTTAATAAGAAAGTACTTTGCTTCATTCTGCTGCAAGTCATGCTTGGACTATTTGAATTCTGTTGTGTTTAACAAGGTTCAGACAATTCATTTTCCCTCAAGATGGTAAAACGTGTGCAGTGTCACTTTTGGTTGTAATTCTTGTCCATAATTTTGCTCTGTAATTTTTTTTTATTGGAATGCTCATTGAAAATGGAACTATTAAATTTAGTGTAAACATTTCTGAATTGAGATGTTAACATTTAAAATTGCCTCATTTCTCTTTAATGTGTTTTGCTGTTTTTCTTGCCTAATTATCATTCTTTTCAATATTTATGTTAACATGACCTTTCTCTGACTGAATGTCTATAACTGCTTCTCAAGTACTTACAGCATCATGATTTTTAAATTAAATTACTTTGTTGTGGAAGAGATTGTAATGCAGTCCACAGAATAGCAGGGAAAGTTTCTGTTAGTCCCAGAATCTGAAAGTAGTAATAATGTTTATTTGTTCACCCTTCTAATCAATGCAACTGTACCAGAGGAAGTATGACTTTGTTTCTTGTTCATGATTAGAAACATTCCAGTAAATTCAATGTTGGTCAAAATTGTCAGATTGACTAGCTGTGAAAGATTGTTTAATGTTGTAAAATGTTTATTACTTTTATTTATTATGCCTTCATCCTGCTGCCAGAAGTAAAGTTACACCATGGATTCTATTTGCCCATGGGAACAGATCACAGGAACACAGGCAGTAACATTTGGCTCCACATCTTGAATTTTCAGGTCAATGTTATTCCACAGCCAAACTCTACTCTTTTGAAATGCGTGAGGTCTAATGATGTAGTATATGCAATAATAAACAAATGCAGAATTTTCTTGTAAACACTTGGAGATGTTTACTTTGATTTTCTACATCTCTTTCAGAGTACGTGTTAAGTTTGTCTAGAATTTAAGAGTAAGTGCCAGACTGTCAGCTCAATTTCACCATGAAACGTTTTCTTCTATACTCAGCTTCCCAAATGTTTTCTTCCTTCACCCGGAAAAGAAGAAAACTAACTCCAGTCCTTCCATTCATCTTTGTTTGAAAATGACAGTGAGTGAGAACACAAAGAGCTGAAGGACAGGAATGACAGCAAGGGAGAGAGAAGAAAATAAACTACTGAAAAGAAAACTAAATGAGATCCAAATACTTAGTCTGGATAAGAGGAGGCTGAGGGAGTATCTCATTAATATTTACAAATATCTAAATAGTGAGTGTAAGGTNCTGTGTGGTCTGATCTAGATGGACCTGCTTCTGCAGGGAGGTTGGACTAGATGATTTCTAAAGGTCCCCTCCAACCCCTACTATTCTATGATTCTATGATATTTAAGGTTTTAAATCAACTTTTTAAAACTGAAAGATGTGAACAATATTAAAGTAAGAATGAAGTGAAACAATGGATGTCAAAAGAGTGCCTAGAAAAGAGATATTTGAAAACGACAAAAAGAAACAGTTCCTAAGCAGCATCCAAGGGAAATTCAGGTAAAGTTTAACTAATTAACAACATTTTTTATGTAGGCATATCCCTCTTTAAATCTATTTGACAGAAAAATGACAAAGAAAAATAACAGAAATTAAAAATATTGCTGATCCTTCTTCAGGTTCTTCTGTCACCAAGAGCTGGCTGATTGGATATTTTCTCAAGTTTTACTTTGTGTAGAGCTTGTTTGGACTGAGTTACTGGTGTAACTGAAGATGTTCTCAGTTATGTCTGATGATAGGACAATGAGGCAATGGGTACAAGCTGGAACATAACAAATTCCAAAGAAATATATGGAAAAAATTCTTCCCTGTTCGGGTGAGGGAGCACTAGAAGAGGCTGCCTAGATGGGTTGTGGTGTCTCCTTTTCTGGAGACATTAAAAACCCACTTGGATGAGTTTCTGTGTGACCTACTCTAGGTGGTGCTGCTCCGGCAGGGGAGGTTGGACTGGATGAGCTTTTGAGGTCTCTTCCAACTGTTAAGATTTTGTGATTCTGTGATAAGGGATGTTTTCCCCTATACACAAAACACATATAATCTCCATCTGATTTCCTTTGTCTTCCTTTTGAGTGCAGTTAGTGAGAGAAGAGAGAATTTTCTGCAAAGGTCCACGCATAAGCAAGAGTGTTAAATATCTTTAAAGCAAGTTGACACAGGTGAATGGCAGATGTTTATCTGCTGTATAGCAAATTAAACATGAGCCAGCAATGTGCCCTTGTGGCCAAGAAGGCCAATGGCATCCTGGAGAGCATCAAAAAGACTCTGGGCAGCAAGTCAAGTCTAGTTCTAGGCTCCCCAGTTCAAGAAAGACAGGGAACAGCTGTAGAGAGTCAACGGTGGAGGGCTACCAAGATGCTGAGGGGACTGGAGCATCTCTTTGACCAGGAAAGGTTGTGGGACTTGAGACTGATTAGCTTGGAGAAGACAAGACTGAGAGGGGACCATATCAATACTGATAAATACCTAAAGAGGGAAGTTGAGAGGATGGGGCCATTCATTTTTCTGTAGGATCCAGTGCCAGGACAAGGAGTACTGAACACAAACTGGAACACAGGAAGTTCCAGTGGAACATGAGGAAAAACTTCTTTGGTGTTGAGATGAGGGAGCTTTGACCCAGGCTGCCCTGGGAGTGAGTGGAGTCTCTGTCTCTGAAGGTTTCCAAACCCACCTGGACACATTCCTGTGTGACCCGACAGAGGTGAACCTACTTTAGCAGGGGGTTAGACTAGGTGATCTCTAGATGTCTCTTCTAACCCCTACCATTCTATGATTCTGTGTAATGATGCACACTATTGATAATAAGCAAAACATGAGCCAGCAATGTGGCCTCATGGCCAAGAAAGCCAATGGCATCCTGGGGTGCATCAAGAAGAGTGTGGCCAGCAGCTGGAGGGAGGTTCTTCTCCCTCTCTACTCTGCCCTGGTGAGGCCTCATCTGGAGTCCTGTGTCCAGTTCTGGGCTCCTCAGCTCAAGAGGGACAGGGAACTGCTGGAGAGAGTCCAGCGCAGGGCCACCAAGATGATCAGGGGTCTGGAGCATCTTTCACACGAGGAAAGGCTGCAGGAACTAGGACTGTTTAGATGAGAAAAGAGAAGACTGGGGGGGATCTTATTAATATTTACAAATATATAAATAGTAGGTGTCAGGAGGTTGGGGCATCCCTTTTTTTTCTATTGTAACGAGCAACAGGGCAAGGGGTGATGGGATGAAGCTGGAACACAAAAAGTTAAAGAGCACCGGCACAAGCTGCCCAGAGGCAATCTCCTTCCTTAGAGGCCTTCAAGACTTACCTGAACGTGTTCCTATGCTACCTAATCTAGGTGAACGTGCTTCTGCAGAGGGATTGGACTAGGTGATCTCTACAGGGTCCTTCCAATCCCTAGCATTCTATGATTCTATTGGATATCCCAGAATATCAGCACAAAAAAAGCATAACATGGAGTGAACTTGTTTTGGCCAGCAAGTCTCTAGCTGTCTTGGGTCAATAGTACTAATACAACTTCACTATCCCTCCTTCCTGCTTTTCAGACTTGGCTGGATAAACAGTAAACACACTTAGTTTCCACAAAGGATGCTCTAATGGCTGCCAAAACATGGGAGTTCTTTTCGGCACCCGACATGCTACTAGGTGGTTGGCTAAACATGCAGGGTCACTTCCCAGAGCTTTGGAAAAACAGTACAAAAAGAAAGGAAGGAAAAAAAAAAAACAGAGAGAGAAAGAGAGAATGCAATCATGTTTTTTTATGGGAAAAGATGTCAAACTGTCATGTTAGTCTCTGCTGAGGCTCTGAGTGCTAACGGTTGCCAGGGTAACTGTTGTGCCAAGCCTCAGCACTTATGTTTTTTTTCCATTGATAATTGCTAATGTGAACAAGTGCTGGCTTGCACTTTACACCTGCCTGGCTTCTAAGTCTACCTTAATTGGATGTGCCAAGATTGAGGAAAAAGTAATCTGCCCTTTCAAGACAAGTGACAGGTAGATGAAGTGTTGCTTAGGCCTTTACTGTAACAATTTTGCTGACAAAATTACTGTGAATTATCTTCCCTCAGTGCACATGTACTATCTTTGTTTACAGAATCAAGACTTTAAGCTTTCAAGTACATTATAGGAAATTATGCTATAAAGTTTTTTGGGAACATCTTGGTGCTGCCTGGTGAAACTCTACTTTCAACCCCAGAGTTCAGAGTGTATCATTTTATATGCATATATGAAAACAGTCTTTAAAAGTGATGGAGAGAAGTGAGAAAAACAACAACAAAAAATTACCATGTATGTAAATTTGTTTTTAAAATGGATAAATAAATGTTTCTAAGGAAAAATCCTTGTGAATGAATAAGGAGAGTCTTTTCAAAAAAATTCTTTTGCTGGTAGTTTTTACCACAATTTCAGAAGTGATGTGGAAGTTTTGAGTAAGCAGGTTTTTGATGTCTCATTCAAGATATTTTGAAGACTAGAAGAGAATAGCAGCATTACAAAACTCTTTAAGTGATTCCCTCTAAATACTATGCTGAAAGCATGATACTAATCATGCTCTTAAACATTTAATATTTTCTCCAGGGGCTCTTAATCACTTCAGGTTTTGTCCAGCATCATCCAAAAGATTTTAGACTGCCCTACAAAGTTCTAATTAACAGAGTCTAATTAACAGATTGACTCAAAAGCTTTAGAAAACTTAATATATGACTTTTTTTTTGTTTTGTGGGTTTTTTTGTTTTTGTTTTTTCCTGGTTATAAGGAGATTACAATTTCTGTGATCAGGTTTTATTTGCTTTTCAGAACTGTGTCAAGCCTTGCCTACTTCACTACTGAGTGTATTCACTGTGTGTAACTGCATTTCTTTGATGTTGCTTTCCCGGTGCACTTAAATGAAATTTCCTGAAACCAATATGCCAGAGTGAATTAATATATGAATAATACATAGTGCTTATTTTAGCACCTTTCATCAGAAGACCTTAAAGAATAGCACAAAGGATAGCAGGGAGGTTACCTTATACCTAATCTATGAAGGAAGAAGCTGAGGTACAGTGATGTTGTGCTCCTGGCCTTACATCACACCATCAGTGAGGGCAGAAACAGCAGAAAACCATCCTACTTGATGGGAATATTATCCTAAAAGCTAGACAGCATCAGATATATTAGTAATTCTGAATGCGTAACTTGTCTCCATTTTGAGTATTAGTAAAGGTTTCATATGCATCTGTTTGCTCCTATGGGACTGACTAGTCCTATTTAAACTATCTAAAGACCTTTTATGATGGAATGAGCAAGGGAGAAGCTACAGATGTCATCTCTATGGACATCTGTAAGATCTTTTACACAGTCCTGCACAACATAAATTCATAGAATCATTTCAGCTGGAAGACACCCACCATTTATATGCTTGTAAATGTTAATGAGATATCCTCTCAGTCTCCTCTTCTCTAGACTAACCAGATCTAGTTCCCACAGCTTTTCCTCATGAGGAAGATGCTACAGTTCCTTGTTCATCTTGATAGCCCTGCGCTGGCCTTCCTCCAGAAGTTTCCTGTCTCTCTTGAGCTGGGGAGCCCAGACCTCCAGATGAGGCCTCACCAGGGCAGAGTAGACGAGGAGAAGAACCTCCCTTGACCTGCTGGTCACACTCTTCTTGATGCTTCCCAGGATGCCATTGGCCTTCTTGGCCACGAGGGCACATTGCGGGCTCATGTTCAGCTTATTTTCCACCAGCACTCCCAGGTCTCCTCCAAGCTGCTCCCCAGCAGGTCAATCCCCAGCCTGTACTGGTGCATGGGGTTGTTCCTTCCCAGGTGCAGGACTCTGCACTTGTCCTTATTGAACCTCATGAGGTTTCTCTCTGCCCAACTCTCAAGCCGGTCAAGATTCCGCTGAGTGGCAGCACAGCCTTCTGGGGAATCAGTCAGAACTCCCAGTTTAGCGTCATCAGGGAACTTGCTGAGAGTACACTCTGTGCCCTCATCCAGGTCATTGATGAAGATGTTGAACAAGACTGGCCCCAGAACCAACCCCTCTGGAACTCTACTGGCCAAGGGCTTCCAACTTGACTCAGCTCTGTTCATCACTGCCCTCTGGGCTGTCATTCAACCAGGTCTTGATCCAGCTCACCGTCACTTCATAGCCAGTTTTACTCTCATAGAAGGCTATCAGGTTGACGAAGCAGGATTTCCTGATGGTGAATCCATGTTGAGTCCCCCTGTAACCATCTTTTTCTTCCTGTGTTTTGAGATGGCATCCAGGATGCGTTGTTCTATCACCTTTCCAGGGATGAAGTTGAGTCTGACCAGCCTGTAGTTTCCAAGTTCTTCCTTCTTGCCTTCTTTTCAAGACTGAAGTGATATTGGCCTTCTTCCAGTCTGCCACAATCAATTAAAAATAGTGGAGAGTGGCTTAGCAATAACATCAGCCAGCTCCCTCAGCACTTGTGGGTGCATTCCATCAGTCCCATAGATTTACGGGTGTTAAGCTTGCCCAACAGGTCTCTAACCTCACCCTTGTCCACCAAGGGAAGGTCTTCCAGTCTCAGGACTACTTGAAGATGTCTCTGCTCATTGCAGGAGTGTTGAACTAGATGACCTTGAAAGGTCTTTACCAATCCAAACTATTCTGTAAATTTTGATTCCATGACAAAAGTTTGCAAATGTAAGGCAGAGGAGTTCTGGCCTGTAAAACTTGCCAAGGTGCTCTGAAAGATAGTAGTATTAGAAGTGACATTAATGAAATGCAAAACCTATTTTGCTGCCCTCCATAAAGCACTACAAACGTTAGATAGTGATTTCATGCCCAGAAACACAGTGGCCTCATAGGAATGTTAACTTTGTTAAGATATTCTGACTAAGTGCATAAAAGAAGGAAACTACTGAAACTGTTCAGGAAAGCAGAGGATTTTTATCACATTATTTGGGATTCTTTCAATCCATGTTTTCACTGATATTCATTTACTTATGTAAGTACTGCATGAGCTAGACTCACGTTTCTATCTAGTCACACTGTCACAGAGATGAAAGAATTTGTACATGGAAGTAAATGAGAGTGGCATGTGGTTTCTAGAGCTGATAAGCTCCAACCTGTAATGAAGTGTTAGCAGATGAGCATTTATTAGTAGCTGCTGCACACCAAAGTGTGTGATTTCATGCTATTGGTTAGTAATGCTGATCAAGGTTTATGAGTCTATCAAAGTTTACTGTTGTATACAGTAGAGTTTTTCCCTATCACATTTTCCAATACCATCAGAAAGTAATTTGATTCACTTTTAGGTGAAAAAATTGACCTAGATTTTCAGCTTCACCACTGAGATGCTTATAGAAGCATCTGTAATGGAGTTTATCCACTAATGTTTGTGACTAAACTGGAGCAGCAAGAGTATAATGTAGTGGAGACCTGGAATGCAATTGCAAATGTTGATCTGACTATGAAGAAAACTAAATTACAGAAGAAATTTTAGTAAAGATAAGATTTTAGTTTACACAACAATCAGATAAAAAGTTATGATCTATCAAAATCTGCATTATGGGCAAAATCATGCTGGATATTCTACAGTGATCCACTTTAATTTTGTTCATTTGTCTATCAATCTGAACACATCATAGCAGAAATAACTGAAAAACAAATAGGCTTTGATTTCAACATATAGCTTAAGAAAATAAAGTTTCTCCCTGAAGATCCATTCTTTCCAAAGAGAATTAGGAAAAAATAATTAGAAAGCAGACTGGGAAAATGTACTTCTTACAAGCACTGCAATTGCCTGGGGCTGGTATTTGCCATTTATCCAATACCATGATGTAAAAAAATGGCATCTCGAATGACTTCTGGGCTCCTTTTGTAACTAGTTGTATGAATTTTCTTTTATAGATGAGTCTTATGGGGAATGAATTAAAAATATTTTTCATATTATTTTGCCCTTTAGTATCAAGCAAACTTGTTGATTTTTTTTGTTAAAGATATATGAGCATGAAGCCATGGTGATGTGTTGAACCATAGAGCGGGTGATGAGAAGGCAGGATTTTCCTCGTATTATCATGCTAAGATAAGTGATATAGTCAGGAAAGTTCATCAACCAGACTTGAAGCCACAGTGAGCAACCTGATGACACACTCCCTGGTTGCTGCGGAATGCTGGAGCTTCTGTCTTGAACCAAAACCTGGTGTCCGGCAAGTGTTTGTAAATTAATCACAGGATTAAACTGTGTCAAAGCAGTGCCATCTGGGAGTCATGAAATGAAAGTTTCAAACATAAGGCATAAAGAATAACACATTTATTTCTTCCCTTTTCTCATACGTATGTTACTGGACTCATGAGATATTTGAGTAGCTACTGCATGTTGAGTTAGCACTCTATGGTCTCTGATTTCTAAAACTCCCTATAAGGTAAATTAATTCATGTATTTTCCTGTGTTACAAAACCAAGTTAAAGACATGTCAGCAAAGTCACTTCTTTATGCCCTACAAGAAGTTTACCTGGGGAAAAGGAGAGGAGAGACTAAAATACAGTTGGCTTAGTCTAGTCTCACCATGATATCCCGGGTAATTACTCCTCACCACATGACAAGAAACCTCACTAAAGAAAGGGCTATGCTAACAGATGGATAAGAAGAAGCAGCAAGGAGGTTAGAATGAGAGGCAGGATAAAGGTGTTTTCCTCTTTTCTGGGTCTATCAAAATCTATCATTCAGCACCATATATAGCCTTTTTTCCCTGTAAAGCGTTGTTCTGACATAATTGTTCTTATAATTTATGCCTCATCTTCCCTTTAACTCTGATATACTATGTTGAATGCAAATTCTTGAAAGGACTATCTTCTGTTCCAGGGAGAACTCCACAATTACAGGTAAAACAGGAAGTTTAAGCAGCAGTTTTTGAAATTGAAATATTTAGTTGTTCCTCTTTTCCTGCTCCAATCCCAAGAATCTGTTTTTCCTCTGAGTTAAAGAAAGCATTCTCCCCCCAGTGCTCATCAGTTACAAGTGCCCATTTAATTATTGCTAGACTTCAGAGTTTTTTTACTCATTAACATTAAACTGGTGCACAGCCATGTAGTCCCTGCCGTGTGAGAAGCAATTAAGGTCAACTTTTAAGTGCAAGTCAAAAGGAAAAAACCCAGTCAAAGTAGAAGAAAATACAGAGAAGAAAAAGCAGTGGCAGAAATTAAAGAAGGAAAATCCCTAGATTTCATAAGTCATTTTCATCTATCTCATTCATATTAGTGCAAGCTAGAGTAGTTTCACTGAAATATAAAGAGAATAAAAGAGAAAAAAAATCTGTTTTCTTTAGGTACACACTTCAGTTACATTGACTTAAGAAAATACACCTTTTTCTTAGCTGAGCCCATTATGACTTCCAGCACATTCACCTGTAGCCATACAGAATACAAAGTCAAATTGTATTAGTTAAATTATCTTCTCTTATAATTGAAGTTTTACATTAACCTGTGAGGAGAGCTAAAAAGCTTACAAACAGTAATTTATACCATCTCAACCGATAAGCTGTAACTCATTAAATCATTATAACTCTATCACATTCATGTGTGTTCTTATCCTTGTTATTGTCTAGGATTTGTGTTAGGGCAAGATAAATAATACATTCTATTGAGATGTTTTTCTAGCCTACATATATTCCTAAATACATTACATTTTTTCAGCTAATGAATAAATGAATAAAAATCTTTAACTGTGTAAATACTGTCAGGAAGAGATTGAGACCAAATGCTCTCAAGAAATAAGTTTTCTATGGGTATATATAAGTATGTACCATATATTAGTAATATCTTAGCATGGGACTGTATTGAGGTTTCTCTATTTTTGAGTCTAAATAGGTAATGATGATGTCCATGGTAGTAATTTCATAGAATCATAGATTCACAGAACGGTAGGGGTTGGAGGGGTTCTTTAGAAATCATCTAGTCCAATGCCCCTGCAATCGAAGATCCCACCTAGATCAAGTCACACAGGAACATGTCCAGAGGGGTCTTGAAGACCTCTAAGGAAGGAGCCTCCACACCCTCCCTGGGCAGCCTGGGCCAGGACTCCCTCACCTGAACAGTAAAACAGTTTTTTTCTTATGTTTAAATGGAACATTTTGTGTTCCAGCTTCATCCCATCACCCCTTGTCCTGTTGCTAGATACAATAGAAAAAAAAAAGGATGCCCCAACCTCCTAACAATCACCATTTATATACTTATAAATATTAATAAGATCCCCCCTCAGTCTCCTCCAGACTAAACAGCCCCAGTTCCCGCAGCTTTTCCGCATAAGGAAAATGCTCCAGTCCCCTGATCATCTTGGTAGCCCTGTGCTGGACTCTCTCCAGAAATTCCCTGTCCCTCTTGAGCTAGAGAAACCAGAACTTGACACAGGACTCCAGATGAGGCCTCTCCAGGGCAAAGTACAAGGGGAGCAGAAGTAGTCATTTGACACAGTCAGGATTCATATATGTATTGTAAATATAAAGAACTCAGAAAAAAACTCTGAAGAAGTAAAATTTTGATCAGTTAAAGTTACAAGTTATAAGAAAAAGAATTTTCAATTTTTTTTGTAAAAGAAAAATTATTCTTATGGACACATTTGTTCTTCTGTTTCATCTTTTTTACCTTCATCAACTTGTTACCACAGCCAAAGGCAACATGCAGGTTTGTTCCTTTAAGTGTGAAGGACAATCCACAATACTTTAGTGACAAATATTGTCTCTGTAAATTGCAGTTTCTGGTTTTCTTCAGGCAGTTTGTCATTCCTTTTTTTTTTTTTGCTGTCACTGCTGAGTTTCAACAGTCTGCTGTTTAAAGCATAACAGCTGGGAAACAGGAACAGAACAAGCTGGAGCCAACTACTTCCAGAAGCCTCTTTCACCTGTGGATTTATTCCATGTGACTAGCATTGCTCATAGTGGTAACTAAGCTGAGAACTAAGCTGGTAACTACTGAGAGGGCTTGGTTGATTCCAGATAAAGCTCAGACACTCAGATGGTAAGGTTTGAGGCCAAGTCCCATATCAGATTTAGGTTCAGTCAGTGGCATCAAAAACTCCTATTTGAGCTTCAAGCAACAGCAGCATCTGATAATCAGATGACCTAATACCATTCTGGGAAGAGCTCTTGTGATTTTGACTCCACAAGTAGCCAAAATTAAAAGACCAGATTCAGCTATGAGAATTGCAAGGACAACAGTAAATACACAAAAGAAAAAAAAAGACCACTGTGTTTAATGCAGTTAGCTAGAATATGGAAAGAAGAGTTAAAAGCAGGTTAGTTTGTAGGCAGCTGAGTTTGTTGTCCTCTTCACCTCTGTGATCTTAGAGACAGCAATTGATTCCTCATTGCTTTATGTTAGTAGCAAAAGAAACTGCAATATTATTCATGTTCCACCCTTAGCTGCATGTGATGCAAAATCTCTTCTGTTCCAGTATCAAGATCATTTCCTATGATGGCTTAGCAGTTTGTGAAGATGCAATGACATCAATAGAGTTCTTGCTTGAAGTTGACTGTTTTGGCTTTACATTCTCGTTCCATATAACCATCTGAAATGTATGTATAGAATCACAGAACCATAGATCTCTTTGTCCAGTCACTCACACTGCCAAGCCCATCACTAAACCATGTCCCTCTGCACCTCAATTACACAGGTTTGCAATATGGTGACTTCAACATCTCCCTAGGTAGCCTGAGTCAGTGTCTAACAACCCTTTCAGGGGAAAACATTCTTCCTAATCTCCGATCTAAACCTCCTCTGGCACAAGTTGAGGCCCTTTCCTCTTGTTCCATCACTTATTACTTGGGAGAAGAGACTGACTTCCACTTCACTACAACCTCCTGTCAGTTAGTTATGAAGAATGATCATGTCTCAGTTCAGCCTCCTTTTGTCCAGGCTTAACAGGCCCAGATCCCTCAGCTGCTCCTCATCAGACTTGTGCTCCAGACCTTTCCCCAGCTCCATCTCCGGACACACTCCAACATCTCAATGTCTTTCTTGCAGGGAGAGGCCCAAAACTGAACACAGCACTCAAGGTGCAGCCTCACCAGGGCCCAGGACAGGGACATAATCACTAATCACTTCCCTGGTCCTGCTGGCCATACCAGTGCTGATACAAGCCAGGATAGCCTTGGCCTTCTTGCCCAGCTGGGCATGCTGCTGGCTTCTATTCAGCCACCGTCAACCAACCATCCCAGGGCCTTTCCCTCTGGGCAACTTTCCAGCTGCTCTGCTGCAGCCTGATGTGTTGCCTGGGGTTGATGTGTCTCAAGTGCAAGACCTGGTACTTCCCTCAGTTAAACCTCAACCCATTGTCCTCAGCCCATTACTTTAGCCTGGGCAGGACTCTCTGAAGAGTCTTCCTGCCCTTAAGCAGATCTACATTCTCACCCAACTGCCTATTACCTGAAACTTACTAAGGGTGCACTTGATCCCCTCATCGAGATCATTGGTAAAGATGTTAAAGAGAACTGGCCTCAACACCGAGCCTTGGAGAAAACCACTGGTGACTAGCCACCAAATGGATTGTACTGATTTAACATCACTCTCTGGGCCCAGCCATCCAGATAGTATTCCACTCAACAAAGAGTACATCTGTCCAAGAATGGACGTATACATATATATAGAGAGATAGAGATATGTGTTCAGACATATGTGTATCTTTGTATTTCTTTGTGTAATACATGTATGTGTGTGTGTTGAATGTTAAGTATTACATCCTTAAGTGGATGGAGTATATTTGTTGGACTTGTGGGAAATGAGGTGGTCAGCAAAGGTGAATAATCTTTGTTTTGTCCAAGGAAAAGAGACTCACAGACCATACAATATATCAATTTAAATATGCCAAATACCTCCATTTGGTTTATAGTGTAATATACTGGATTTAAAAAATAATGTGCTAAATTGTGTCATGCAAATAACAGGTTAGACAATCTGCTGTATAAATCTGATATAAAAAGATAGTGTCATCCTAAAAGCTTGTTTGAATCAGTCACAGAAGAAGGGCCTTCGGTTCTGTTGCACTGTCATCTCAGCTTAAAACTCATTAAGTATTTCACATGACTATGATCTCCTCATAGCAATAATATAATATAATTAAACTTCTTTTCCTCTGGCACTGAACTGGACTTCAGTATTACTTTCTAATTCCAATGCAATACAAAAGAACTTTCTGAAATTACAGGCCTTTTCCCAATTTCTTCTTTTTATTCGTTCTTTTTTTCTGTAGGATGGATATATTCTTTGCTTTGAAACACGGGATGTTCTCTGCTTCTGTGACATTGGTAAAACGCTGTAATTAAGGTGAGAAACAGATAATTTTGAATTTTGTATAATGTTATAACCTTGCAGCCTCTCATGGCTAGAGAAGTGATATGCGAAATTATCTTTCTGTACTTATTTATTTATATTTCATTTAGAAACACAGATTAATTTGTTATACCTTTAATGCTCAAAAATTTAATCGCTATAGGAGCCTGTTTAGCTAAAACAGCACCTGTGGGCTTTTTTGGATTTTTTAGAGATGCCATCAAAGGTTAAAATTTTACCAACCTGGGGGAAGAGATTGCCTTTCTAGAGAAAACAGTTCTTGTAAAGAAATACAACTTGTAGAAATTTTAAGGCCTACAGGATCTAAGTCTGGATTTTGAACATTCTGTTTGGCATAAAATTTGAAAAAACAGCTCTATAAAGTCAAACCCTTAACTCCTCAAAGAAAATAAAATTCACAAGATTTACAAGCTTTTGATCTTTCCAACCTCAAACAACTAATTTAAGGATTGATCTCTAGGTTGCATTGTTTTCCACCGAGGTGTGTTTTGTTGTATATCTCAGATCTGAATAGGTAATGCTCATGTGTGGAGATAAAATTATACACTTCTTTCTGGAGGCATGGAGTTACAGATATAAAGTCACAGCATTTTAAAGGAGTGGAGTGCACAGATAATAATAAAACCCAGTGGGAGCCGATCTGGCTATCTCTTGTAAGTGCTTTTGCGAATCCTTGCTGTAAGCAGCCTTGTAAATAAAATCAAGTGATTAAATCTCAGATAAGCACAGGATTGATAGGAATCCAGTACTCAGAAACAAATGGATTTACCTACCTCTTATGGTTTATGTGTTCGGATTACCACCAGCTTGTAGAACATAGAGTTAGTCTGGCAGGCTCCTCAGTCTTCTGCATAACTCACCACATGTGTGGCCTCTGCGGTGCACTAGTATGAGAAAAAAAGATGTAGTAATGTTGGTGGGGTTTTTTTATTGGACATTTATTTACTTCTACAAAACCAGCTGATTATTAAGCAATTATAATATAAGTGAGACAGTGTTCAAATGTCTTAAACTTTTCAAGGATTATACATAATATATATACATAGCCTAATACAAAATAACAAAAATAGCAGTTTTCACTGAACAAAATACACATATAGAGACAGGTAAAATGTGACCTAATCTCTACAGATTATTTTTGTCACAAAAAAGACTTGTCTGTTTACAAGCAAATCTTGCAGATTTAATCTTTTTACAACTGAATTAATGAAAGCTATACTTTGCTGCATGCTGTTGTCTGGAATCACCTTCTCCAGGTGGTGTTGACATGTTTATTATTACTGTATTAATCAATGTCCACTCACAAGTTCATTAAGGATTCGGCTGCAGAATAAAGCAATGAAGTTCTGTGGAAGTTTGGCCAAGAAGTCTGTCACCATTGTTGAATTATAATCTATAACAAAACAATCTAAGGTTGAGTACATGTAGATACGTTTAAATGTGAGTAATACTGTGCACTCTCCACACAGTCTCTAGGTTGCAATCTGTATTAATAGGATGGCAGAACACATTCTTTACAGAAAGTTGCAGATGATCAATTTCTTCTTCCTTATTTAATTGCAAATTGAATTCTCAGTAGTGCAGTAGCTATGAATTTCTTTTTTCTTTAATTTCTATGACAACAGCCAAAAACTTTTGTCAAAGAGCATACATCCTAAAAATACTCCAAAAAAACAAGCAATATTTTCTGAGTTAAATCAAAACTGCAGTTTCTCCACCTACTATCATCAAGAATGCATTTTTGCTAATATATTCTGGGTTTTTTTAAATTGTATTGGTCATATTTCATTACATCTTGAAGTGTAAGTTAACTTGGTTGATGTAAATCTACAGATTATATCCAAGATCTAACACAAGCATCTCAACAGTTTTTAGTAGATGGTGAAAATCTTTTCCTCTTGCTCTCTACTTCAAAGCATATGCCTATACTTCAGGTGAAGTTTTTATATTCCAATCATCCTTTGTTGAAATAAATCCACAGCTTCCGAATCATCGGTTCTTAGCAGCATTGTGATATGTGGTAATTTACATGTAATTTGAAACTGGAAGTGTGGGTTTGAGTGTAAACATATCAGAGCATCATTCTGGCTGATTTTTATGTTCATTATATAGTCTCTACAGCAACTTTCTATCAGCTTGTTTGACTTATATTACTAGAATTAACACCAATTTAAATCCACTGTTTCTAAAACATATAACTTTTGAAAGAATCACGTAACATTCAAGTCACTGCTATCTGCCTCTGTAGCCACAAGTTTGAGTGGCAAACTGATATTATCATGAAAGAGAGAGAAGGCCAAGTTTATAAGCTTATATTTAGCAGGACTTTGAATGAAACCTTCAGAAAGCTTGAGAAGAGAACAAAGTGTGTTTTTAATTGAGGAATAAGCATTGGAATAATTTCATTATTGTGAAACTAAAATCCTTCTGTTAGCTGGGTGAGCTATTAAAAATCAGGGATTTAAAAAAATGCTGTTTTCAAAGGGTGGTTAGAAAACGGTCTCTCTAAAATGGATGTAACCTTTAGCTTTTGATCATAGTCCCTTCCTGCCCACCTGAAACAGCACAGAGCAGAATCACACAAACTGTGGCTGATTATTTTCTTAAACCCAGAGCTTAAATTAGACTTTGCTTAAGAAATAAATTGCTACTGAATATGGAACAGAATCAGAACTGTGGAACAAAAATAACATGTGATTCCCAAAATAAATCTATTTCAGACTTTAAACAAAACCTTATTTTATTCTGGTAGAGAGTAATTAGAGGATTTTTAGTGATTAGAAATCATTCAACCCCAAATGGAAGGAATACATTGAAGTCTCAATATGTTTTACTGCCAGGCTTCCAGAGAACACAAATACCAACTGTAACTGAATGATGTCAAGACTAGAGAATACAATCTTTGTCATATGTATCCTTCTGAGATGTTACTAAATATAATATACATGCAAACACATCACTTGATTGTTTTTAAAAAATGGGTTGAGTCACCAAATAAATCCTAATTGTATTATTAAACATCCATCGTTTTGAGACTGATAGAATACGTAAATTACCTGATTGATACACCTACCAGTGAAAGAAATTAGAACTGGATATTTTAATGAAGCTGTAGATAGTATATTTCGTTCAAGTATAGTCAGAGGGATAGAATTGTCCTCTTCTGGGAATGTATTGTATCTGTCACTGGATGCCATCTGGTCCATTACAAAACAAACCATGCATCTATTCCTAGTTCTTCCTAAGATTGTAGCCGCTGACAGAATGAGACAATGAGGAGGAAAGAAACCTAGTGGATGCACAGATTATTCAATGATATTTTTCTCCAAAGGCAATCTGCTCTATTTCTGTTAGTTAAATTGGCCTAAACCACAGTCTGTGGTTAAACCTGGTGTTTAGAACCCAGTAACAACAGAAGACTTCACAATGTCATCCGACTTTGGCTATTTCTTATCTGTGCTATAAAGAAAGAAGAGAACTTTCCTTAGTGTTTCTGTAACTATCCAACACAGCTTGCTTTGATGTACAATAAGCTTTTTTTTTTTAATGATTATCTATTTGTCAAGAAAAGATTATTATTTTCGTATTATTTAGAGTCACATTATGGATTTTTATTACCAGATGCAGGGAGCATCCTCTGAATGTCCTCAATACCCACAATATTTATGGTCATTGTGCTCTATGAAATTAAACAGCTGCTTTTTCAAAGCTTTTCCAAAAACTGATCATGACCCAAAAGGAACAGACACAGTCCTTCCCACACCAGGCTATGGTGGTGACTGTGCATACTGATAACATCATGATGACTTGGCAAAGAAAATGTACATTAAACTGCATTCTGTGAGAAAGTACATTTTACTTGAAACCCAGAAGCACAGGAAAATCATATTTATTTTGGCTTCTAAATAATTTTAGACACTAAGAGGGAGAATATAATTTTCTGGGAATTCAAATGTATGCAGTACTGAACAAAACTTAAATGAAACAAGTTGTTTTGGCAAAAGAAAGTTTATTTTGACTGAAGTTGTGGTGCTCTCAGCGTTTGATCAGTAATATTTTTTTTCTCTATTTCTAGTCAGAATTAAGAAAAATATAACAAATCTGTTCCACATTCAACTTTGCTCAACAATGATTTTACCAATAGAGATGAAAATTCAGTTGTTCTCTTTCTATGTTGGCTGCAAGTGCCCCTCTTGCCGGTTAAAGACTAGAAAGACTAGAAAATGACCAGTGTGGAAGGTCTACCTTTTACATGACTGGAAGCAAGACTTAAACCAATCGTTTTATGACCTTTGACAAAGAAACTGGCTCTTTCTGAAGTGACCAGAGAGATAGTTCAGGCCTTTAGTGTGCTAAAATATCTAACTCTCTGCAGGACAGTCATTTCAGAAAAAAACACTAAGAGAAATGATCAAGCCAATCCTTTCTTCAGCAATCCTTCACACACATTGAAAAGGAATTAAACTTAATTGTTATGTTTTCTGCTAAATAATGAGGAACTAGTGAGTCACAGTTTGGGGGATGGCAGCGAGCTTCCACATAGGATGAGGAAAGAGTTGCAGGTTTCACAATGAGTCTTTTGGTTTGTTTTGTCTTTTATTTTTCTTAATTTTTGTTATTTAATTTATTAATTTTGGCTATAATCAGAAATTATTATTTTGGCTATGACAGGGGAATGAGCTAGCTACGGGGTTTTTAAAATTGAACCAAACCAGACAATACCCAAGAAAAACAACGTTGTTTATAGGTGGTGTGATAAAATCAGAAAGCATATCATAGCAACCAGCAGATCACCAATCTAGCTGACAGGTATTTTTTATCAGCCTCTGTGTATCAAGTCTATCACTAGTACTCCACTGCTGAACATCTACATCATGATTATTTCACAGTATATAGAATTGGACTTTCTGACCCAGTTAGTCCATTCTAGCTTCCTGCATTCATTATAGAGCAGTAGCATAATAAATAATATATATTAAAACATTAACTATGATAATTGGTATGTTATACTAGATACATTTCGGCTTAAATATCAAATCACAGTATATGTACAACGCAATTGTCTCCTTTGCATTTTACATGAAATTATGTGTAGATAAGACATCTGATTATACCAAGATGTGCTATATTCTAATTTCTTCCATTGTTATATATGCAATTCAAAAACCTTCTTAGTGTACTTTGCAAGAGAATTTTCGTTGCACTTTCTTTTCATAATCATTGTTCGCATGCTGTTTAATTCAAATGATTGTAATTTTCTATACTTCAGTAGATATGGAGAATGGCAGTATCAGATCAATATCTGGAACAAAATTCATTATGTATATGACCACTAAAAAAAAAAAGAAAAGAGGAAAGAGAGAGACAGTTGGAAATAACAGCTCTTTTGTCACGTTTGTAGTTTCTCAAGTCTGTAAAGTCCATGAAATAAGGCATTCTGTGACAAATCCTGAGGTTAGGATGCAATATCAGCTTTTCCCAGTGGTTACATATCCTGTTTTCCTGAAAAGAGTTTGAATATTTTCATGATATGGCTTCATTGTATGATAGTTAAGAAATATTGATGTTTTCATGAATTTGTTCACAAACTGTTACTATGATCTAGATGGTCCTGCTCAGGCATGGGAATTGGACTGGATGATCTTTGAGGTCCTTTCCAACCTTTAACATTCTGTGACTCTGTGATTCTGTCTAACCCCTATTTCCCCTATTGTGGGGAAAACAATATCAATTCTTGCTTCTGAATTCTAGCAGTATAATAATCTAACAGATATTTAAGAGCTATTGCTACTTCTTGGCAAATAAAGCTGTGTTTGATGGAATTTCGGTTTTGTTAAAAAGTCAGAAGAATGTACTGAACCTTTTACTATGAAGGAATAAATGCTTCAAGGTAGCTAATGCTATTACTGCCTGCTATTACAGGTTTCTAAGGCCTCTTTATATTCTTGTGTCTGTGTGATATGACAGGAGAAGATGATGACTGCTGTTAAAGGGAGACATCACTTACAGCACCGTTCATAAATAGTGTTTGTTCGGCAATAATGTCTTCTCTGTCTGCTTTTTCCTTTCTTCAAAGGAGAGCTTCTTCATAAGTTTCTGATTTTCAGATTTCTTTATTCTTTAAAATACTTACATGATAGCAAAGAGGACCTATATCTTCACTCTGACAGATGGAGTGTTTCAGGGGGCTTTGCTTACTACAAAGCAAGGTATTCCAAAGACATCTTCAAGACAGCTAAAAGTACAAGCTCAGCTTGATATTGGGCTCAAACATTTTAAAATAATACTGGTTTTGCACTGAACTCACATGAGCATTTTGGATAGAAACCCTGAGTACAATAATTAAAAATGCATGTGGGTCTCCACTGAGCTTTCTCCCTCACTTCTTTTTCAAGTTTTGCAGAGTATTACTATTAGAACCTCATGATGTCAATATCTTGCCAAAACTTCTGGCTCAAACTGGATTATTAGTTCCCTTGTGCACTGGTGCCTGATGTGCTATTCATTGGCACTCACATATTCTCATTACTGCTCCAGATGTAGTTAATATTCAAGCAAAAATCTCACATAATATTCAAAGGAAAAATCTCACAAGTTGCAAATTTGAGCTTCTATTAAATGTCAGTGTAAATGATTTACACGAATGACTTCATTTGAGTAAGCTGGAGCTTCACCTGAGAGGAGTTGTTGTCATCATTATTTATTTATTTGTTATTTATTTTTTATGTTATTTATTATATTTATTATTTTATTTTCTTATACTAAATTTATTATTTAGTCTAGATAAGAGGAGATTGAGGGGGGATCTCATTAATATTTTAAAATATCTAAATGGTGGATGTCAGGATATTGGGGCAGCACTTCTATTGTATCTAGTGACAAGACAAGTGGTAATGGAAGAAGATGCAACACAAAAAGTTCTATTTAAACATAAGAAAAAATTGTTTTACTGTGAGAGTGAGGGAGCCCTGGCACAGGATGCCCAGGGAGGGTGTGGAGT
Organism: Urocolius indicus; assembly: GCA_013401255.1. Classification (NCBI taxonomy): domain Eukaryota; kingdom Metazoa; phylum Chordata; class Aves; order Coliiformes; family Coliidae; genus Urocolius; species Urocolius indicus. Next base: position 698,140 of record WBNH01005609.1, on the reverse strand, counting down.
TTACTTCTCTGGAGATCTTCAAGATCTGCCTGGACAAATTCCTGTGTGACCTGATCTAGATGGGACCTGCTTCTGCGGGTTGGGTTGGACTAGATAATCTCTAAAGATCTCTTCCAACCCCTACCATTCCATGATTCTATGATTATTCTTCTAGTAAAAATAGTTTTCTGGACATTATAATTATATTGTTCAATGTGTGAATTTCCTATACAAATACTTACTTGAACTGTTCAATCTTATTTTTGCCATCTTCAGTTTATATTAAAGAAAGTATAAAATAAATGGTTCTTTAATTATAAATAACTAAAACTACACATCACATTTATGCTGTTTGTGTACAATTACTGTGTATTGTCATATGCATTGCATATAATAGATGCAATAGCAATGCTTGTCTGTGAAGAATTAAGACACCCTAGTTGGTTTTGGCCTGTGCAAATCATACTGTGCCAAAAAACTTTAGGGCAGTGTTGGGAAATTAGCCCAGCTAATGATGATTATCAGCATGCAGTTTGGATACAGGAGGCTAACTAGGTTTAATGGCAGCACAGCAGATTGTCTCATGCTAGCTGTCCTCTACCTGAGAATCTACCTGGGCACATTCAGGTTACCAGTATAGAAATTCATGGCCCTGGTGCTCATGTTTGTTTGGTGCTGCATTGACACATATCAGACACCTTTGGGGCTAACCAGGACATACCCTCAGACGTCTGTGTTACAATTTCTTTAATTAATCTGTGCCCTAAAGTTAGAGATTCACCACTACTACCTTCTGAACACCCTGGAGAATTACTTATCAGCTTTTTTGGAAGGAACTCGGCTTTAGGCCTCACTATGGCCATGGCAAAAGACTTCTTTGCTATAATCAGAATCAGCTTTATTGCTCCATGAAAGTGAAAAGAATATTAAGCCCAAAACATTGAATAAACAAGTAAATTCATCAGTAAAATATGAACTAACACTTAAACGTCATATCTGCTCCAACATTTCATCAAGCTTCTGAAGCCACCTTGTAGGTGCTATTATTTGTTCAAGTGATAGCAAGTTCTGAAGAATTCTTCTCTCACTTTCTCTTTTCCCTGAGATGACTATTACTTATATCAAGAAAAATTGCTTAGAAGAGTTTGTTTCCTCTGTAGTAGAAGATGCCTCCAACTATTCATATAACTGTCCATCATTCTCTGTAACTGGGTATCAGAAGGTGACTTGAGACAGTAAACGACTATGTCACTTCCAGTATATCTCTTACACTATTATTTCTATTGTGTATTTAATTACATTTCATTTGTATATTTTTTGCCCTGAAGTTTCATTCTTCCTTCTTTTGCTTACAGTTTTATCAACCCAACCAGTATGTATATTTTATGAGCTATGCATTATGAGAAATAATGCATAATGTATAAGGTAAAACCTTTTAGGATTAATGTTTAACTTGCTACAACTTTTGCATGCTGTCTACATGTAACATGCAAATAAAGTTAAATGCTCATCTGAGGAAGAAATTGAAAAAATATACATTCCCTACTTGATAATTTGAAGGAACCTTGTCACAAAAATAAATTAAATATGGTGTCAAAATTTGTATAATTAACCTATTCATAAGTAACAGTATAAATCCAGTTTAGCAATCTACTGCAAAGTAAAACCACTGTGCAATTATAGTGCAATTACAAGTTAATTACATAGATATTACAGCATCTGCATTTTACTTATACTGTCTTTTTCAAAATTATAGTAATTAACCTTGCAGCTTCTAAGTTTTACCTTACATGACAATAAAGCACATGACCTGTTTAAGTACAATTTTTCTGCTCTTAAATTCACTTCATATAAAAATCATATATAAAATACTAACATAGCATCATGGCACTAGCTAATTTAAATTCAGAAGTAACTAAAGACAATAGGTGTATTTTTTAATATTGTGTTAATGTTTTATAAACATTCTCTAACTCTAAATATATAACTATCTATATAAATAGCTATTATATCTATATGTATTTCCATAATTGGTGATAAATGGCACAGAATCAAGCCTGTGGCCCGTGGAGTTCCACAGGGATTGGTTCTGGGGCCAGTCTTGTTCAGCATCTTCATCAACCACCTGGATGAGGGGACAAAGTGACCTTCAGCAAGTTCCCTGATGACAACAAACTGAGAGGACTGGCTGATTCACCAGAAGGTTGTACTGCATTCAGTGAGATCTCAAATAGCTCCCCATTCACCCCCACCCTTGTTAGGATGGCAGAGGCCCCAGATAAATGGGAGGAAAAAAAAATAACCAAGGTTGTAGTGGATTGAGACAAAGGCAGGGAGGACTCACTGCCAATTACGGTTCTGAGCAAAACAGACTCCAGTTCTTGACTTAGAGAGGAAAGTAGGAAAGTTTATTCTACTACCTACAAGAAACAGAACAGAAGCAAAAAAGGAAGTAGGATGATGAGAAAATTACAACCAGTACTTTAAGATCTCCCTCCCCCATCCCTCCATTCTTCCTGGGCCCAGCTCACTGCTCCCCATATCTCTACCTCCTCTTCCTCAATGGCTCAGGGGAGCAGGGAATGGGGGATATGGTCAGTCTCTCACAGATGGGCTCTGCTGCTTCTCTCTGCTCAGATGAGGACGACTCCTGGCATTCTTCCCCTGCTATATTATGGGGTCCCTTCCCCTGGACACAGTCCTTAATGAACTTCTCTGGTGTGGTTGTTCCCAGCAGCTGCAGCTTCTGCTGATACAGAGTCTCTCACACGGGATACAGTCCTTAGTGAATATCTCTGGTGTGGGTTCTTCCCCATGGTTGCAGCTTCTGTAAGTATGGGGTCCCTCATACGGGACACAGCCTTCTCTGGCCATAGTCATTGCCCTTGGTACAGGGTGATTAATAAAGAAAATCACTGCCCTGATGCAGAGTTTTTAACGAAATGCAAACAAATCACTACTTCACTAGTCTTCTCTGTGGGGGGAGGCTCTGCTCCAGCAAACTTCCTCTTCTCTTCTTTCATTGACCTTGGAGTCCACATGGTTACTTCTCTCTCTCCCAACTCCTTGCACCACCACCAGACAGAAAAGAAGGGTCAGAAGAAAGAACAGGAAGAACCCTCTTCTTGTGGATTCTTCTTAAAAAGTGATCGTGGAGGTGTCTAATTCGTTCAGCCCCAGAAGTGGGTCTGGCTCAGAGCTGGGGAGTTTCAAGCAACTTCTTACATGAGCCATCTTTACAGTCCCTTTCCCCTTACCAGAAATGGCTGTCATGTCAAACCGTGACACTCAACCAGCTTAAACTAATTCAGACCTTGCAGATGGGGTTTCTCAGCTCCTGATGACTGCCAAAGCTGGTGGGTGCCAAAAGTCAATTTTTCTCCCTGCATAAACCTCTGTGCTTTTCTTTCACATAACCATTGGCATCTGTGGTGGTTTAGGCCAATACCCACCCAGTCATAATATTACTCCCCCTCCTAAATTGGGCAGGAGAGTGGGAGAGGAATATAACAAACTGCTTGTGAGTTGAGATAAGGACGGAGAGATCACTCGGTAATTAACGTCACAGGCAAAACAGACTCAACTTAGGGAGAAAAAGGTTTGATTTATTAAAGAAACAATAAAAGCAGGGAGACGAGAAATAAAACCGTCTTAAAACACCTCCCCCCACCCCTCCACTTCCCGGGACTCCCTTTCCTTCCCCCCCAGCGGCGCAGGGGATGAGGAATGGGGGTTGCAGTCAGTTCATTACAGATGGACTTTGCCGCTGCTGCTTCTCAGGGGGAGGCCTCCTCACACTTCCCACTGCTACACTGTGGGGTCCCTCCCCACGGGAGACAGTCCCTCATGAACTTCTCCAGCGTGGGTCCTTCCCATGGGCCGCAGCTCCTCACGAACTGCTCCGGCATGGGCCCTCCCACGGGGCAGCTCCTCACACACTGCCCAGCGTGGGTCATCCACCGGGAGAGACAGTCCTTCAGGGACAGGCTGCTCCAGCCTGGGTCCCCTCACGGGATCACAAGTCCTGACAGCAAACCTGCTCCGGCGTGGGCACCTCCCCCACGGACTCCCAGGTCTTGCCAGGAACTTGCTCCAGGATGAACTTCTTACGGAGTCACGGCCTCTCTCAGGCATCCACCCGCTCCTCCATGGGCTGCCAGTGGGTCTCTGCTTCCCGGTGGCCTCCATGGACTGCAGGGGGACAACCTGCTTCACCATGGTCCTCACCACATATCGCAGGGGAGCCTTCTCGGTGCCTGGCACTCTCCTCCCCCTCCTTCTGCACTGACCTTGGTGTCTGTGGAGATGTTTCACATTCTCTCTCCCTGTTGCTGCTGCAGTTCTGCCACTGCGCAACAACTTCTTCTGCTCAAATCTGTTATTCACAGAGGCGTTACCTCCACCACTAATTGTCCAGGCCTAGGTCAGGTGCAGGGTCCAGTTTAAAACTGACTGGCCCTAATCCTGTCAGCTACAGAGGAAGCTTCTGGCAACTCTCTTTGTTTAAAGAAACCACTCCTTTAGCCCCCCTGCTACTGAAAAACCTGGCCCAGGCCAAAACCACTACAGCACCAGACCCATGATATACACAGTCTAACATGCCCACACAATAAATATGTATGTACAAAGGTTGTGAAGCCATAGAGGCTTTTTGTATTCTCTCTGTATCCTGTCTATATCCTAGGATTTTAAACTGATTCTGTAATCACAGAATTTGAATACTTATTACTTTGTCAATGATGTGAAACATTACTTTCTACTCAAAAGGACATGTTTAAACTTTTTCTGAAGCATTTTTTGTTTTTGGAGTCATAGATACAGGGAAAAGCTAAGTCCAAAGTCCTATTTTCAGGAAGGTTCATGTTTATGCTTCCTGTTATTATTCCCTAAAAGTGTTAAGTGAGGTATATAAATCAAAGCCCAAGTCTTGTCTAGAACACATTTATAGCCTAAAACAGAGATTAGAGCTGTATCAAATTCAACAGATGCTTAGGAGAGGAGTAGGAAGAAGTGAAGTAATCCCGATTAACATATTAAATAGTATTTTCAGAATGAACCTCACCTGGAGTGTTATTATTATCAAAATGAGACTTTCAGTAGATATTTTAATGTCCTGCTTTGTTCTTTATTGAACTTCTTATTTATTATTATAGATTTTCTTTTTATAAAAGTAGCCCAAGACATCTTCATTAAACATCTATTACCTTGGACTTCAGCTGAACTATACTACATCTCTAAAGCAAGATGGGGAAAAGTGCAGGAGGTTTTAAACCTGCACATTGCTAGGAGCATCTGAAGCCTAATTGTGACATGTTATACATCCTTTCATTTCATAAGCATATTTCTTCACACCTAATCAATGATCTAATTTTAAATAATCAGATTAAGACATTTTGCCTCAGGAGCAGACTATAATTCGAAGAATTGCAGGCACAGTAATACCAGCAATGTGAACTGGTGATTTCCTATTCTTCATTATGACAAACTTCAATCTGAAAATAGCACATTTTAGCATAGAAAGGCAAACAAAAAAGATCTCGATGCATGTTTCGCATCGACGTATCTACAGCATTACCAGGAAAGTAAACAAAGAAACCACGGCACAGACAAGAAAGCAATAATTTTATGAAGATGGGGAAAAGAACTCCATTATGTATTTCTGTTAGAGGAACAGATTAATTACATCATTTCTGATGACTGTATATGCTACAGGTTTCTCAGTGCCCATCATGTAGTTAACTAGTCATGAAATAATGTCATACTAGATGCAATTGTTTGTTCTTAAACTCTTATTCACCCATATCAATAAGCTTGAGAAATATACTGTACACTAAACAACATATAGCTTCCTGTGTTAATTTCTTTCATTCTCCTGGAGTTTTAATTTAATAGATATGTCTTTTGCTTCTGAGGTAAGCACATGGGATATAACTAAAAGTATATTTGTTTCTCTATTACTAGATGATCTTTAGAGGCTCCTTCCAACCCCTGCTGTTCTATGATTCTGCGGTTCCATGAAATGCCAATGAATATTCCACCTTGCATTACAGAGATCTGAATAATTACATTCATTACAGTACACACAGAAGTTTGAATTCAAATTAATAAACTGATGTACATCAAAACTGTGTTTATGTTAGGAAGGAAGAGGGCTGCTTAAACTGACATAAAATATTTTGGTATAAATGTTCATTAATAAATTTGAGTTGATAATTAAAAGATGATGTTTAGCCTTTAGAAGGGTGAGCCTCCAGAGCAGCAGTGTCATCACTGGGTGAAATTAAATCAACTTCAATATGTTTCTAAAAGACATAAAAAATAGGTTATGTTTTTCATAGTTAGAGTCAGTGTGCCATGAGTTGACTTCTTCTGTATCTCAGCAAGGTCAAAAGGGATAATTTATGCATTATAAGCAAGCTGCTACAATTCCAGAAAATAGCTAATGGTCTACCTCAGATTAAGAAAACAAACTTTCATGAGAATCATGTGGGTACATATAAACCTGCCAACTGAAGTACACAGATTGCTGAAAGAGTAAAAAATGCAAATGCAGGAACTATATCCTGTTTAACATGGCCACACTAGGAAAAGAACAATTCAAGAAGGTTTTTGTTTCATTTTTATCATTTTTTCCCAGGTAAATTTCCTGAAATTTCTTGGCTTTTTAGTATTTCCTGTCTAACCTACCTCTTAAGTATACGAGGGAAACTCAGCAACACTCCTCTCTTGTTTCACTTACACACAGTTTGTTTAAGAAACAAGTACAACTGGATTCAAAGGCCTCTGAAATCAAAGGAAAATCTTTCATTGCTTTCATTAAGCTTTGGCAAAAAAGTCCTTCTTGTGGTTACTATTTTTGCAGTGTAAGATGAATAGTGGACTAATAGATACTTTTGTTTTAGCAGGGCTAGTTGTTAGTGAGCTTGAGCAATCTGAAGCCAAACTTTGTATGTATTTTTACATGTACATTCACGTTTCCTGTAGACATTTGAAAATTATAATCAGAATCTCACTAAGCCTGCAGTTCTAATATCCTCATTTTCTGAATCAGCATAATAAGAAGGAATGAGTATAGAAAAATGTCACCATTTTATCATATTTATCACTGACATAACTAAATGTATCAGATCCTTGTAAATTTTGCTGTCGGTGTGCACACAGTAAATTGCTTCTATTCATAGATCATTGTGTATTTCCTCTAAGTATTCCTGGAAAACATTTCCTAGCTCTAGGTTTTGAATTAATCAATCAACTTTTGTTTTTATAGCACTATTCTGGAAAATCCACTCATAGCACTTTCAGTAATAGAGATCAGAAAAAATGAATCCATACTCTCCATTTAAGACTAAAACATCTATCTTCTTGACTATGTTCATCAAAGACATTTCAGCTGTGGAAGTTCCAAAAGCTTTATACATTTAGGAACTCTTTGATTTTGAAACTAACAAATATGCATGGGAAGCAGTAAAAGTATCCTGGTCACAAAGAAGAATGTGGAACCAACACAACTTTTGATTTGACCCTATATATCAGGTCTTAATTTAACTATTTGGGAAAGTTAAAAAATATTTTAAAAGTGATTTCTGCAGGTCAAAGTGTGGCTGCTGAAGGGCCGCTGAGGGATTACTCACTGTTACTCATAAATGCCTGTATGTTAATGTCTGCAGCTGACCTAGGCTCTTTTCAGGGTCATAAACAGAATGTGGATCTCTTATGGCTCAGGTCAGCTTACCTGTTCTGGATGTATGAGTCATACTCTTCAAGTGCCTGTTTCTCTCTCTAAATCACAAAAGGTGTTGAGCATGATTAGCTCTGGTGCAAGACATCTACAGAGACCTCTTCTGTTTACAAAATTAGTTTTGACATCACTACAGGCCAATGTCATAGTGAAATTTCAGTTAAATAGCCAAACAGAAGATGAATCTAATAAGGAGCCTAGAAAATTCCAGCTCTGAGCAATGAGATATGAGTGACATAAGCTCACATGTTTTAATAGTAATGTATAATGTCATCAGCATTTTAGAAGAACATAATATCATGAAAAGATGAAACAGTAGCTGTATTCACCAACTTCAGTGAGATTTTGTCATTAGAATGACTAATATTTCAATACAAATATTTTTTTGATCTTAATATATTCATATTAAAGATAAAAACTTACCCAAAAACCAGACAGGTGCTTAAATGTATTCAGAAGTTGGTTCCTCACTAAAGCGAGACATTAAATGCATTTAATATATACTGCATACTAGGTTTTGTCAGATAGTTCATTAGCCTATATTCCCACAAGTCAATCAGAGGCAGTTATATTTACCCTTTGGGCATGTGTTCGGAGTAGATCTAGAGCATCTGCCAAAGCACACACACAAGTGGAGAGCTGAAGAAATATGCAGAAGGACCAAACGAAGGAATTTCTCATCTGAGCAATACTTACAGAGAATAAAATCTTGGGATCCAACCTGTAGTTCTAAACCTTGAAGAATAGGAGAGGAAAGCGTCTTCTACCATGTAAAGTGAATTTTTCTCTTTCTGTCCATCTCATTGCCTCCTTGGACCTTTTGCAAAACTTGTTCCTACCCTGAGCTGTGTCTCATTTCTCATCCAAGCACTTCATCCCATGTTGTCTTGGCTCACTTGTATTTTATTTTGCAAGTCTCCCTATAAATTTGTGACAATTAATATGGGGCAAGGGAGTGTTATTAATCCATCTACCTTTCATCCACATGTTAGTACACCTATAGATATACTGCATCAGTAGCATCATACATGTCCTGAATTTGTTTTTTGCAGGTAGAGTACTATCTTGTCCTATAGAATAAGTGCTACTGTTTTGAATGTATTTGAAAAGTATTTTTATTAGTGAAAAAATCAAAAAGTGACAAGGTCACTTATCTCTTGCTGGCAGGATGCATCTAAGCTTTTATTTATACTTTCACTGACAGGCTCTTTCTTCCTCTGGCAGGCTTAAAACTTATTCCTTTCATCTGCTTTCAAGGTAAATGAAAGTCCTATATGCAAACAAGGGTCTGTTGAAACAGGCCTTCACTCACATCATGATCTCCTGACCTGAGTTTGATCATTCAATAACAATAGGATTCCAGTCATGTAACTGTACCTAAAAATTAAGCATCTAATGTTATCAGTTAATCCACCTATGGTATTTTATCAAGCCAGGGATTTTCAAATTGTGAAAGGTACCTTCCTTTCTTCTTTGTGAAAGATGGCACATACTCAAGGTGAACGTGACTCTGTAATATTTGCTTTCCTGGCTTAGCTGGAGGACATTAATAATGTAGGAATCAAAGTGTTAACTCACTCAGTTGCACACTGTCTTCCAAAACCTTAACAACCAAAGTTCCATCCAGTCTTGCCCTAGAAGAGGACATTCATTCCCTCCTCTCTCTCATGCAGGAGTCTGAGCATCACAGAGATTTCCAGTCCCAAATTCCAGCCTTTCTCACTTCCTCCAACATACTGAAGAATATTGTTTTTTCTGTGACTGTTGCTTTACTGACATAGAAAGAAAGAATCATGAAGGACTGGTGACGGGGCACAAAAGCAGATTGTAGCATGAGCAAAAGTAACTCAAGGTCCATCAGAGAACCGTCAAGCTTTTAAGGGTACAGCAAGAATGATATTGAGGACTTCTGTAATGGCTAAAGTAATGTTTTGACTATAGAAAATGAAATACAGCCTTCAGTATTCGGTGAAGTGAAAAGTTTGCATTCAATCTCTCATATGCACATTCAGGAACTCAGATTCACATAGAAAAACAGAAATTGCAAAGATGTCAGTTATTTTAGCATGTATGCCACAAACCAGCAAAAAAAATGCACATATTTAAGTAGACAGCAGTTATCCTTGTCATAATGAATAAAGAAGCTACTTGTTTTTGACCACTTGTGGTGAGTTGACTCTGGTTGGACACCAAGAGGCCACCAAAGCTGCTATAACACTCTACTGTTCAGCTCAACAGGGGAGAAAGAATCATGAGTCAAGATAAAGAAGGGAGACCGTCCAACAGTTATCATTATGGGCAAAACAGACTAGACCTGGGAAAATTAGTTTCATTTATTACCAAATCAGTCGGAGTAGGATAATGAAAAATAAAACATCTGAATCTTAACACCTTCTCATCACCTCTCTCTTCATCCTGGGCTTAATTTTATTCCTGTTTTTCTCTACCTCCTCTCTCTTCAGCAATGCAGAAAGACCAGGAATGGAGGTTGCAGTTAGGTCATGCCACATTGATTCTGCTATTCAATCCTGTCATGGGAAAGACTCCTCACATTCTTTCCCTTCTCCAGCATGAGGTCACTCCCACAGTAGACAGTCTTCCGTGAACTTCTTCAATGTGAGTTCCACGGGCTGCAGTTCTTCACTAACTGCTCCAGCATCAGTCCCTTTCATGGAGCACAGTCCTTGAGGAATACACTGCTCCACCATGGATTCTTCATGGGGTCACAAGTCCTGAAAGTAAACCTGCTCCAACATGGGCTTCTCTCCATGGGTCCACAGGTCCTGCCAGGAGCTGCTCCAGCGTGGGCTTGCCACAATTGACACAGCCTTCTTCAGGCATCCCCTAGTCAGGTGTGGGGTCCTCCCTGAGCTGCAGGTGGGTCTCTGCTCTCCTGTGGCTTCTATGGCTGCAGCAGCAGGGCTTCACCATCGACTGCACCACAGCCTGCAGGAGAACCTCTGCTCTGGACCTGGGACACCTCCTGCCCTCCTTTTGCACTGACATGGATGTCTGCTAGGTTATTTTTCTCTCATATTCTCCTCTCTTTGGTTGCAATTTTGCTCTTCTTTTCTTCCTTCTTAAACAGATTCTCTCAGAGGTCTTACCACTGTCATTAGTAGGCTCAGCCTTCACCAGTGGTGGTTCTGTCTTGGAGCCATATGGCATTGACTCTTTTGTACATGGGGAAAGGTTTTAGCAGCTTCTCTCAGAAAGCTGTAGAACCCCTGCTACCAAAACCTTGTCATTAAAACCCAATAACCCAACATTGTAGGTATGACAGTATTAGCATGTGGCAAAGTATCTTGTCATCTTAGGTACTTTTTATTGACAAGAGAGACTTTCAGGTTAATTACCTGATTTCTCAGAGCTGTTAACTATCCACTTTCCAGTCAGCAAGTATTGAACATTTGGTGATCTCTGATATCTTACAGACTTGTCCTGACATTCAGGTTGCTAGCCACTTACTGATGATTGTCCTGGGAATGTCACAACTTTCAAAACAGCAGTGTTTTTTACTGCTTAAGGTTGTCAATAAAATTAACAGATCTAGCAAGAAAAACACATCCTTGTTTGCCTGACAGAAGGCAAGTGAACTCAAGGACATCAAGAGATTGCCAGTGTGGGATTTAATGGGTCAGTATTTCATACCTTTAGCCCTCACCTTATAGAAGGCTCATTAGTGAAATTCTGTACATACCTTAAGGGAATTTTTGTGTTTGAAGAGGTTGTATTCTTGTAAATACAGCTCTAGACCTTGAGTAATCCTTACAGGTGCAGCTGATAGTTTTATAAGAGATATAAATGTGTGCAAACATGCAGTTGCATACATAAACCTTCCTTACCTCCTGCAACTTGAGGTGAAAGAAGTGACCAGGGGAATGATTCCAATTTCTTTTGGATAGCTCAATCCTGGCTTCCTCCAGGAGAAACTGCTCAGTCCTGACACTATCACCTTCTCAGCTTGGGACAGCTTCAACTGACATGAGGGGTCTTTGTCGTAGATATTTTGCTCTGCTCTTTCCCGTGGATGATTTTGCTGCCTTTAGCCTGGTTTCCAGAGACAAAGATTATTGAGCCCAAAATTTGTAACTGTTTAAGACAACTGTTGATTATGCTTTCACAGAGTACTACAAGCAGCAAATGCCATATTCACTGTAGCATGTAAACAATAATCAAAGACTAATTATAAATAAAATGAATTAAGCAACAAAGAGAAGGAGGAGACTAAGGAGATTAAAGAGTATAATAAAGAACATGAGAAAGAGCTCTATATTCTTCCCAGTCTATTGGGATTCATCATTAGTTATAGTAGGGTTGATTTAGTTATCTTCAGACTTTTCCCATTTATCCAGTTATTTATAATCCCGTCAAAAACTAAAGAACTTTTCTTTCCAAATTGTACATGATGACTTTTGAGGAGAGAGTTTAAAATTCATTTTGAGAGTAAAAACAAATCAAGCTGACAGAATGCTCAAATATAGAGTGCTGCCTGGATTTATAATTGAAAAACCCTCTGCTGCATGAAATGAGTGAAACAGAGCAGATGAACTACCAGACAAGCAGATCAAAATTAAACAAATTTGTGTAAATAAATCCCATTTACTTATCAGATACCAAGAATTCATTTTCTCTATTTGGCCTTTCTGTCAGATAATGTGAGCAAATATTGGTTGGGAGTGGAAAGCAGAGGGCATCTGGATTGTTTTCTATTATTTATTTATTTTATTTTACTTCAACAGGCAGACAATAGCAGGGGCCTATGTCAAATTCCAGGATGAAAAGGAAAAACAATAAGATGTGTCTGACCACGATTCATAATTCCGTGGGCTTAGTTCTCCTTTATGATGTTCTAAGTCCAGTATTTGGGAGCCTGGTTTACTTGTCAGATGAGTACCACCTAATGCAAAGTAGATACCTGGCTTTGCCCAAACACCACTGTAAACAGTACCAAGGTATTTGGGTTGGGAAAGTATTTAACTGGACATTTAACGCTAATTACATAAGGAATCTTAGCACAGTTTAGCAAAAAATTGTAAATACTACCTTAGTCTTGATCATACTTAAAGGTATAATTTTTTTCCTGCTAAGTAGTTCTGGATATAATGGGTGGCATTGTTGTGTCTCTAACAGGAGTTCTGAGATGAACAGAGTGAACTCTTCCTCATGTGCCAAAAAACTTCCTTGATAATAAGTACTAGATAAACGGTTGAGCTTGTCAAACTGGATGATAATGCTTGGTATTTATATGTCACAGGGGCAATGTTTAGAGAGAGGACTTGATTGGTAGTAGGAAGTCAGCTTTAGTGTTGAGGCAGTGACATTTCTCATTGAATTTGATGTGACTTCATAGAGGCTGAAATTCAAGTAACGTCAAGCTCCTATGACCAAGAAGCCAATAGCTACAGGTTAGCCTGTAGCTATTGTGGTACATGATGTCTTTTCCAGCCCTTACACCCTGCTGGTAACATGATTGAGCTCATACTCTTCTAGGATAAATTGTTAAAGGAAGTAAGATGGTTTGGATTTTTTTTATTATTTGTTGTCTTGTCTTGATTTTTTTATTTAGACTTCTTTCCAACTAATTTGTCATTTTTGCTTACAAAATCCACCAATTTCTAGAGCAGTGGGGGTCAAATGAATTGTATGAGCTTGGCAACAGGTTCTCAGATGAAATAACTCTAGAAGAACAAAAATATGAAAGAAATCTAACTACAGACTGTTTCTGAGCTCTTGGACTCAGTCTAGGAAAGACAGTTGTGAGACAGGCACACGAACAGTCATGTCTGTCTGCTGAAAGCCATTATTTCAGAACTAAAAATGACACAAAAATGTAGATACTTCAAACAATATTGACTTTTATTTGTCTTTTTGGAATCGTTGATACTCCAAGTGGTGTGCAGTAGTTTTATTTTATGGTGTCTACCCATCAATAGCTGTGCATTGACATCTAAATGCCAGAAGTAATTAGTTTTTCTTTCCAGGTAGATGAGCAATGTAAGTATGAGTGCTTGTTTTAGTTGTAATCATTCAACATTGACCATTTTACAAATAGAAATACTTGATACCAGTGCTCAATAGATTCAAAATTTATGTCCTTCTTTTACGTGACAGCACATCTATGAGGTATAGATAAACCTCAGGTTCAGCTTGGTTAAATATCCAAAAGTTCAAAGGCTTATCCAGACCTAGAGAGTCTGCAGAACAAACTAGAAGTCTCTTGGTTGGAGATTTTTGGTGCCTTTCTTAGTGACCAAAAAAGTGGAAGTTCAAATTTCTCTTATGAAATGCTTAGGAAGTTTGTACCTTTTTATCCTGAAATTTCAGTAAGATTTTTAAGGAGGAGGTTTTCACATGCATAAATTTTTGTACCAGCCAAAATTTGAAACCTTAGGCAGGGACACAAAGGTATCTTTTGCTTCTTTACTAAACTCCTCTAATGGTGCCTACACAGTGACCAGTACCTCAGAGAGAGGTCAAAGCTTTTTGCCATTAAAGGACTAAATTTTGTGTTATATTAAGATTAGAAATTAATTGAAGGAGGGAATGTCTAAATCTTGTTAAATATGATACTGCTATCCTGCTTGTTAAAAGCCTTGTTTAATAACTTAGGTAAATGCAGATTTTCTCTGTAGATTCAGTCACACTCAACTAATCTAAGCTCAGGATGCAACCTGGGGAAGTTCCACATTATCATTAACTTTGACTCCCTGGGTGCTTTCCCTAGTTCATCTCTCTGCCTGACTTTTTCTAAATTATCTGTTTGGGAAATTACCTAATTGCCCATCTCCCAAGAGTTCTCACAGAACCATTTAATTAGTCTGTAAGGTGCTCTTGAAACTATCATTTATTTCATTTTATTTATATTATGTTTGATTAGTAATTGTTCAAGGTGCAAACTCTGCTCAAAGTCATTGGATTTATCTTTTTTTTAAAATTTCCTACTTTTTTTTTTCTTCCATTTAGTCTGTGCAAAAAGGGAAACAGTGACTAAAGAGCTCAGACTTTGGACATAGCACCTTTCAATACTTGTCAGTGCTTGCTTTAATTCCCCAGTCTACCATTCCCTTGACTAAGTGTCAGAAAAGGTCTGTTTCCCAGTTCCAGAGCTAGATGATGATGATGGTAATTTCATTATATTTTCTCCATTAGTTTCAACTTATCATTTTAATTAAAATATAAAGGAATGACAGATCCCCCATGCTCACTCTAAGTCTTTACTCAAAGTTCAACATCCCAAGTGGGACCTGAACTCCCATTATCACAGAGCAAAAGTTCAAGGCACTAAAAAGGGAAACATTAATGTGTCAAGCAAGTAAGCTAGCACTTACTAGGATCAATTTTCCACTTAGGCAGCCTTCGCCCAATTGTGCTAACTCTCACTGAATCTATACCCACTAATGGATCAAAACTGAGAGGCTAGGAATTCTAAAATCATCAATTCCCAAAGCTTGTTAATATTACAATTGCACCCACTAGCGTTGCTGTGAGAAGGAAGTCTTAATAGGTTTGTTTTAATACAGTTGGGTTTGGATTTCCTTCTCTCTTTTAGGGGGAGGATTTTTAACCCAATATGAGAGTTTTTCCTCTTGATACTTGCAGATTGGCTGTTCGTTGTTTATTTAATACATTTGCATGGACATTCAATAAAATACTAACTTCCTGTAGCAATAAAAAACAAACCAAAGATAAGAAAGTGTGATATTCTGTTCTGAAAAACCTTTTTCTCACTGGCAGAAGTTTTATTTCACTACCACTGTAACTCCTGTATGAAAGGGACCACTTTCTCTCATTAGTTTGTGAAGGTATTTGAAAACAATGACATTTGAAGTTTCTTTTCCATTTTTCTTCTCTGTCTTGTTTCTAATTTCTCATTTTTAAGAGATGGGCCTAAAGGATACTCTTTCAGTTAAACCCCTGTAATGTTCTAAGGCTTAAAATTCCTCCATTGATGAAATTAAGTTAGAACAAAATCAATAATTCAGCCGAGGTACAACATAATCAACAGCAGATTTCTGACTGTAACTGTCCCTTAAGGTGTCTATCAGTAACTGAAGTGATAGACTTGTACAGGGCTGCAATGTTGAGGCCAGTATATTACAAGAGCATCTTTCATATTTTGGTATTATCCAGTAGCTGAACCCACTCTACGGTGCGGCTTAGAAATGATGATGTGTAATGTATACAATTTCTGTTGCACAGTAAATAAAGTTAATTTTGCTGTTGACAAGATGTTCTTTAAAGGTTGGGCTACTTATCCTGGTGACAAAAGTCCCCGTTGGGTGAAAAATCAGTGATTCCAGGCAGAAATCTATTCATGAAGCACATCTAGTTTTGCCATAGCTTCACATTTCTAAACTGTGAAATGCACTAAACATCAAATTACAAAATAGCTACCTTTCAAAAACTGGCTACTGAAGTAATTTCTGAGCACAGCTTCTGTTTGTGTATTAAAATATCAGATGCAACTTGTCACAGATTATAAAATGTATTCCTTTGTCATGGAAAATGGGCAGAGCTTAAAAATAAAACTTACAAGAAACTTCCTGGGCATAACTCTATTGCTTAAAGTATCTTTAGAAACAATATAGATTGTAATGCAAATATCAGGAAGCCACATTATTGTTACTTAGTCCTGCATGGGTGTACAGGGGAGACAGTAGGATTTAATTGTTCACACAATAGTTTAAGACCCTCTGATAGGTGTAAAGTTGATGGGCTGTTAATGACTGACAAAACAATAGAAGCAAGGATTTGATCTGCATGCATCACAATAATAATTCATAACATCCAGAGGTTAATTAAAGAGAAACTAACATCTTTCTTTTATCAAGATTTAGATGGTTTATCGTTATATGCCACGTTCTAACAATCACAGAAATCAAATCAGCTGTAGGGAAAGCTGGTAGCAATCACAACATTTCAGTGGCCTAACACATTCTGTTATGAGGTATTCTAGAGACATTTTTTTCCTCTGAGATGTAAAAACACCATTGTCAATTAACTATCATACAGACATTATGTTACATGATCACATGGGGTCCCTGTCTAATTTAGTGAATTGAGATACAATTTGAAAGGTCAATCATTGACAGTTTCTCATTTTTGCAGCCTTAATAACATTTTTGCATCCTTGTTTGTTTTCCCCTTAAGTAACAATGCCCACTGTTCAAATACCTGTTATCTGTTTCTACAAAAATGGCAGAGATGTTTTTTCCCTTTAATCCCAAAAGGTTACCTCTTTCATAGTATTCTCCGTTTTTGTGATACTACTCATCATTCTCTTCTTCGCTTTTGGAATTTTTCAAAACTGTGTAATAAAAAAAAGTTCAAGCAAATTTAAATTACAAAATCCATAAAGTTCTCTCTGAAAAGCCAAACTGTGAGTCTAGCAGTAATTGCAGCTACGTGTGGCATCAGTTTCTCTGCAGTTGATGCTGACCTGACAAATGATAACTACTAGTATTCTATGTAAATCCTCTATATATGCCTTTAATTTGGTGTTCACTGGTGATGAGGAAAATTGCAGGCAAAATAAACTCTTGGATGAATCAGAATAAGTTTATCTCCTGTCCTTAGTGATGGCAGTCAGGGTTGTACTCTTCACATGCCAAGCAGAAGCTTTTCATTTCATCCTCAAGAATACTTGCTCTATATATGGACAGGTTGAATGAATATATGCATGTGAATGTTTAATTTAAAGGAAGAAAAGCACTGTTATACAACCAAAGTCACAAATTACTTCCCTTGGTGTGCAGTTTACAGAAAGGTAACCCAAATCACTCTGGCTAGGGCATCAAACGCTGAAGAACTGGACTATTACTTGAGTTGTCGTGTGCATCTAATGATCAATAACTGTAACATATGGTAAAAATCTTAACAGTATAATGATAGGAAAATGTGTAGACTCAGGGTTTTGAATTCACAGATGCTGAATTGTCTAGATTTATCATTTGTTATTGTATATTTATTTGCAAAAGTGACCAACATCCCTAAGCACTTTTTTGTATTCAAATAAAAAACATAATGTTCCATACTTGAAAATACAAATCTCCTTTGTCAGAAATTGTCTTAAATTTGTATGAAGATCTTTCAAATGGAATTTTTGAAAGTCAGGACTCCCTTTACTTCACATACTTAATGAATATAGGACAATTACAGCAAAGTATTTTTAAGTAGTCTCAGGATTAAAAATGTGCAACCCTTAAATAAAAAAAAAGACCATATCAAGAATATTCTGTTTATACTCACTGTAGAAACGTGAGAATATGAATGTTATTTAAATCATTCCAAACATCTATTAAAAAAGACAAAATCACCCTTCATTAATGGACAACTGAAGCTGAGAAAGTCAATATCAAGGCATTAGGCCACTGACTAAAATGAAAATGTCTTTCACCTGTAAATATTTTATCCTAACTACAGATTTTGCTAATGAGTCTTTTCTCAGAACCCTGCTGTTAACTCCAGAGCTGTGATTGTCAGCAGAGTTAGATAAGTGTCAGATTAAGCATAGCAATGATCAGGTATTATATTGTGATAGGAAAGCAGTTTGGGTTAAAATAAAAAATTGAGGTAGTTAATTGAGTCTATTTGTGTCAGACAACCTTTTTATTTTCCTTGAAATCATGTTAAAAAACTCATTCAAGAAATGTTTCTTCTTTGCCAGCCTTTACAATGTATTGAGACCTAAATACTGGCCAAGCATGAGTCCAAATAGGAGGCAGCCCAGCTGGAAACGTGGCTATCTCAAGCAGTATATAACGAGGGAAAAAAAGCAGTCCCATAGTTCATGGAGCCTGTGATGCCTAGGAGAAGTTTCATCTCATATAGCTACTGAAGTTTTCAGTGTAGGTGTTGAAGTGCAAATGAACTGTCCTCAACCCTCTGTACAGGGAAAAATAATCACTTCAGGGAACTATTCGTTTGACCTATTTTCGATATAGAGTAGAACCATGACCCAAATTTGACCATTTCTCTGCAGTGACTATAAAAGGACCCCTGGGTGGCTAGCTCAGATGTCGAATCTCCACAGGAAGTGTCTGAGTTAGGTGAGACGACACTTACCTTAGTCTTCGTAAATTTCACAACATGTGGAATGACATTTTATTGCATTATTATAGACAAAATAAATTTTAAAAAGAATGCTTAGCAAAAGCTGCTTTTCAACAAATCTCATGGGGTTGGATTTGTTGTGTTTTTTTTGTAAAGAAAGCCCTCCATAAGTACAGTTTGCTATAAACAAACTATGAAAAAACTGTTACAATTTGGAAGGATACAAAAAACATTTACCCTACAGGTAGTAGATATGTTTCTAACTAAATTCCTTGCACATTCCTAGCTCTGTTGAAAGAGAAGGCCCAGTAGGGTTTAGTAGGGATTATCATAATACTTGACAAACCTCCCAAGTGTCCTTCCTTTACATTTATATAGTGCCTGCCTCTGGTGTCTTTCTACAATTTTATCACTCTATTTGGTTGTCCCTGTCATTTTAAATGCTCTTTATGTCACACAATGCTTTTCAATCCGTTTGCAAAGCACATCTGAAAGCATTTCTTCTTCACTGGTTACCTCTTGCCCTTTTGTTCTGTCTTTTCCATCGGTATTATATTAGTATTATTTTCTAAGGTGCATATGACAACTTCCAGGTTCCAGGTTTTCTTGATTTTTCCAAAACTGGTAGAACAATATCAGGTTCAAGTTATTTGTTGATCATTTTTCTCATAGCAATAGAAAAAGATTCACAGGAGATAGGCAATCTCAGTTTCTTAGTGATGTTTTATATTTTAACAATATGTTTAAAGAAGTGAAAGCTTTTGTTTTTACTTTAACAAAGGTAAGCAGTTTCTCTCGAAGATGTTGGTTACAAGGACAAGGTCAGTCAAAATCCTTAGCGACTGAACAGATTAAGTCAGATAGCTAGTGTGATAATCTAACAAAGAAAAGGAAGACATGTAGCAATGTAAATTCTCAACTAAATTTTTGAGATGCAGGGCTTAATGACCAAACACAAGGATGGATACAAATCTGTAGAAAACTTAAACTACACATCTTTTTCCTGTATCTTTCTTGTTTATCTATAGATTTAAATTCTATATAGTTGACTTAGACTAACATTTACACACAACGTGAATCAGTTCACTGGAAGAGTTCCAGAAGTGTGTAGTCCATGTGTGGTAGACAGAAGTCCCAGATGTAAAGTTGTCTCAAGCCACTCAGCTCACACAGTGCATCATAACAACAGGTGGATGAAGTAACTGAGGAATGTAATATCTGACTGCAGGCTGCACTTTGAGAATCTTGCTGTATTGCTGCCAGAAGCACGCTGACTCACCCAGCCCTATGTCATCTCTCCATATAGGCATTGCCATTTCATGTCTTTGAAGGACATGGCATGGCATATAGCAGGATAGTGGGAAACATGGGATCTCCCAGAAGGATACAAGAGATGATACATATGTATAATGCCTTTTCTATCCATGGAATTCATGTGTTAGGAAGAGATCAAGTACTACAGTCCAACTATAGTTTAAATGATGTTATCTTACACATCAATTCTGTGTTAGATTATTGTTTTCTGTCAGTATCTAAAGTATGTAATTCATCTAAAGTGATTGGTAGTGCTTTGCTGTACCTTCACTCAGCAAATGCATTACACTCCTTGCATACAGCTTAAAAGCTGCAAGCATCAGAGAGGATTGGCTGTGTCCTTGTTAGAAAAAAAAATGCAAAACAGTTATGGTTGAATAAGGGGGAATAAAAAGAAGCCTGTTTTGTTCTGGTTTTTATCCTAAAAAGTTCTGGGTGAAAAGTACTTGATATTTCTCTTCCAATGATCTTTATATTTGTTTTCAATTTATTTCTAGTAAATCAATGAAAGCACAGAAATGAACAGAAGGAGGAAAGGAGTGAAACCTAGTAATGAAAGGAAAATAAAGTAAGATAATCAACACAAAAGCACTAGATGTGGACAGCAGAATTTATGCTGCCTTAGTGAAGATTTCCCTCTTTGCTAGGTAGCAGGTTAAGCTTATTCAACTTTGAGTAGAAGTGTTAGAAATAAATATCTACCACTTTATACACTTAAGAAACTTAAAGAAAATTCATATTTTTCAGATCTCTTCCTAACTACTGAACTCACTTTAAAAGTAGCAAGATGACAGATTGACAGTCATGCAGACATGCAGACACATAGACAAGTACATATAGGCACATACATTTCCCATTACGATTGCATAAGCTTATGGAACCAGGCTAAAAATGCACACTATGAAACATGTTCTGGTGAAGAACAGTTTAATAACAATTTATAATCAGAAATGTGTATGAAAATGCATGGAAATAGGAGTACAGTGAGATTTTTGTTTCTTTTTCTTTTACTGATTATTTTTCTTTTTCCATTTGTTGGTTTTTTTTTTTTTTTTCTTTTTACTTCCCTTGAAAACAAGGTTTAATGTTTTTTACATGATTATAGGATGTTTCAAAGCAATGAAATGGAAGATTTACTCCTGTCTCTTGAGGAATAAAAGACACATGAAAGAACTGTAACTCTAGAGAATCAGTTGGATTGAGCTCATGGACAGTGTTTTAAGGCCTAATAGCAGGGACCAACATGACAGGAAAGGCAGGAGAATGAAATACTATATGATCAGACAAGATAGACAGGTAAGATTGTGATTACAGATGATTTTAGCCTCCCTAATAACTATGGAGAAACCTTTGAGATATTGGCTGATGGCATGTGAAATGACTGACATAACAGGTTATTATTTCCTGAAACAATGTATCAAGGACTCTGCTACCAATAATTTTTTTCTAGATTCAATGTTATTGAGTGTACAAGATATTAATAATCACATATGGAACTGGTCATGCCTTTGACTAGTGCAAAAATACAAAATATGCAGCATTTCATGAAAACTGTTACCAAACTTTCAGCAGATAGTGGATGAAAAATAAGATTTTAAGACATAATTAAATTGGAGGGTGTGATAGCATGATTTGCTTCTGGAAAGCAGAGTCCTACCAATACTTCTTAGTGTGCTTTCATTCTCAGCATAATAACCTTTACATAGCTTAGATTCCACAGTGCCTTTCACCTTGTTTTTTGATGTGTTAGTTTCAGGAGCTTTTGATACTTTGCATCTTAAATGTTAAGATAAAATCTTCTCATTCATTTGAACATACCTAGAAATGAATCAGTTAGCAATGGGAAAGAGCTGAGCATAAGACCACAGCCTTGTTGGAAAGTATCTCAGGAAGTCCATGACACAATTACCCTATTAAAAAAAACTCGAGTAGAACAAGAATCAAAGACTCTGTTTGTTGTCTTTTGAATGTCTCAAAGGATAAAGAATCCACAACCTTTCTGTTCAGCAGTTGACTTCTGTGACATTAAAGAAGTCCCTCAAGATGTTTCTTGTCATCTCTTGTTGTTGGAGAGAGCACCACAGAGAAATGACAGACACCAATATGGTTAAGGTCATAACTCTCAACTTTATTAGTGAGCATCAGGCTTTTATAAGCAATGCAAAGCTAGCTTGGTTACAATGATTCTAACTGGACTTTTCCAGCTGCACTTTCTGTGATAAGGCTTGCAGTTTCACATACTCCTTCAGGTTCTGCCTTGCTGCATTCTTTTAAGCTTACACAGTTTCTTTCTCACACGCACAGCTGCCTTCATATCTATACTCTAACGAGAAACTCATCTTTGACAATTCTTCAGGCTCACTGTTCCCAGGCTGATGTAACCCAAGTCTGAGGCCCACACCTGAGACCTGGGTCTGAGGCCTGTGTCTGAGCCTCATGCAGCTTACAGTCTCACATAACCAAAGTCTGGATGGGACATAGGTCTTGTCATGTGTCCTGTCTTTCTTGTCATCTCCCTCTGCCCAGAGGGCTCTTAGCTTTCTTTCCCACAGGGGCCCATTACTGGCTCACACTTGGCATTGATCAATGCTACCAGGTCCACTTCTGCAAAGCTGCTCTCCACTCACCTGGCTCCCAGATTGTCCTGATGCCTAGTCTCAATACTTCCCAAGGGACATTCCTTTTGTTCACTGTCAAGAGATTCTTTTTTACCCACTTCTTCAGCCTGTCAAAGTCCCTCTGAATGGTGTCCTCATATCTGTATAACTTCTCCCAGTCTTGACTCATCTGCAAACATATAGAGAGTGCAGTCTGTTCCACAATTCAGGTCATAAATTAAAATATTAAACAGTTCTGATGCCAGTTTTTCACCTCTGGCATTCACTACTGGTGACTGCGGTCCACTGGACTTCACTAATCACTTCCCTCTGACTTTTACAATTCGTTCAGTTTTCAGTGGCTGTCCATTTGTCCTCAATTTGCCCACAAAGATGTTCTGTGAAGCAGAGTAGAACATATCACTAAAGTTAAGAGAAACAATATCCATTGTTTTCCCCTCATCCTCTGAGCCAGTCATGCCATCAGGGGAGGCTGGCAACTACACTGGTCTAATAACATTCTTTGCACCTCAGGCCCCCAAAAAAAAAAACATCTATAATTTAAATAAACCTTAAAAGATTAATAATGAGCACAACAATGGAAAAAGAGAGTACTACAGGAAAAAAAATCCACACAAAACAGCAAACCAAACCTAAATCTAATCTGAAATGAAAAATGAACACGTAACTTCCAGGAAATGCCAATACAGTGTGGAAATTCTGAAAACTTTGTACAAGAAATGAGCCACAACCCCCTGAAGGATTTCATAACAGCCAATGTCCATACACAGCCTACAGCACAAGAGCTCACAACAAGTAATTTATTTGAACCAAAAAGTAGTTTTAATCTTTTCACTTTTTTTCTTTTTAAAGCAACCAGAATTTACATCTGCTTATGTATCAAATGCATACAAACAAGTTTAAATGGTTTATCTCTGCCTTAATGTTAATTTTGTTATCTCTTAGTATCATCTCTACATTATCTGAACTTTCACATCAAACTTTAATGAGCTGATAATGTTAGAGTAGTGCATTTGTCTATTACATTGATGATTATACCCTACATAAGGTCTACTTTTCATCCAGCATCCTTTCACAACAGAGAAATGTTGTCTCTTCCCAAATACATAATAACTCATGGGATATGAACAGGTAATACTGAAGGGGGACTGGTGGAATGGGAACACTTTCATCAGTCACCTACATGAAGGGACCAAGTGTAACCAAACTGGGACGACTGGCTGATTCACCAGAAGGCTGTGCTGTCATTCAGTGAGACCTGGCTGGGCTGGAGCATTGGACAGAGAGGAACCTCATGAGGTTCAGCAAGGACAAGTGCACCTGAGGAGGAACAACCCCATGCACCAGTACAGGCTGGGAATTGACCTGCTGGGGAGCAGTTCTGTGGAGTCCTGGTTAACAATAAACTAACCATGAGCCAGGAATGTTCCCTTGTGGCCTCTTAAGAAGGCCAAAGGCATCCTGGGATACATCAAGAAGAGTCTAACCAGCAGGTCAAGGGAGGTTCTGCTCCCTCTCCTCTGCACTGGTGAGGCCTCATCTGGAGTCCTATGTCCAGTTCTGGCTCAAGAGGGACAGAGAACTTCTGGAGGGAGTCCAGTGCAGGGCCACCAAGATGATCAGGGGACTGGAGTATCTTCCTTATGAGGAAAGGCTGCAGGACCTGGGGCTGTTTAGTCTGGAGAAGACTGAGGGGCGATCTCATTAATAAATTTCTAAATGGTGGATGTTAGGAGGTTGGGGCGTCTACATTTTCTATTGTATCTAGCAACAGGACAAGGGGTAATGGGAAAAAAAAAAAGAAATGTAAAATTCCATTTAAACATAAGGAAAAACTTTTTTACTGGGAGAGTGACAGAGCCCTGCCATGGGCTGCCCTGGAAAGTTGTGAAGTTGTCTTTTCTGGAGTTCTTCAAAACCTGCCTGGGTGTTTTCCTGTGCAAACTGATCTAGATTGAACCAGATGATCTCTATGGGTCCCTTCCAACCCTGACCATTGTATGATTCTGTGATACTGTGAACAGTATAGGTATTTCAGCCTTTCTTCAGCCCAGTTATCCTGTGCTACATGATCCATTAGGAGACAAGCAACTGAAAATTGCTACTGCATTTTGGAACAGAATTACATCTGAGCCTCTTTCGATCATTTGAAACCAAAATGTGATATGAAACATACATGCACTCCTATTGCACCACAGCACAAAATATTCCCACTCTTTAATGCATTCACAGGTATGAGAAGTCATAGTTTAGTACCCCTGTGAACTTCTCAGAAAAATGCAGTCTATACCCATAGCATACAGGGCATAACATTTCAATTTTAAGAGAAACTGTAGGTGTTCACTTCATAGAATCACGCTTAACACTAAGCAAGTGGAAATGGGGATGGGATAACACAACTGATTCTTGATGTACCTAAGAATTTTTGTAAAAATGACTGTGACAAATCAAGGGAATGGTTAATGCATGGGTGATTCTCTGAGAGTTTTGTTGTCTCTTCTGACTATTTTAATATGTATGAATACATAAGTCTATAAAGTTCCATTAAAAATACCATTAAGTTCCAAAAATACAACTTGAAATAAATTTTTAATTGTGATTTTATATATAGAAGTGTGCATAAATATGCATGTTATATGAGAAATCAACAGAATATTGAGGATTTTATGTTTACTCTCCCCTTCCTGACTCCACCATCTTTACAAACTTTCATGAGTCGATTCTAATGTGCAATAGTAATAATGAAAAAGAGAATGCACAGGGTGATGTACATTATCCTCCTATCTTCTGCAACGTGGCATGTTGCTCAGTACTTGAACTCCCTTACTGCCTGTGCATACAGCAAATAATTGTTTCCAGAAGACAGACTAGAAATTGGAAGAGATCAATTCTTCCCTTATTCTTGAGGTATGGTTTTCCCATATCACCAATGTAATAGTTTACAATACTTATATGTGCATATACATATTTACAATATGATGTAGATATTAATTTATGGAATATTTCTCTTTAGATATGTATTTATGTTTCTGTGAAATGATTATGTACGTAAATATGTGCATAGCCAGCTATAAATCTTTGTGCTTACCTGTATATCCACATACTTTGGTTCTCCTCTTAGGACAAAGTAGCTCATACACTGCTTTTTCTGTCTTGTTCAGTTTCTCATCTTATTATTCATGTATGAATGGGGAGAAAAACACAGGGGCGCAACAGAAAGAGAAATTTTTAATAGTTGTTCACAAGTGAAGCTCTAGAACAATAATCAAAAACTGAATGATAATGAAGCTCATAGGGTGAGCGACAGTATGACAATAATGTCAGTCAAGATTTGCAATGAAATAGTTTGAACTGACCAGAATTAAGCTTTAATAACATTAACCAACAGGCACCAAAAGCAATTAAAATATATTCAGCCTAAAGAAAAACTTGGATTTTACACAGAAAACTGTGCTTATAAAGTTAATGCATCATGAAGACATGTATGAACTCACGAAAAACACATAACATCTTTGTTTTCTACCATTTTTTTCCTTTGGTTCTCCTTGCTTATTTTTTTCTGAGTTATCTTTGTCTTGTTCTCTGTTTTCCAACTTGAAATAATTATTTATTGATCTTGAAAACAGTTACATATGTGCTGACTCTCAGCAGGGCTACTGAGGACACAGAAGGTTAAGCATGTTCAGGTGTTTGCAATACTACTGAGTCCCGAGTGAATGATATTTACCTGAAAAATGAATTATTTATCAAGATTCACTGGTACATATCTTTTCCATGTAGTACATTCAACATTGCTTTGACTGAAACAATTTCAAGTAATCTTTGTGACAATCCCTGTAATAATGCTTGTGACAGGACTCCTCTTATATCAGCCGGCTGTGAGGATCTTATTGACTCAATAGTGGAAATATTTTCCCTTATTCAACCTAAACATGAATAAAGACAAACTTCACATGTTAAGTTCAGCCTTCCAAAGCCTCAGATTACATCACTATGGAAGAATCATTTCGTTCTAACTATATAAGTACACAGTATCTGATTTTCCTATTATTACATGCATCATCTTCAATAGAACATTTTCAGTATGACATCCTCATTCATTTACTTCTTTCTTTATTTCACTTAGTTATTAATTTAAAAAAAAATGCTGATCACAATCTCTCTGGATGCATATGTAAATTGTTAAGAGCACTGGGTAATGGTGGAATGATGTGAAACTAAATTGAAAGAGAGTCAACTGCACAATGCGATATAGCCCTTGCCCAGTGCCCTGCTTCTCCCCTAAGGTAGAAGCCTCAGTCAGAGGATTTTCAGTGTGCCCAGAGGGTCAATAGGTTTAGCTCAAACTGACCTTTGAGCAGAAAAAAAGTCAAAACCAGAAGAACTTCCAGGAAAATTGTTTCCAGTCATTGTGAGATCAGAATTAATACACGAAATGTGAAAATAATTTGACTTATCTTTGGGTTCCAGTATCACCTAGCTTTAGGTTCCATGAGTAGAGGTGTCTGTAGGCATAGTGTTTAACCAACTAATACAGTCAGTTTAGTCCAGAGAGCAACTTATCTCTTCTTAAATAAACACCCAATTATCAATTCATTGCTTAAATGTAGACCCTTGATGATAATCTAGGCTGTTCAAAGCATCTAGAGAGGTAACAGTCATAAAGAGGAAACTAGAACAGACTCTACCTTTCTGGAACTACAGCTCCAGGACACATAGGATACCCCAAAGCATCTCAAATCACATCATTGTCTGTGATATAGCAACTGAATCATGCCCCTCTAACGGGTCAGCTGAATCCCTCCCTGGACACCATTTACTGTATTGATTCAACTCACCAGTGACCAAAATGTGAAATTAGGAACCAGCTTAGAAATTTCTTTATAGACATTTGAGCTTAAATGAGATGAGTCCCACCTCAACATTTAAAACAAATGCAGTCACATTTGGACTTGACAGGGGGTGGAAGCAATATTGGTCATGCCATTCTCAATGTGGAAAGAGATTTTATCTGTCATGATTGAACCTGAGAAAGTGAAGTATTTACAGATCCTTGAAAAGACATTGAAGAAAACTGGCAATGAATTAGTATCTGTCATGTTTCTATAGCCTGTTAAAGCCAAATAAATGTTTTAGTTTTAGTTTTAAAAGTCTGTGTTTTGTGCCTGAAAACCTGTTTCATCCTTAAAAAACAGATGAATTCCACACAGCAAGTGAATTACCTTCTACATCTCTAACAGTTGTTGAGTGGTCAGCAGCAACTTCTAGTTGTTAATATCTTTTAAAATTGAATCCCAGCAGCCCACATCTTGATTAATTTATGGCAGTGTTCTCAGTGAAAAGCCTGAATACCAACTTTTCTGAGCAATAGCTCCAAATTATAAACTTAATAAGAAGCAATACTATTGATCCTGACTTCATCAGTTTTGAATAGTTTCTTTTTCCAATGACCCTCCCTTTTGTAATGAGGCCATCAAATGGTCTCCGCAGAGTTCATCAAGTGCAACTGCACAAATCTGCTGCTTTGCTGCACTTACTAACAAAATGTTCAGTCGTTTCTACAGAGAAAAACTAATGGGGAGATTATTTTCAATCCAGTCTCTTATCACACCTAAGAGTATCTCATCTTCTGTATTGCCATTGACTGATGAATGGTTTCAAGTAAAGAAAAACATACATTCTGACTTTCTGTCTTTTGTAGAAACCTAACAAAATTGCAGTACTGCTGCTGTCTGGAGTGTTCTTACCTTTCTATCACAGCCTGAAGAGATTTATGGAAGGAGACAGTATTGTCTAGATGTCGTCTCTCAAGAATATATCAGCCACAGAAATAGTTTCCCATCCTATGCTTTGATTTTGTTAATGAATATCTTTGAAAAAAACTGATGACTATAAAGTTACAGAGGCAGAATCCTAGATTAGTAGATTTCAGATAAATGTAGAAGGAGACCCCAATAATAATTTAATCTCCCTGTATTCCCAGGGTAGAGTCATACTCACCTCTTACCTTACGATTCAGTTCTATCTCCTTTTTGAAAATTCAGGCGATAAGAATTCCATTGCTGTCTTTGGATATTCCAGTGCATAATTATTCTTATCATTAAAAAGATTTCTTTCTCCTATCTGACCTAGATCATCTCCACTGCAGTTTAACCCCACTGCAACTTTTCTGTCTCCAGCAAGTATGTGAGATATTTTATTATCTCTTTTCCTGAGGTGCCTTCAAAATATCTGAAGATCATTAAGAAGTCTCCATGCAGATTTTCTCTACATAGATTCAATCATGCTGAATTTTGGAGGCTTTCCTTATACTTCAAGTTTTTTATTCCATTTATTTGTTTTTGTCTCCGGATCTTATCTAAGTGGTTTAGAGTTTACTTGGAACACAGCAACCAAAACCAGATATAACAGACCAATGTAACTTTAACACAGTTAACTGGAGGCTGTTTCATGTTAACTATAACATTCCCATTTATGAATCTGGTCTGATGATACATTTTTCTGTGTGTGTGTCTGTGTTTGTGTTTATGACAGCATATTATTGTACTTGGCAATCTTTCTTAATATCTAGTTCCTTTTAAGGTAAGCTATTATCTATACCAATTTTTTTTACTTTGTGTTTGGGCATGTGGAGTCTGAATTAAAACACACTGGTGATATATAAGTAGTTGAAAGTCAAAACCCCGGAAGAAGACAAACCAAGACAAAATGATTTTCCGAGCTAACATGTATTTTGAGAGATAAAAGAAGGCAAATACTGTGACCAAAGTACATATGAATAATGCATGTCTATATCTCCAATACTCT
This sequence comes from Urocolius indicus, assembly GCA_013401255.1. Lineage (NCBI taxonomy): Eukaryota > Metazoa > Chordata > Aves > Coliiformes > Coliidae > Urocolius > Urocolius indicus. The sequence continues at coordinate 668,629 of WBNH01005609.1, read as the reverse complement.
CAAAAGATTTTCCTTTTCAAAAACCAAAGAAATTTTTATACCATTTTCTTTCTTTCACTGACCTTCCAATTGTACTCTGTTCTTCCAAGATTTCCTTTGATTTGTGTAAATATCCAGCATACATTCCAAGAATGTATACAGTCATGCGATAGCCAGTAGACTACGACTCTTTTCAGTGAATATTTTCTTTCTTTTTAATGCTCTCCAAGCAATCAAAAAAACCAGTACAAAAATGTAGGATTTCATAGAAATGTAAAGCAATAAAGAATCTCTTGGATTCTCTCAGAGAAACTCATCAGTCCTCTAAAACTAATAAAAATATATTTTAAAGTAGATCTCTTTTCTCTGTGTTGCTGGAAGGAGACCTTTAAAAAACTGTTGGCAACACTTTCATCAATATCAGAATCAAATTACAAAACCCTTAACTACTTCAGTCCTGCAAATTTAGGTTTTGTTTGTGTCTACCTATTGAGCAGGGAAATCATAATTTGAATAAATTATGTGAGTTTTAGAGGTCAATGTCAGTCTTCAAATCTGAGATGGCTTAAACATCACAACATTTACATTTTTTCTAGACTGAACTGACATTTCCATGAAAGTATAGAGCTGCCAGTATTGCTTGCTGAAAAACAAGTATTGTGGTGTGGAACTTGACTTCATGTCAGTAATCTCCAACTTTCAATATTTCAGTAGTTTGTTTCAAAGCAAATCTGCTTCACATCTCTCTTTAGCAATTCCTCCTTTGTTTCTTAATCCCCATTGGAAAATCCAGCATTACCAACTTCTGCTAATTTTTTCATTACTCTCACAATACTTGATCTTCTTTACAAGAAGCTGAGGACTAGAGAGTTAAATTGTCAAAATTCTTCCCTCTCCTTAAATTACTAGTCTTTTGAATGTAAAGTTGCTAAGAAATAACTCTTAAATTCAATATTCCTATGGTAACAGATACATCCAAACAATGAAATTTCCTTTTTATTTCTTCTGTAATTTAACAGCAGGCATTGACAATACTAAAGGTGCAATAGTTCAGAATGGATCATGCTTGTGTTCTCTTCAGATACTGCAAATGGCTAAGTACATGTTAATATAGGAAAATAAAAGTTATTTGAAGTGTGTTTGACCATGCTTTCCATATAGGTGAACTCTAGTTAGTATTGTAGCATACCGTATGAAATCTTTCATTTGGTTATTGAGCTATAGTGACTGGAATGCTTACAGCATAAGTTTCTTCCTTTCAAATATATTTCTTGACCTTGACTAACATAGATGTGTCTTTAAAAATAGAATATTATTGACTAAACAAAAATACTGAGAAGAAATTCAGTGCTAACAAATATCACTTTTAAAATAGCATAGTAGAAACTGTCTTGATTAGGGGTGAAATTTGCCCCCTGCAGATCTGAAGGCATGTGCACTACTTGAGTCCCATTTAAATCCTCCAAATGGGTGTTAAGTGGTGAACTCCACTCCAAGTACAGATTTTACATTTTCTTCATTCCATAAAACCTCTAATGCTTAAACTTTTATTTTAAAAAATGTTAGCAGTGTTCCATGCAGTACATTTTTCACTATGTCTAAATATTATTTTCAAGCCTTTATCTCCAATGGATTTGTTAATAAAGAAAATAATAGACCCCCAGGAAATAGTGATGTGACTGTAATAGACTTGGTTCAGTAAAGCTTCTGTTGTTAATTAAGAAACTTTCATCTTTGAAGTGCAGTATAAAAAAAATTCTTGTTAGCAAAGGTGAGTTAGGTCAGTAGTAAAGTAGATTTCCCTTTGAACGTTATATCTAATCAATCCAGAGAGAATTGAGACAATTATATTTTATCAGAATCATGTAGAGGCAAGGATCAACAAGGGGCCTGGAGTGTGACTTTGGTATTAATTACAAAACTGTTTTAGGAAATAATCAATCCTTTTTTAATCAGGGTGGGTGTAAGAAATGACAGAGAAATTATTTATCAAGCCACAAGGGTGAAAATCGTAGACAGAGGATTATAGGGATAAATCTCTGAATTGGAAAGCAATCATAGGTACCTTATTTTTTTTCATTTTAGCTTGTATCTCTAAATGTATTCTATTCCAAACATCACTAATTAACTTAGAAGGAAAACATCTAAATGCTATAAACCATAAGAGACACATGAATTAGACTATTTCATTTTTCAGTGTTCCAGTTAGATTCTCAGCACATACGATTATTATTTTTTCCGTCATAATTTCTGAATACATTTACCTTGATTTGAGGGACAGAATACATTTAGCCTCCTCAATCGTTCTTGCAGTAAACCATAGCTGCATTGTTCAAACTAGTGCCACCTGAAAAATGATTGCAAACCCCATCAAAAAAAGCCAAATCAACCAGATCATGCACCAAAACAAACCTGAATTACAGTATTTGTTCATAGTCATTTGAATAATTTATTTTCATTTCAGTGGTTTTTGGTGATGTTCTTAGATCACTGACCACAGCAGCCAACAGAAGGAAAAGATAATGATACAAACAATAAGAATCAGGAATATTACTAAACAATCTAAGTGGGGGTTTTTTTTGTTACATAGGACACTGTCATTTCCAAATCTGACTAATTCCTTACACTCAACTCTTCTTTCCAGCATACAATTAAAATAAATTGTGAAACAAGAAATAAATCTCATATTGAGTCTATTTAGTCCAACCCTCCTGCAGAATCAGGTCCACCTAGATCCAGTGATTTTTCTTTGAAGTTCTTCAGCTACTGCTCAGAAGGTGCATCACAATCTCTGCGTAATGTGAAGCCCAAGTATGAGTTCAGCTCTCTTTTTCTCTGTTTTATGTCAATCTTACAGCTTTGTAACTGACCACATCTCTTGCAACATGCATGTCATTGCTAGTCTGTATGAGGTGCTGCTTATTTCACTCTCTGACATGTAATCTTCCATTACAGTATAGCCCAGCTGTTGTACTACCCACCAAACACATATACAGGGAGTTTACAGAATATGTAGACCTGATAGATAAAATGCAAGAGGAGTGATAGAAGACTTTGGAGAGGAAAAAGTTATCTAAAAATCATAGAAGTCTTTAGCCAGCTTCAGTCTTTTGCCAAATCCCTGAAGACTCAATGTCCTGTGGTTGCTTTTTTGCATTTGCCCATACTTTTTATTTAGTTTGTAAATTCCTGGATTCAGGATATTCCTGTTTTGCTGAGTGTCTCACCATGTCTGTCTGTTTTTATGCTGTCCCACAGAACAAATAACAGCAGCTATGACCTCAGTGCTTCAGTGAAAGATTTTGCGATGGCTAAAGTGAACCTGCCCTCTTAATCTGTTAAGTAAAATTTTTTGACCTACCAAGTAAGAAGGAACATGTTGACATATGGGGACTGGATGAAGTCAAAGATCAATTGACCACTGATCTTTTTTCTTACGAATCTTCAAATTAAAGAAACAGTCTTCAAATCACCTTTTCTTTTCAGCTCAGTTCTTTGACTCTCTTGCTAATATCCATCACAATGCTTCTTTCCCCTGGAAAAATACCTCCAAGGGTATTAGTTTGTCAGATATGTTTTATTGTGTTTTTTAACCATTGTCTCATGGAAGAAAAAAGAGGATAAGATACTTCTCTCCTCTGAAATATACATTTTTCTTTCTTTTTTGGGCAGTTAATTGTTCAACATTGTCCTTCATTTTCTCATTTTTGCAGTCTCTATTTCCATTAAGTAAATACCTGTCCATTTAAAAAAAACTTTTCCCCCATTTACACTCATTCCTCTGTCAGAAATATATCTCTCAGATGTTACTGTCTCACTTGTTGCAAAGCGTTTTCTGGATTTCTTAAATCGATCTCCAAGTGTCAGCTGCACAATGCCAATGCGAACTGGCATCCAGGCAATTTTCACAGCCAAGCCAAAATCTTAACAACTGAACATGACTTCTCTTTATGCAGATACTTCCAATGTCATCTCTTACTATGTTCTGACATATTGTTCGTAGAAAGGAAGGATGATTCTGAATGCTAGCAATAACCTCTGACAGCTATACCTGATGTTAACTGAGTACATTTCCATTATTCAAAATATATCTGCCTTTTTCCCCCTCAAGACCTTCATTCACTAGAATGTCTCTAGGCTATTTTTGTCAGGGTTTGAAAAATGGCTTAGTGTGATTTCTTGATGCAAGTTAATACAGTGATAAGCACAGTAAAGTCTCCAGGAATAGCAAATCATTAATTTACTTCAGAAAATAAGACTTCAGTGATGAATAAACCCCATAAGGATTCTATAGTTTAAAACAGCTTCACTAGCAATGAATATCTGAATTGCCTGAAAGAAAAGTAAAACACACTACGAAACCAGTAATTATTTTATGCAGTTGATCAGCAAATAAGCTTTAGGTTGGAGAGTGCTTGACAAAGTAGTTTGAGATTAGACTTCACTAAAATGGATGGTCTTTATTCTAAACACATTATACCCCATAATTATAGGAGAAGATAACTGGAAAATGTAGCTAAGGAGAGCAGAGAAAAAGCTTTTAAGAAAAATAAATCATTTTGCACTGTCATTGCAATGTAGGCAATATCATGTGCCAGGGCACATGACACGTGTGTCCATAAACTGAGTGAAACTTGAAAATACTCAGAATGAAATAATTTGAGTAGTTCTGATGTTGCAGGTCTAGACTTCTTCAGCCTATACCTGCCATCTCTGTCATACCAGAATCAGGACAAAGATAACCCTTCCCCTTATATTTAGTATTGCTTCATTTATTGCTCATTACGCTTTAAGTAATTTTCCCAAACCTACCAATCATCAAATCAATTCAGTCTCTTAAAAGGCTATTTCAGCTGATAATAGTTAGATGTTCCTGATGTAAATAACTAATGCAAGATCCTAAATTCACTAGAAGTCCATAGTATTAACCTTGTAAATCTGTGGATTAGACACTCTGAAGCTGAGAGAGATCCTTAGAAAACTGCCAGATCTTTTCCATTATTTGAGATTTTAATTACCAAAACCAAGATATGGAGTGCTCTTCAGCCAGGAATTGTCAAGAATATATTTATAAAAATGTAAGGAACAGCAATGTGTGAAGCACATTTGATACTAACCAGACCAAAACTCCTAAATGGTCAAAAAAAAAACTTTCACAACTTCAAATTATTTGCAATATATCCACATGACACGTTCAAGGAAGAAAGTTTCAAACATTCCATCCTAACGTACAGTGATACCTCAGTTTTACTCTGAAGTTACAGTTGCAATTCTGGTGGTTAACCTCACTTCTACAATCAACTACATCCGAGATTTACAGACCTAGTTTTAAGTGTCATGACATTATTTAGGCTCTGGTCCTAGTTTGTGTGCCAGTGCTGAAGAAGCATTTTGAAAACATTGACTCTACTCTTTCTGCGCAAACTCACTTGAAGAACAAGAGTTACACAGAAAAAAGTAAATCAGATCATCCTTTGGTAGCTGGGGTGATGTTAAGCTCGTGTATTGAGTAGGGTTAATATTTACAGGTATTTAAACAGTGGGTGTCAGGAGGTTGAGACATGCCTTTTTTTCAGTGGCATCTAGCAACAGGGCAAGAGGTGATGGGATGAAGCTGCAACACAAAAAGTTCCAACTAAACCTGAGAAAAAAACTATTTTACTGTGAGGGTGATGGAGCAGTGGCCCAGGCTGCCCAGGGAGGTTGTGGAGTCTCCTTCCTTGGAAATCTTCGAGACCTACCTGCACACATTCCTATGCTACCTGATCTGGGTGGACTTGCTTCTGTAGGGGGGTTGGACTAGATGATCTCTAAAGGTCCCTTCCAACCCTACAATTCTATGATTCTATGATGAATTAGATTTTTTTTTAATTATTCTTCTGTGAGTCATAACATTTAAATTTTGAAATTGATAGTACATGGAGATCAGGAATGTGACATTTCTGAGGTATTTTTTAAAATAAAATCAAAAAATCAGTACTATTTATCATGTTTTCCTTCAAATTATGTTATTTTAGAAAAATCAAAATTCTGTACTTAACTATCTGAGGCCAAAACATACATTTACAGGCAAACACTAAATCCTTATGGATTTTCTTTCACATGGTACTGGTAATCACCCTGATGTTAAGAGGAGAGGATTAAGATTACAGGGACAGGATGATGTGCAATAATACTACTCCTCTGCACATGGGCTCAGTCTGAATGTTTTCTTCAGGGATTCTACCACTCCTTGAAATTTAAGAATGGCATTGGACTTTATGGTTCTGGCAGTTAAGAAGAGAGTTAAACTCCACATAAATGTTAACATGGTGCTCATACATGCCATGAATGCATTACACATACAGCCTCACACACAAGAAGGCAGATTTTTTTAGAAATATATACTTAAAACCAGTTTGATTTACAAAGGCAAGAATCCTCTATACAGAAAGTTGCATCTTCTTAGTAGCCTGTTTTAAAGGATGAAAAGATTAATTCATTCTTCTCTTGCAAACAACAAATGGAAGGTAAATAACTATGTCAGTAAAGGAGAACCAGTCTGCCCAAAGGAGATATTCCCTTGTGCACCACTGTAAGGATATGAAATGAAGAATTTCACAGTTGATCAATAAAATACATCATTTCCTTGGTATGAAATTTATCTGAAGTGAGATGGCGACAGGAAGCCCCTGTTCTGCTGTTCTTTTCCCTATTTGTTTCCCATGCTATGTCCAGAAAAGGAACGTGCAGGAAGCAAAATTAATTTTCACTTTTTTGTTTTCCATTAAAAAACCCTTTAGAGAACAAAATTTAAGTGAAAACCCCCCTAGCAAAGCTTAGAATTTCAGTCATGATTTTTTAACAAAGATTTGGTTGGCAATTAACTAATTAAAATCATAATTTTCTGTATTGGAAATCACTCACATCTTAACCAGAGGGTCTCAAAGGAACAGAAACATTGAAATGTCTTGGCCATGATACAAATAAGAAAATCTAGCCAGGCAAACTGTAATACATAACAGATTGTGTGAACCTTGATTCATGAATGAATCAGAGCCATGACATCCTTTTGGAGATAACCTACTGGCTCTAAGATGGTGAATTCAGTCCTGCTCTTCACAGCTTAATGTCAACCTTACAAACAAGCTTCGAAAATTGAAAAAATAACATAGAAAGCACTTGTACACATGGAATATAATCCAGAGTTTGCTGAATGTAATGCAAAATCTCTCTTATTGATGCCAGTGATCTTTGTATAAAAGTTCTTTAGGGAATCTTATGAAAATAGTCATGTGGAGCACTGTGTTTAAGATTGGAAGCTAATTCCTCTATGGTTAGTCTAATCAGGATATGAGTAAAACTTGTTCACAAAAGAACACAAAATAAACAGGGGTTTTTTTTGTGTAAAAATGTGCACTTTGCTTCTTTCTTATCTTCCCCAACAAGGGAATTCTTGGACATGATATTCTTCTATAACTCTTTAGGTAATATACACAAATACAACTATATTTTTTGCAATTATCAAAGTTTGTCCAAAATTTGGCCCATTGGATCTTGATGGTTTCTTAAAGTAGGAGAAATAAAGAAATAAATAAAGAAATAAAGAAATAAATAAAGAAATAAAGGAGAAATAAAGAAATTCACTTGTTTTCCAGGTTTTCTGTTGTTTGAAGGCTTCTGAAAGCAACTGTTTTTACTGATAAATGGAATATTTTTTATATCAGATAATTTACTTTTTAGTTTATGGAACCTTTGGACATGACTGTCACCAAGACACCCATTCAAATCAGATTCCAGCCATCACAGGGTCTTGAAGCTTAGATGGTACTTTGGTATCTCTTGCTTGATGCCAGCTCACACCTAATCCATAAGAACAGAAACTCCAACTTGCACACATACCAAACCATCTCCAGGTGCAGACATAAGCCAAATTTGTTGCTGGCTGATGTTTCACTTTGAGTTCGCTCTGAGTTCATTGCATGTGCATTGTTTTTTGAGACCTATCTTACTATAACTGCTTTGTGGTACATTTCATGTTACAGCCACGCTAATTCAGTCAAAATTTGCCTGGGGCTCTCCATACCATCTCATATTTCACAGCATTGACACACTTCTCTGTAATGAGAGTCTGTGGGTCTTTGAATGAGACTTGTAATTTACTAGAGTGACCTTGTGACCTAGTGACCTTAAATACTGTGGAATAATTAAACCATTATTCTGCATATTTAATTTCTGCATACTGCAAAAACAATGGTGTACATAACAACAAAGATGCAAAATGATCATAAACACGTTACATTTTAAGGACCAATCCAGATGTCATGTCCTTCTTACAGGTAATAGAGAACCAATGCAGACAGAATTAGAATCCAAGACCAGTCAAATCTCTTTAAGAATATTTCTCTGTCACTAACACCTCTTTCTACTTAATCTTAACTTTTACTGTAGTGTTAATTACACAAATATGTTCAGAAAGCAGAGAGACCTCCTGCAAAACAAAAATAATATTGAGACCTTTTCTTTTTAGATGTGATTGAAAGCATAGACACAAGGTACTTTCACCTTTGTACAAATCAGTTTATACCATTTCTTGCTGTTGCACTGCAGACAACTATATTTGAATCAGTAGAGGAAAGAGGAACCTTAAGACTGAAAAATTTTTGGGGGCCAATGACAAAGAAAATTAAAGTAAAATTGGAGGAAATGTGTACAGAAGTGGACAAAAAGGGTGGTGAAAGAAAATAACCTGATTTTTCATTTGGATAAGTGAAAGAAGCTGTCAAACGTTTTCACCTCCTGGGCTTTTTTTGAATTAGCACTAGTTTGACAGTTGCTGCTGTGAGGTGCCTCAGGATTAAAAGTGTGGAGAATAGAGATGTCATTCTGACTCCAAGAGAAGATGACATTCAGTAGATTTGTATTGGATTGCATCTTTATCATGGTAAAAAGCATGTCTCACTTGTTCTAGTAAGTGTCTTGCTTGCTTTTCATTTTCCAGACACCAAAAAATGCAGATTGACAATCTGATTAGCTCTCATAACTTCAGTTAATGATTCTTCATTCAATCACATGTTAAAGGACATTTATTCTTTAATATCAAGGATATAAAGGACAAGGCAATAATGCTATACCAATTATCATCTCCTTTCAGGTGTCCTTATGAAATACAGAAATTACTGTTTTTCAACTGAAATAAGAAAGTATTTATCAGAGTCATCACTAAATGTAAATGTTGTCTCCCATGAGATTTCTACTTGTAATTGAATCATTTGGGAAACAGCGTGGCTAATTATATCATCCATGTCTGTTTAATTCACATTTTAAAATAATCCGAGGATTCGTTAAAATAGGAAAAAATGTCCTGATAATTTTTTTTAGGAGCTACTCCTAAAGTTTCACCAAGGCAAAAAAAAATGAAGGGAGTCTTAAAATGCAATGGATATGCACTTCAGAGACAGAACAGCAGATAATCTGCTGCAGGATTGATCTTAAAACTTGTACTTAGTAGTGTCCTTTGTTTAAGTATAAACAAATCAGTGCAGACATCCAAGTGGGCTAAATAAAAATTTAAAAGTAATAACAAAAGAAAAAGAGCTGAACTCACCTAAATTTATGGGAAACTTGTACTTTTACTTGTTAGTCAACCTCAGTCTTCAACTGAGACAATTATATTCATTCATGAAAAAAAAGAAAAAAGAAATCATATTCCCTGCTCAGCCTGTACTTAGCCTGATGAAATGAGACAAGCGATTTAGTCTCCTATAGTATAATAATCTGTTCTTTTTCTTAAATCCTTCTATTTTTCCTGAATCTGCTTTCTGATTTCTACTGAAAATGTGGTGCTTAATGCACTTCAGTTTCACATTTGCATTTTTCTTGATGGCCTTATAGTGACATCTTTCAGGCATCCTATAATGAACTATGGTCTTCCCTTTCCATTTCTGAGCAAAAAGCTTCTAGTTCATTTGAGAAATTTAGCTTACTTATTCCTGACTGCCTGATCTCCTATACTTCTTTTCATTTCTGTTCTTTTCCTCCTTTAATCTATTTTTTTCCATGATACTTAGGTTTCTTTGTGTCAATACTGTCCAATTTTGAATCATCAGTAAATTGTATGAACTCACATTTAACCTCTGATGCCAACATCATTAACAAAGCTTTCATGAGATTCTTATACAGATCAATTCTTGAGACTCCTGTTTTGTGTACTATATTCTCTTTATCAAGCTCTTAGCTTACCTTAAAAAATGTTTCACCAATTCTCTTTTTTTCTGAATTCGACACTAACCACATATGTGAAATTTTATGAGGTACATCACTAAAGCCTCAATTTGATTTATTGAACGTAATTTGGTAAGAGGAGCAGATATCTTGCAAAGGAGAGATCAGATTAATCATTTTGTGATTTATCACTCTACCTATTAATACTTTTTGAGTAACATGATCTAAGCTGAACAAATTAAGTAACATAGCTAAATAAGATGTGATGGTACTTTTTAGCAGTTGGAACCCTCAGTTTGACATTCCCATGCCTTAAACTAATGAGATAATTCTGACTCAAAGGAATATTCTTGACTCAGTCCAGATGTGTGTTCAGCACATGTACCATGCAAATGTGATGAAAACAGAATGATAAAGCAAGATTGATGTCCGAAGGAAAATAACTTCTTTTTGGGTTCTTTTTTGCCCTTAGATTGTTATTTTACCATGAATTTCTCATAATAATTTGAGAAAGTCTCTCAGTATTTATACCATGTTATTATGTACAAAAAGTCAAGCTGTCAAGTTAAAGTTGTTTTTTAAAACGTATTTCATTTCTGCTGGAAATAAACTTAACCTGTAATCAGAGATCCAAACACTTGTTACACTTTTGAAATTTCAGTCCTTTGGTTGAAATTTGTTGTCTAGGCCTTGTCTCAAATATACACCATTAAACAACCTATAAAGATATAGCTTTTTTTCTTAGCTGGTAAAATGAACTATCACTGTATGGATTGGTTGAACTGTTATTGTCTTTCTGATCTGGGACTATTTAGATAAGAGGAGACTGAGAGGGGATTTTATTAATATTTATAAATATCTAAATGGTGGGTGTCAGGAGGTTGAGACATCCTTTTTTTCTATATTTTTTTTTGTTATTGTTTTTTTTCTATAGTGACAGGACAAGGGATAATGGAAAGAAGCTAGAACACAAAAAAATCCATTTAAACATAAGAAAAAACTATTTCACTGTGAGAGTGAAGGAGCCCTGACACAGGCTGTCCACAGGGGTTGTGGAGTCTCCTTTCTTGGAGTTTTGAAGACCCACCTGAATATGATCCTATGTGACTTGATCTAGGTGGACCTGCTTCTGCAGGAGGGTTGGACTAGATGATCTCTAAAGGTCCCTTCCAACCCCTAACATCCTATGATTCTATGATCTCTTTTCCTTGTAAAATGTTTGAATACTCACATGTGTAGAATGAAAACTGAGCTCCTCCAAGTAAGAATTTAAGCATAGGTGTACAAGAGGCATTTCTATCCATATCTTGCCCTTATCTGGAGATCTTACTGAAAAAAGCTAAGGAATAAGGCATTCCTCATGTTAGTCTATTTATACTTCTGTCTCCTGATACCGACAGGAGTGATATTCACCGTATTTATATGCCCACTCAACTGATAGGAACTGCCTTGGGACCACTGTCTTACTTTATTTAGACCAAAGCCATTAGAAAATGACAGTCACATTCTGTCATTATTGACCTTAACTGTATTTGAACTGATGTAACAGAGGGTAAAGACTGTTAATCCCATTATGACAATGCAACTCTTGGGACAGTCAGTCTGCAAAGTTGCTGTAGAATTTGAAGGAATGTTAAGATGGAAAACTGGAGGAGATGTGAAAGACAAACGCAATGAACAAAAAAACAAAACACAAAACAACACAATATTAAAAAACTAAATAGAGACCTGAAAACTTCAGCTCTGAGTGTACCAGAGCATTCATTTTTTTGCCATTATCCTACTGTTTATCATTAATGTACATTTTTCCAAAACACTTTCCTTACCAAAATAACCAGTTATCCTTATTTTCAAATTGGAAATCATAATCCTAAAAGAAATAAAGGATTTTGCATCTATAGAAACATTGTTTTAAAAATCTATATAACACCACTGCTAATTAAGCTTCTCTAGGCAATGATAAAGCTGTGTAGAGCACTGCTATTATTTATTATAATGTTTACTACACAGTAACTGCTGGACCAAACAGGCATATACATATACTTCTACTGTCCTGGGCACTGGGAAGGCAGAATGATTTACAGTCATGTTCTAAATTGTTTACAATTGAGGGAGAAGAACACATAAAAGATTTACAAAAAATATGGAATATTACAGGCATCCATATGGAAAAATAGTTTGGAAGCTGCTGTGTTATTTCTAAATGTATTTTGGAAAGATATTCATAAAATGAAAAACAAAAGGAATGATGGTGTTAAAACAACAGAGCCAGGAAACAGGGCAGAAGGAGAGTGCTAGAAAGGTATTGCGAGCTGGTGAGAAGGTGACTGAAAAACTGTGGACACTATGAAGAAACAATCACTAGGAGGATAAACTTCGAGGACGAGGAATCTTGGTGATAGAAAATGAGATCTTGCCAAACAGATTTCTGCTTACTAGAAAAATGTTAGGATGCCAAAATACTTCCAACTGAAATTACAGTAAATTTCCCTCATAGTTATATTAGACTGGTTTAGTAATTTTATTTAGATCTGTTATCATTTTAGTATCTCTTCATTTGTTTTGCAATATTCTTCTTGCAACAAAAATGTTTCTAAATTATGAAAATTTTTGTTCTGAGAAATCAGAAAGTCATATTATAACAAAGTGTTTTGCTTTCTGTAAAACACCATACAGCATAACTGTACATACATACAATGCCTACAATACAAGGTCCAAGTTGGTATTATTTCACATTTAACAAATAAACAAGCTAGTTTTTTCTGCATAGCAGTAAATGAAAGAGAATTATTTGCATGGAATTTTATCTTCAATTTCTTGTGCTGGAGTTATAACTTTAATTAATTTTATAAATGGAACTTTAATATAAAAATTCAAACCATGCTGTGAGTACAGCAGGAAGGGGACTGGTCACTTCTGTATCCTGTGAAATGGTACTTGTACGCTGTAGGGAGTGGCATTAATGTAGATGTTTGCTTACTGACCAAGGACAATAAGTTGATGAATGAATATCATTTTGGAGAGCCCAAAGCTCAGTAAAAGGATATCATCTCTGAAATGGAGGAGAACCATAAAGAAATACCATGTGACTCATCGGCTCATGCTTGCTCTTTTTATTGAAGATTTCCTTAATTTAACATACTCCATTTCTATGGGCATGAGATGAGTCATTCACACATATTACCCCAGGAGTTTCAGGCCAATTTTAGATCAGTAGGTAGAAAAAGAATTTCTCTCTCCTTCTAGAGGAAAAGGTAACTCAAATCTATAGTGTTTCAGCTTGGTCATGCCCATTGCATTTACTTTCATTCAGGGAAAGTGAACACAGTTGTGTGATTTTTGCTCAGCTTCACTGCGACGGGAAAAATCAGAAAGAAAGGAAAAGTTCCCTGTGGTATGTAAAACTACACCACAGCTATAATTTGTTTCTTTGTGATTCTCAGAGGATGTAAATCAGCAAAATTCACTTCACCTCTATTATTTAGCATTTTCTTTCCTGAGAAAAATTATCTCCAATGCAAAAGTGATGATTTCTAACAACTTCACATTTTTAAATCCCTGCTACTTGTAAAGGACAATGATCTTTTACAATGTGGACTTTCATGCAATGTCCTACTAAAGCAATGTAGAAGAGATTCTGTCACTGAGACTTTTGTTTGGTTTTATTTTCTCCTTTTGCTGAGCTTCAGCTACATGACATGCTCAGTAACTAACTAGATGAACTCTAAAGGTCCCTTCCAACCCCTACCATTCTGTGATTCTATGAAAAGTAGTATGATACTGCTTTAGGAAATAAAAAATGTACCTCTTAGTAAATCATAATTCTTCTTTCAAATGCAGAAAACACTTCCATGACAGAAAATTTAAGACATATTGAATGATGTAATAGAATAGAATCATAGAATTGTAAGGTTGGAAGGGACCTATAGAGATCATCTAGTCCAACTCCCCTGCAGAAGCAGGTTCACCTAGATCAAGTCACATAGGAACGTGTCCAGGTGGGTCTTTAAGACCTCCAAGGAAAGAGACTCCACAACCCCTCTGGGCAGCCTGTTCCACTGCTCTGTCATTCTCTCCAAAATTCTATTCTATATTTCATATAAGTATATTTTATTTTTGTGAAACTTTCTCTGGCTCTGTGTACAGTAATCATACAGTAAAAATTTAAAAAAAGACATGTCCACCCATATTCTGAGTTTGAATGACAGCTGATCTTGACTACAGACCAGAGTCATTAAATTTAGAAGGCATTTCAGGTATGGAAGCACGATTAACATCAAACAAAATGCATTTAATGCACACCTTTTTCAGAATGGAGTGGCACAATTAATAATTATATGAAATGGCTTTAATTTCTAACATCTATTCCACACCTTTTTCATTTCCATAGGATTGACAGGATAAGAATACTTAATGCCCAAACGAGAAATGCTAATACTCATAACCATCAAACTTTTTATATTTTCTCAATATAACTCCATGATTGAAATAGAAATTGTTTCCTTTATTATTTCCTTTATTGTGTTTCTTTCGATATGGAAAACAAAAACCAAACAAAAACCCCTTTGTTTTCTAAGATTCTAAAATTCTAAAATTTCAAAACANAATTTGTTTCTTTGTGATTCTCAGAGGATGTAAATCAGCAAAATTCACTTCACCTCTATTATTTAGCATTTTCTTTCCTGAGAAAAATTATCTCCAATGCAAAAGTGATGATTTCTAACAACTTCACATTTTTAAATCCCTGCTACTTGTAAAGGACAATGATCTTTTACAATGTGGACTTTCATGCAATGTCCTACTAAAGCAATGTAGAAGAGATTCTGTCACTGAGACTTTTGTTTGGTTTTATTTTCTCCTTTTGCTGAGCTTCAGCTACATGACATGCTCAGTAACTAACTAGATGAACTCTAAAGGTCCCTTCCAACCCCTACCATTCTGTGATTCTATGAAAAGTAGTATGATACTGCTTTAGGAAATAAAAAATGTACCTCTTAGTAAATCATAATTCTTCTTTCAAATGCAGAAAACACTTCCATGACAGAAAATTTAAGACATATTGAATGATGTAATAGAATAGAATCATAGAATTGTAAGGTTGGAAGGGACCTATAGAGATCATCTAGTCCAACTCCCCTGCAGAAGCAGGTTCACCTAGATCAAGTCACATAGGAACGTGTCCAGGTGGGTCTTTAAGACCTCCAAGGAAAGAGACTCCACAACCCCTCTGGGCAGCCTGTTCCACTGCTCTGTCATTCTCTCCAAAATTCTATTCTATATTTCATATAAGTATATTTTATTTTTGTGAAACTTTCTCTGGCTCTGTGTACAGTAATCATACAGTAAAAATTTAAAAAAAGACATGTCCACCCATATTCTGAGTTTGAATGACAGCTGATCTTGACTACAGACCAGAGTCATTAAATTTAGAAGGCATTTCAGGTATGGAAGCACGATTAACATCAAACAAAATGCATTTAATGCACACCTTTTTCAGAATGGAGTGGCACAATTAATAATTATATGAAATGGCTTTAATTTCTAACATCTATTCCACACCTTTTTCATTTCCATAGGATTGACAGGATAAGAATACTTAATGCCCAAACGAGAAATGCTAATACTCATAACCATCAAACTTTTTATATTTTCTCAATATAACTCCATGATTGAAATAGAAATTGTTTCCTTTATTATTTCCTTTATTGTGTTTCTTTCGATATGGAAAACAAAAACCAAACAAAAACCCCTTTGTTTTCTAAGATTCTAAAATTCTAAAATTTCAAAACACTTTGTCCAGAAATGAGGTAATCATTACATTGCACTAAAAATCACAAAGGGTTGCAATGGACTTTCTTACTGGAAGCAAAGAAAATGTTGAGCTGAATTAAACTCTGCAGCTGTGACATCAATGTGATGAGTGGTTTCCATCTCTGGATGTGCAGAATTGTTTCCTAATTTTGCATCCTTTGAAAAATCATTTACTTTGTATCTCTCTGACTTATATGTTGTGCTAAGTACTCCTGATTGGTCCCTAACAGCAGTGCAAAGCATATACTCTGTGGTAAATAATACTATAATCAATCAGAATAATGGTATTATAAGCAAAGCATTATTTGGAATAAGTAACATCACTAACATGTAGAAACTTCCTGTTTTCTGTAGTGCAGAACTTTGTTGTCAGTCATTTCCCTTTTAAGATAAATTTAAAGTATACCTGCTGAAGCTGTACTCTGCTCTGTGATTTGGTCATATTGTCCTTTGAACACTGAATTTAGATGACATGACTGTTATATAAAGAATGCTACATGATCTAGAGCTTGGGGGAAAAAAATTGTCTTTTCATTGTATATAAACATTTAGAAAAAGGCTCTGGAGACTATAAAAATGCTGCTCCTACTTGATGAACAGAGAAGGCTAACAATGAGATGTATCATCTCTCCGAACACTCATAAGGTTAAAATTTGACAGTTCAGGAAGATTAGAAAAAGAGAAAGAATCACAAGTTTCATTTTTTTCTCCATCCCTTTATGACTTTATAACGTTTGCAAAGCAACACAACTCTTAAGAAATCACTACTTATGGAATAAGTCCTTATCGTTATTTTGATTGTTTCATGGTTGCCACTTGCCGAAAATCAGAATTAGACATATAAACCAGTACTTACAGGTATCCCAAACCTGACCTTCCTATTTCTTCTCACCGCACACATGAAAAAGAAAGACATCAAGAATTTATTGAAATTGCTTTAGTTTGCAGATCTGAGGGAAAAATACTTTCAATAAGTATTAGAAGCAATGAAAGTAGATTTTAAAAAAGGATTCCATTTTTCATGTTTTTGATGTGTTCTCCATTTGTTCTTATCTAATGTTCCTCACCAGTTCATTTAAAGTAATAATGCAATATTTATCCAGTAGTAGTTTTATTCTCAGTGTTGTAGGCCCTAAAACATTCACATGCTTTAAAAGTAACTCCATAAACCAATACAGGTTTTTAATTTTACTTTAGATTTTCCATTCCTCTACTCTCAGAAAACTCCTTTTAATCTGAACATTTCAAAATGTTTTAATCTGAACATTTCATTTTCAATCATCAGTTACATTCCCTCAAGATCCTCCAGTTTGAGGACAATCATTGAGGTCTCTGCTTTTTTGCTTTTTGTTTGACACCTTTTACACTGAAGGAAGCAAAACACTGTGACCTATAAATTTTTACAGGAAACTCAGCTGTGTCAGCACATATCCACAAAATATACTTATTTTTAGTTTCAGGGGTTTTTTTTGGTTTTTTCACCTTTTCTGCTCCAAAACTGAAGTGTACATCTCAAAAAATTTAAAAATAAAGATTTATTGTATCATACATGCTAGTTTGGAACATGTAGTTGTGATTAAAAATTGATCTTTTTAGCTTTGTTAAAAATTTTGCAATTTTTTTCAATATCAAGCAAGAGTTGCACTAAGGATCTCATTTCTGTCACTTGTGCTGAAGGAAAGGTGTGCTGTAAAGGTTAGTGAATTAGTCCTCCTGGGTCCCATTCCTGTCAAATAAAATCTGATTTCTGTTATGCAGGATTTTTCACACACTGTACTTGTAAAAGAAAAATCTGAGCCTGCTTTCCCTTTCGTGAATAAACTTCAGTGAACTGTGTTAATCCATTAAGCACACAAAAACATTGTTGGAACTAACTGGAGTAACAGGAAACAGACTGGGTGACTTAACAAATCATCCCCCATTCATCACCTTTGAGATGTGGTAAAACTGCGTTATGAAATTGTCTTCACCTACATTACTGGCGTCCTGTGCAGAGGTTCTGCCTCCACCAGGTTGTGTGTTACCTAATCTATATGAACAACACCAGAGGGAGAGAAAATCAGAAAAATCCTAGAAAGACCTTCCTTATTTCTTTCATGGCCATCTCTCAGGTTCGAGTATATCTACTTCTTTCTTCTTAAAACAGGAAAAACAAGTTAGTTATTGATAATTAGACAGGATTTTGTGTCCATATCATCCCCACAGCAGGTATCTAGGTTTATTCAGAGGTACTCTACTGCTTTGAATAGCCCACTTTTGGCTTCAAAATTCTTCTCAGCACTGGAAGGAGAGAATGGGTGAGAGTAATCACAAAATGAGACATCTCCTGATTGAGGTTGAGACCTCTAATACAGTGCTCATTGTAAGACTACTCTAGGCTAACATTATTGTTCTCTGATTTTTTTATGTCTAAAATGGAGGAAAGCAATTCTATTCCATCCAAATCTCTCTTACCTTGCTCTTTTCTTTCAAATGGGAATTCTTTCCCTTACCTTTACCTTTCTGCTTCAGAGAAATGGCTAGGATGGAGCATCCATATAAACCTGCCTTCCATCCATGGTTGTCAAGTTTCTGATTTGTTCAGGATTTTTATCACCGTATAAATGCATTAGTTTCAAGAAAAAAAATGAGGTAATAATTGTATCAGGTCTTTCCAGTGTGTTGTGTGTTACAGCATCCCTGCAGTTAAAGGGCTTACCCATAAAAAAAGTCTCTTTTGACAGATCCTAGTGAGCAGCTCCAGACCAAAGCCAACCTATGGTATAACATAGGAATAAATTATGATTTTAGATGTGAAGCTAGCTGTAAGAAAATCCTAGTAATCACACTGGGAGATGGTCCATGATGAACATCGTCCTTGAAAGAACTCAGCCATTAACTGCTGGGGTGAAATCTAGTTACTAATAATAGAGTCCGTATTAGTACATGTGGTTAAATAATAATGAATTTCTATTCAACAGCTGATGAAGTAAAAAATAAATATGTTTTCTTATATATATAAAAAATGCATATAAATATCTCCATACATTTGTTCTAACACTAAAATTCAAGAAAGGCAGAAAAATTCATTTTGATCCAAGTTAACATGGCAAATAACAGACACACATTTGTAGTTTACAACTGGTATGTCAGATTATTTTTATATTTTCATGTAATTTATATTTTCATGTAATTGTCCATGGAACAGAGGAGGGTAGTGAACACTGGCTGATGGTGGAGACATATTACCACAGGCAAAGCAGACGGGAAACTTCTTATACTTTGTTTTTCATATGAAAAAATATACTGGTAAACTATTTACTGAGCATGAAATACTCTCAGAAATTTAATGTGAGTACCGATCGCCAACTTGTTTTATTCTTATTGGTACCTATCCAGCCTTATGAAGCAGTTACAGACATGTCTTTCTCATCAGTACATACATCTACTCCCTGTGAAAGTCAAGGAAGGAGAGAAAGAGTTCTTAATTATGACAATTAGAGCAGTATTGCAAAATTGAGATTATTTCATTTCTATGACATGAGGTCAATAATGCTATTAGTTGTTAATGCATTTATTCTCCCTAGGCAATCATGCTGATAGCATTATACCTGCACACTCTCAGCACTGGACTAGCATTGTTAGATAAGTGTATTGAACCTCTGTTGTAATGGTGATTTACTTGTAGAATAAGATTGTTATTATTGTGTAAATAGTAGCTAAAGCTCCATCTCATTTTGTACTGATGCACTGCTCTTGCACTGAGTGCCAGATCAGCAAGAATGAGCTATGAAGATGTTTTAAGAGGAAAGGGAAAGAGATTAATGGAATGAAAGGATATGTCTAATAAAAAAATCTAAGCTCTACAGCAAACTCATCATTTGCAAAGACTCCTGAATTTCCAAAAATTCTGACAACATCTCTAGAGACAAAGCAAAAAGCTTTAGATTCTTTTATTGTTACTCTGGTAGATTGTATCTGGGATAACCTAAAGACACACATATGACAGTGTGCATACAGAAACTTGAAGAGATTTGCAAGCCTGAACACTTTTGATTTGTCCAGCTATGTTACTTTGTCTAAAAACAAACAAAACAACAACAAAAATACCCTGAACCATGAGCTTCATCCAGCTTGTACTTATTCTGTAGAGAGAAAGCAAAAAACTTTACAAGATATTTTGGCTCTTGATGTTGAATAGATGGTTGCATGTGTTGTGTGAATTTGTTGTGGCATGTAAGTATGTATCATAGACAATGTTAATATCATGAATTCCTCAAAGTCCTTTGCAAACATATTTTCTTCATGTTTTGCTTGGCAGGCTGATATTTTTCCGCCAACAGACTGATTTTTCACTATGTGTAATGCATTCGTTCATTGTAAAGGGAGACGTCAGCAGGCACGGAAGATGTATGATGACATCTTTTCCTACATGGTGTCATTAGATCTGAAATAAATGTTGCTTTAGGCAAACAAGGTTTTCATTTTCCTTTACATAAGGACAAACTAAAACTTAGCAGAATAAGTTTTAAGACAGCAATAACTTCTTCCAGATATATTAGGTTCTCGTCAGATTAAGAAGAAAAGCAGGAGCCCAGATGCACTTTGAACCATTCCATTTCCACTTTTCTATTTGTTTATTCCTAATAGCACCCAAGGAAAAGAGAAAGGAAAATAAATGTATGTAGTATGAGCAGGGAAGAAAATTCTTCCCCTGGCATAGGTATGATTTTACACAGGCATATGGCAAATGGAGTCAATAAGAAACTTCTGTCATGAAAACACTGTACATGTTTGTTGAAAATGGCCTTCTTATACAATAACAAGGAGTGTATAGACAGTTAACCAAAAGTATGCATACTACTTGGAAGAAAGGAGCTGTGTGGAGAGGAAGACACCATCTTTTAAGTGGTTTTTCAAAACACAAGAAACACCCTACAAGTATTTCCAACGTTTGTTCTTTCCCTGAGAGTAGCAGCTGAAAAAGCTATTTAGGGAGAGTGCACATGTCTAAGCCTTGTATACAGATAACTTCTTCCATAGTTATTACATTAGAAATGTTAGAGTGTACACATCTCCATATTCCTTGTTGTACTTGTTTTAACTTTCCTGATGTCCATTTTATAGAGAAATGAAAGTGCTGCATGGAAAAGACCTCTGAAGGTCATCTAGACAACCTTCTGCTCAGAGTATCGGTGTTGCTAAAACTAGATCAGGTTAGCAGCGATTGTTTAACATCATCAGGAAAACCTCCAAGGATGAAGATTTGACAGCCTATCCACAACCTATCTTCCTTGTATTCCAGTGTTGTGCAACCCTCTCAGTCAAAAACAGGTCTTTCTAATATGTAGTCTGAACCTCCCAAGCCACACATTGTGTCCATTACACTTTACAACCTACCACTATTAATAAGAACTGGATTCAATAATCTTTGTAACTCCTCTTGAAGTAATTGCAGTGTCGTTAGATTCCTTCTGTCACTCATCTTGGTCACACTAAACACCCACTAAACACCCTCATCTCCCTTGAATTCTTTACATTGTGAACTCCAGGCCCTTAATCACACTGGTGAGTCTTTGCTGTCTCTGTTTTCTCTATGTGCTTCTTGAATTTGAAGGGCCTAAGACTGAAGACTTTTCCAGATGTAATCTCATCTGTACCAGTGAGGAGAATAATACCAACACTCAGTCTTCTGGCCATGTTCTTCCTACTATATACAAATACTGAGCATGCCTTATTTTCAGTGGAAGTGCTCCTGGCTTCTGCTAAACTCAACATTCACCCACTGTTCTTTTTAGCAGAACTCCTATTCAGCCTTAACTCCTTATCGTAGCTGTAGCAGTAAATGGCTTTATTCTGCTCATGTGAAGGACTTTGCTCATTTCCTTGTCAAACTCCATGAAGTTTCTGCTCACTCAACCTTACAGTTCATCAAAGTCCCTCTGGACTGAGGTTTTTTTTAATTTGTTTTGTCAGTGACTCAATAGTGTAGTATTGACTTTGCTCATTTAATATCTAATTTGTCTTGTCTAATTTGTCTGACTAATTTCTTTAATCCTTTCTGAACCTCCTGATACTCTGTGTCTCCACAATCTCCTCTGGCAACAAGCTCCAGAATGTTATTGCTTCCTTCATATGTGTTTCTCCCTTCAACAAAATTCAGGGATTTTAATATTCATAGCAAAGTCTGAACTCTTCTAGATATTATGACCATTTGCAAAGTTAGAATATATATCACAGTTTCACCAAAATCTATATGTCTTCTTCATTTTTATTGGGTTTTATTTTTTCCTCTAAGATGTCAGCATATACTTATCTTTAACATTTGAGGTCCATGGAGACATGGTTCTCCAAATATGAACTATTCAGCTCTACTACTTGTGTTTAGCCATAAAGTCCCTAATTCAACATAACACCTAAGAACATCCATCAACATGTTCTTTGCAGATTCTCTGGAGTAGTGATGATGCATGCATTGAGTGTACTGATGAATTAGGACCTAAATGAAGAAAGTGCTTATTTATGTATTTTATTTTTTCCTATTTTATTTTAAGTTCCTCAGTGTGTATAATGAAATGAGTTTTACAACAGGTGCCCAGCTTGTGTCACAACACAGCCCAATACCACAACTACAGGAACACTGATCTTTTAAATGGACCTTTTAGGCAAATTGAGGAAAGAGAAGAATGTTGATGCAGCCAAATACATCACTTCATTGCTAGGAAAAGAGTAAGAAAATCATTATGCTCTTTTAGAGCAGAAAACAGAAAGAAACATCTATTTCTTTAGAATTTGTTCAGAGCAACCTCTACACCATGAGGAACAGAGGATGCTTTGTGTCACTTACTCAAGCTGTCAGCAAAGGTGTTATTTCAACATCAAGTGATTCATCATTGAAGGAAAATATAAGTAAGAACTCTTTCCAGGAGTGGAAATGTTGTAACTTTTCATTCTCCAGGTTCTAACACAAGTGTTTCTGTATGATTTTCTTCCCTTTTTTTTTTTTTAAGTTCTAATTTACTAATGGCCTATTCAGGTGAGAAAAAAGACACAAATCATGACAGAGAAATGAGGTGAAGGTAAAGATGAAAGCTACAACTCCACTGTCATTTCCCGATGTTGTCCCTTGAAAGAAACAACAAAGGGCAAAATCTTCCCTCGTTTAAACTCTTGACATCCTTGGAGGGTTCTCAGATGTCAGCAAAGACTGAAGCCCAAAGAATGGAAATAAAACAAATACATGTTTAATTATGCTTAGTGTCTAAATCTGACAGTCCAAATCAGTTTTTCTGACAGTGATAAACCACTCATGTAAATAAAGCATCAAAAGTAAAATGAGTACAGATAATTTAAGATCTCCTTCAAAAAAGACTTTAAATATTCCATCAATTAAGAGGGTATGATAAATTACCTCAACCTTGTTGTAATCAATACATGAATTTACATTGATTTTATGAAATTTCTAGCTGGTATTTAAGGCTGAAACTGTCAAAAGCAGAGGGGTAAATTATATGCTACTGAAAGTCAATGGAAATACATGTAATCACTGACTCTGAGAGTGGTTCAGGTTACAAGAGACTTTTGGAGGTCATGCAGTCCAACCTTCTGGTCAGATCGGGGTGAAAAGATTGCCACAGACCTTATTCCCAGAGACTGAGAACCCACAGCTTCTTTGAACACCTTTTCCTGTGTTTTTCTATTGTCCAGTGAAAAGATTTTGCCTTATCTCTAATCAGATTTTTCCTGCATCTTCCCTTGCCCTGCATGCTTCTGAGAACATCCTAGCTATATCTTCTCTAAACCTTATCTTTTGACTGCTGAAGAGCACATTAAGATCTCCCTTCACTTTCTCTCTTTAAAGCTGTCCAATCAATTTCTTTCAGCCTCTGTTTGCTTGTACATCACACATGTTCCAGTCCTGGATCATCTTCATAGCCTGTCACTGAACTTGCTTCCGTACGGGATTATCTGTGCATGACAGAGCACGATACTGCAGCTGCGCTCATGGCAACTTCAGTAACATCAGGTAGAACAGAAAAGAATTAAAACCACAACAAAAACTGTGCAAGTTTTTTATTGGAAAGAGATATGTGTCATAAAGCCCAGTTCTAGAAACATGCGAGCATAACTTCACACTTGAGTATGTACTTGAGGTAGCAATATCTTTAATAGCCTTTTGAATGCAGGCCTTGATTAGTAATTCGAATTTTTAGCCACAGAAATAGTCAGAAGTTAAACTACTAGATCACGATGTTTATTACATCTAAATGATTGATTCTTTATTTGTTTTTTAACCTAGGGAAACAAAAAAAAAAACAGGTAATAAAACCAAAACCACCTGAAATGTTGCTGGTTTACATTTTCTTACTCCATTTTCTCCATGCAAAGTCAAAAGTGCATTAAAAAGTAATATTGTGCTGAGCTCACAAATATGCAAACGCCTCTAGATATCTTGTCTCAATAAAGTTTATAGAATGCATTCCCAAAGGTCTGACAACCAAACAGAATAAATCGCAAGGCTCATAAAAAGATAATGCATGCCATTTTTTTGCTTACATAAACACAAACAAATGCAGCAAGAAGCAAGAGTGACTCTGAGAGGCTTCTTCTATTCAAACTAATTTCTCTTATCATCACATATATTTGTAATGAATTACCACTATCTAAGGCAAAAATAAATTATGTGAAGTACACAGATATCTAAAAATAAATTCCTGTATTCTTTTAAGTTCTAAGGGAAATTTTCTCTTCTTTTCTGCGTTATTTAGATTAACTGTTGAGGATCATATCCTATGGGGACCCTATTGTCCAAAAGATATGGGAAAAAATAGCAACAGAAAAAATGCCTGATGTTACATTACAGCAGAAAACCCCAAGCAAAGTCCATTGCTAATTCATAAAGAAACAAAAATACATAGACTGGAGTTACGTGTTCAGGGCACAAATGTCCCAGGGAAATCCTGTCCTACATCATAAACTGGCAAAGCTGATGTTCTTTTCTGTAAGCAGAATCTTTATTAAATCCATGAGAGAAGTCAGAGTTTTCTTTACTGGCATAAACCTAGTAAAAAGTGAAGCCAACAAAAGTATCTCTAACAGCTAAGCTTTATTAGCTGATACAAAAGTTTGACAAGAGTTGCTAGGCTGTGATTATAGCTTACCTGGCTAAGGATTTATACTTTCTATTTATAGACATGTTTTAATCAAAAGAACATCTAATGAGAGAGTAGAAACACAGATTTATTTACATACAAACAAGCACGTGCCCACAGGCACTTTTATATTTTCCACCTGGAGAATATCACTAGTTTTATTAGACTAACTGACAATATCTTGAGGGTGGAGGCACAGAGAGGGAGAGGTGATGTTTTACACAGATGGCTCCTTTTTGGATCTGAAATAGCTGCAGAGAATTGAAGTTTTGAAGTGAGTTGTGTTCACGTCACCTATAGGAGGGGATGACCATCACAAAGAACAGTAGTTGCTGAGGTGCTAATAACATAAATTAAAAAAAAAAAACCACTAAAAAAAAAGCCAGAGTTGTCTGATTTTAAATGCTTTTTGTTTAATATATTTTTTCACTTGACTAACTTGCTCTCCTTCTATGACAAGGTAATTCACTCAGATAAGGGAAAGGTTGTGGTTGTTAGTTGTTAGTACAGCCTTTGACACCATTTCCTATATCATTCTCCTGGAAAAACGGGTTGCTCATGGCTCAGGCAGTGTGCTTTAAGCTGCAAAAAAAAAATGGCTGAATATCTGAGTTCAAAGAGTGGTAGTGAAGGGAGTTAAAGCCATTTGTTGTCTGGTCATCAGTGCTGTTCCCCAGGGCTCAGTACCAGGGCCAGTTCTATTCAACATCTTTGTCAATGATTTAGATAAGGGGATCTGGTGTACACTCAGTGTGTTTGCAGCTGACACCAAGTTGAGTGGGAGTGTGATCTGCTTGAGGGTAGTAAGGCTACACAGAGGACAGACTGTATCAATGAGATGAGGACAATTGTTTGAAGTTCAACAAGTGCTGAATTCTGCACTTGGGTCAACATTTGTGTCAACAACAACCTCAAGCAACACTACAGATTTGGGGAAGAGTAGCTGGAAAGATGCTAGAGGAAAAGGACCTGAAAGTGTTAGTTGACAGATGGCTGAATATGAACCAGCAGTGTGCCCAGGTGGCCAAGAAGGACAATGGCATTCTGGCTTTTATCAACACTAGTGTAGCAGCAAGACCAGGGTGCCAATTGTCCCCCTGTAGTGAGTCCTGGTGAGGCAGCAGCTCGAGGGATGTGTTCAGTGTTGGACCCCTCACTGCCAGAGGGACACTGAGGGGCTGGAGCGTGTCCAAAGATGGGCAACAGAGACGTAGCTGGTTTGAGGGGGAGTCATTCTCTTCTCCCAAGCTATAAGCAACAGGGCAAGAGGAAATAGCCTCAAGTTGTGCCAGGAGAGGTTTAGATTAGACATGAGAACAAATTGTCCCCAAAAGCATTATCAAGCTTTGGAACAGCCTGTCCAGGGACGTGATGAGTGTATTGATGTGATGTTTGGGAACATGTTTTAGCAGTGGATTTGGTAGTGTTAGGTTAAGGATTGGAGTCAATGATCTTATAGGTCTCTTCCAACCTAAATGATTGTATTCCATGATTCTATGAAAATAATATCTTCATTGTACCTACAACTGTTAACTATGAATCTTCAAGACACAAAGAAATCAAAGGAACTGACCGAAACCACAACAGACTTAATCTTTGAGTTATCATTCAGAGTGGTTCAGAGGCTACCCTCTAAAGTTCAAACTCATCATCACAATTCACCTGAACACAGAAACCAAGATATCTAGGCTTTATTAATTTTCACTTGACGCACAAATAGAAACATTTTAAATACAAATATGTTGTGAATACAATAAAAGGCTTCTATTGTGTTTCACCCATCTAAAACCTAAATTCACCTAAAATTTAGCTTCAGACTTATAAAGTTAAAATAAAAAATTCCGAGCTATTATATCTTTGCTTTTATTTTCTCTTGAGTATGCATACTGCTGATACTAAAGTAAAAATCTTTTCCCTTGATTTCTGTTAAAAAATTCATAAATCAAATGTGTATCTTTGCTATTGCTTCTGAACTCATTTTTCACTTATTTCTTGACTAATGATTCTACACCCAGCATGGGTGATAAATATTTACCTATTTTTGGTCCATCTGTAATGTTATTGAATAGTCTTGCATTCACTGAGGGGAAGGTATGGGAGCAAAGTGGTGGAATAAAGAGCAAAGAGAGAAAAGAGAAAGCAAAAAAAAGCATTCCACAAATCATTTTTTTTCCCAGATTAATGTAGGCAGTACTGTCAGAACTGGTTAGACCTAGATTAGATGTAATTTTTTTCCCCATCACTATTTTCCATAGCTTTCCTGTTATTAGAATCATAACACTAACTATGAATTTTCATAACATGAAGCATATCACTAATATTTAAATATTTATTATTGTATTTGTAGTTGTAGTAATGAAATCATGAATAGATGAATTTGGGAGTTTTGCTATTTTGGTTTCTTTTTTTTCCTATTCAATCTCTGAGAAATCTCCAGGATAGTTTTCAATGTCTTATAATATGGCTGTTATGATTCTTCCATTCACATTATAATAACTGCTGCAAAAGCCAAGCAATGTCAGCCTATTTTGCGGAGTTCCTACCTAATAAGAATAAGTACTTATGGACATGTAACTTCTATTATCATCAGTAATGGAATAATTATGATGTAAATCAATGTGATATTTCAGAGTCCCTATAATTTACATATTATATGCGAGTTTAAATTTCCTGAAAGTATCTAAAATTGAATTATAAAAGAAGGAAGGACATTCTGTATGGCAGGTTGAGGTTCTTTCAGCAGGTAGATTACAAACAAAGAACCATATCATTCGATTTTTAATACCTCAAGGTATCATATTATGAAGCAAGTCTCATATGTCTATATAAATACCAGTATGACTTGTGAATATATGCAGATAGAAAGAGATGTCTATTTTTTTAATCTTTTTAAATTCCTATCTACCTGTTCAATAGTGACAATGAAGTTTACTGAAAAATTTCTACTTGCTTGGCTTTTGTGATTTCTCTCATATTTTTCACTTTGTCCAATAGCACCTGGAATTCTCATGTGGTCTCCATACAGTTATTGTTAAGGTCAAGGAGTCTCTATGTTGGATGCATTCAACATGCAGTGACTATTGGCAGAGATATCCATAAGCCTCTATATATCCTGATTGAACTGCTTTAACTACCACATATTGTTGAAGCCCTTCAGTTAATCAAGTGATGATATTCTTACATTGGTGTAAATGCCCTTGTACCAAAATAACCTTATCCATTATGAAGAATCTAAGATACACCAATACAAAGTAGCTCTGTAACTTGCCTATTGCAGGCATTGCATCAATCTATCAGTCAAACATCATACTCATCAGTCACAGTTATATTCAAACTATGTTTAGGATGGAGCTGAGATTAAATTTCTGTCTCTGAGTAAGAAATTGAAGTAAAAAATTTGCATTCACTATGGACTTTTGAGTCATTGAAAGTGTTCAAACAACCCAGAGACTGTATCTGGTTTTCCTGAGATTTTAGCTACAAAGAACGTCTGTCCTGCAAAACATCCACACAAATTCCATGCAAGATATTGATTTTCATGATACACCTCTCTTCTTACTGCTTCCTCCTCTTACACACCCAAATGTGATTGTATCTGGGGACTAAATAAATAGAGAAGGCTCACTGAAGAATATTGAGAGACAGTCCGATTCTTGCGACCTGTCTTTAGCCCATCTATGACATGAACATCTTCTTCAATGGACCACACATTGGATAATAGCAAGTATCATGTAACTTCTTCAGTAATGTTTTGTATGACAACAGGCAGCTAGTACTGGAATCCTCAAAACACCTTCCCCTTGCCTGAAAGGGGTTCATGTCCTTTTCCTAAAGAACACTCAGACTACAGTTGAAAAGAAACCTGTGCATCTGTTGGGAGATGGGAATAGCCCGATTATTTTCCCTGCTTTCTGTTACAATTTCCTTTCACTTTCTGGAGTCATACAAATGTAGGATCATGCCTCCCATTGACTGATTACTGGCAGGTTTGATTATATAAATAGCACTCTGCAATTCAACAGAGTTGCAGGCAACAATGAAGGATTTGCTGGAGATGTATTCTTCCTTCACAGTCTCATTTATCAATGTACAGTTTCTCACTTGCCATTTATCATCTGCTTTTCTGTGCTTCCCTCGACATCTGGAGGATTTGTAGTCTGCTAAGTGGAGCAAGGCCTTGTCTTGAATACCTTACCATCCCTGGCTAGGCAACACACTCCTGATTTTTCCCCAGTATAGCTTCCCTTTAAATAAACTTGACAGGTTCAATATATTCCTGCTGCAAAGGATATATTTAGAGGAATCATAAGTAATAGAGAACAACTAAAAAGCTACAGCTGAAGGAAAAAGAGTGAGACAGAGAGAAATGCACTTCTAATGCTTGTATGAATTTATAATAACAAGCAGTTGTGATAATTGCATGTCTTTTAACTCAAGAGGGCCATAAAATAGCGTGATGGAATATACAGACAAGTACCAGGTGGGAAGCAGGGCTTCCGTTTTGAAAGTGCTTTTGGGATTTAGAGATGTAGGATGTGAAGAAGCTTCTTGCTCTCATTAGTTACAAAAACAGTTATGCATCCTGGTATATTTGGAAAAGTCTACAGGATGTCTTAAATATTTCTCTACCTTATGGATGTTTCAAATTTGTGAAATGAGGAGGTGAATAAACAGCAGCAAACAAAAATAAAAAGGACCCTTTGGAGCAATCAAGTTAGGAAATCACTTAAAAATTTGTAAGCATTTTGTTTTGATAGTGACCTTTCAAAGTTCCTTTCATTTTCATTTTCAAATGTCAAAACAGGGCATTTTGACAATTGCAACCCATGATATATTTTCTTTCAAATTGAAATGTGATATTTTTCACAACTGGTCTTTTTTTACAAATGTTTTCACTTTTGAAGAAATTTGTTGTTTTCAGCGGTGAAGAGTGAAGGCAAAAGGTAGAGCATTTCTAGAATCTGATGATATTCTGTATCAGCAAAGCAAATGCCTGGTCAAATGGGCACTGCCTGTCCAGTTCCAGAAACCAAAAGAACTAGCCCTCAGATGAGTAATAAATAACCTTTTTGAACTTCATCTGGCTTCTCAGTCTTATTTCAAATAGCATGTTAAGTGAGAAGAGCCATATGACTGAGCTGGGAACCGACCTGCCCTGTTGTCCAGTACCTGGACTAGCCAAATCCCTGACCTGACCACGAGGTGGAGGAATTATACAGAAGAAAGAATTTTCCCTTTGTACTAGATATCGTGAACACTCACATCTTCCCCGGAGTCAGCATACCAGAGGTTGGTGAAAGTCTGATAGCTTTTTTTGAACTGCATCATCATGGAGAGCATATCTGACATTGTCAGATGAAGGGCTGGGATGAGACTTAGGGGAGATGAGCTCACTTTGTGGATCTTATAGACTTGTATGGTCTTAGGAGAACAATTTAAGGTAGTTTCTGCTATGTTGCCGATATTACATGTGAGCAGCACTCTCAGCTGGGCTTTCACAGACACAAGTTCATATTGCTAAACTGCACAGAGCAATGAGCTGGCTCTCTTCTAGACAGTTTGATCCTCTTTTATTACAGGTCCTTCTCAATTTGTTTTGAATCTACAGTCCTTTTAAGATCCTTGTTACAAAGATTTTAAGACACCCTCTCCATTTATCCTTGGAACACATCTCCATTCTGTTCTTCCATGCCCCAAAAATATATACAGTCTACTGAGGAGTTTCCAACATCAAGATCATGGATGGGACTTAGGTATTATTGATTCTTCTTGCAGTTGACAAGCTTTAACTAATGTGACTGTTTTGTTTATTAGCTTCTTTCTTCCTTCAATTTCCCAATAAAAGTCAAAAGTAGATAATATTTTGAGATCTCTGTCTGTCACTCAGCCTCTCCATTTAGGGTTCTGTGATGCTGATTGTCACAGTAGTATTTGACCTCATTACACACACCAAGTTAACAAAAACCAGTGTTCCAATGGACTGTGAGGAAGAACATGGCCAAGCAGCTTGAAAGGGTGTCACTTATGACAACTCTCTCACAGCTGACAGAAGTGTGAAGGATTTCCCCAGAATCCAAGATCTCAACAGCGACAAAATAAAATCTCTCATCTGTTACCTCTACTATTATCTCTTCAGAGTGTTCATAAACCTTCTCAATGTAGGTAATGTGTTAAAAAATATACGTATTTAAAAGCACATGTAAAATCAAAATCTTCTAGTGAGGCAAAAGCAATCATGTAGAAAGCAGGAAAAAAAAGGTAATAGGAGCAAAATAAGTCCAGCAATGATTGTCAAAATCTTCTTGCTTCTATAATAGCTCTTCACACGTTTGTCAATCTCTTAAAGAGAGTTTTTAATCAATGGATAGTGTCTTAGCATCAAAGCAACTGGTAAGGTTATCCTTGAAATATCACCATTCACGGATTCTAATAAGACAAATTAGTAAAGAGCAAATAAAATAAACACAGATAGTTTTAATGGAAAGCTTTCTGTAAGCTGCTTCTGTCTTTCTTAATCAACTAAGAATAGGCTGTGATTACAGTAATCATTATGCAATTAATCACTATAATTACTTTTTATTGGAATATTAGTTTAAAAAGCAACTAACATATTTTCTGTTCTTGCTTGACTGGAAGACATTAAGTGCTTGTCAAGAAGTTACTAAAATTATGTCTTTGTAATTTATTTTTCTTTTTGTCATCTTATTATGTTGTTGGGGTGTTTTTAAATGTAAAAGTAACAGTGTAAGTTTATGCACATCAAATGCACAGACAATATTCACACAGAGCAGGGGATGTGTAGTGGTAATACAATGCTATTTTTGTGTACTTGGCATGCCACATGTTTCTACGTGGCATGTATTCACATGAAAGTATCTACAGTGTGGTCACAATGATAGGTGACTTTGCATCAATAATCCTCCCCCCAACAAAGAAACAAAGAAACAATTAAAAAAAACAATTAAAAAGCCCTTCCTGGGCAGCCTGGGTGATGACTCTCTCATCTGAAGAGTAAAATAGTTTTTCCTTATGTTTAAATGGAACTTTATGCATTCCAGCTTTTGTCCCTTAACCCTTGTCCTGTCACTGGATAAAACAGCAAAAAAGTGATGCCCTAAAATTTAAAAATTGAAAGCTATTTGTTACATTGTTACACAGTCTTTCAAGGTCTGTGAAAAGGTACAATCCTTTTTTGTCTACTTACATTGCTGTTTTATACCACTTCTACTGTTAAAATAATAATAATAAAAATAATATATAGTCCCAGACAAGTATGTGTACACTGAAGGAACTGTTTTGCTTCATATAACTCTACAGCTGGGACAATATGATATATACATGGAATTGTATCATTAAGGTAGAAGAATTTTTCAAGTAGACAACCATCAAGCAATGCATGGCTGAATCCACTGATAAATATTTTTTAAATGGACATGGCTGGATGATTTCAAGGATTCCAAAATGCTGAGGTACTACCATAAGTAAATAATTTCAACTTTCTTTGAACAATGAACTCCAAGGGCCCAGGTCCTGGATCATGTGCCGCAAGCTGTGGGTTCTAGGATGTAAACACACATGTCTTTCCACATAATCATAAGCAGTGCATGATGAAAAACTCCAAATCTATGCCTAATCTCAACTTTTTATCATGCATTACATTATGCAGGCAATAGTTAATATGCTAGATTTAGCTGACCACTCCGTATCTAGCCACATATCCCAATATACACCTGTGCAGGTATATATGCTTATATATCTCAGCGAATTTCAAAATCTGATTCTAGCAAATGACTTTAACATACATAGGAGGCAAAAAAAATGTAGAAATTATTTTGCACCAACGCTTTTTTATAAAAATTTAGTCTGAAATATTGGTAGAGATTATGAATTTAGTTGCTGAGAAATCACCCTATATGAAAGCGTTTTCACTCCACCCATCTTTTAGAGATGCATCAGCAATGACTACTTCCATTTCTGCAGGCAGGGTGTAAAAATGCTTTTAAAAAGTATCCTCTGGTTCCCTTCTGATGTTGGCCTGTGCCAATCTTCTACTAACAGGTGAACACAGTAAAATGGCTGTTAAATATCAATTCCTCCCCATGCTCCCATATTTCCAAGCACATCTCCAATTGGTAGCCTTGGAAAAACGGTCTTAAATAACATTTCCTGCCAGTGTGGGATCCTGCTGATACATTTCGCACAAGGAGTGAACCTACATAACTCAAGTGTACCCTGCAATAGATTTTTTTATAGGTGATTGCTGGAGTGTTTAGGCAGTTGTGGGAATTAAAGTCAGGGTGAAGGTTCTTGTGCAGTCATAGACACATTCTTAAAGAACATTTTGATATTAACAAATTAATTTTTTCTGGCCTTTGGAAATATTATGATTCTTCTAAGAGGAATATAAAGGCTTTCTCTACATTAGAGTTTTAATAGATGTAAGTTAACATGTCTCAACAGCAGATCATTTCTCTGTGGATGTCCATGACACAGCTGGTCATAAAAGAATTTTGGGTAACAACATGTCAATAATTGGAGGCTTTTTCCCCATTTGTTAAGAAATTGTTTTGGAGAATCCTGTTACAATGTTCATCGCTGATGTTTATATGGTGGTTTGTTGGTTGGTTGGTTGTTTTGACTAATCAAGACAATCTCAGCAATTTCATATCAGATTGACCACATGCTTTGTGGGTTTTGATACTATTTGGAATGCTTTTTTAAAGTTTATTTTCTTTCTTTCAAAATAAATACAACTTGTCCTCTTTTTTTAATTCCAAAATAAAGTAAATGTTTCCAAAATTACTACATTTTAATCATCCTTATCTATTCATAACATTATTCATGAATTCACAAAGAATTTAAATAGCTCTAAACCAAATTTTCTCCATAACATTTTTGGCAAAACATGTGGGTTAGTTTTAGCCAAGTATGATGACTAAGTTCCTTCTCTAGGCTTGAAGCTGTTTCCTAAGCAGTTGCAAGGACACACAGTTGACATGTAAAAAGAAAATGTGTCTCCATTTTGTATTCTGCCTGATACACTGCTGACTTTTAAAATTATTTATATCTGTGGAGTAGCTTTTGTGATAGTCCTTGATACCAATTTCATTAACTTGATAAAATTATCTTTAAAAAAATATATATGAAAAGGAAGAAAGAAGTTTAGGAAGTTTGTCATCTGCTCAAATCATCACTAGACTTTTTCAGGTTTCATATAACATTGTTATCTGAGTTTTACAAGTTGTGGCAGGAAGTAGCACATTTCTATATTATCTTTGCAGTAAGATATTTTGGGTGAACAGGGAAAAACAGCACGTGTTGGTTTCACTGAAGTCAACTGAAGAACTTCCTCTTGGCTGCACTAGCAACAGTGTTTTTGGCACAATCGTTTTGAGATATCTCAGCACCGTAGCACCGCTCTTACTCATGTCGTATGACCAAGATTTGCACAGTTTGGTGGATTATCACTCCCTGCCCTCAAGGCATTGCCTCCTCATTCCCCACTGCAGGCCACGTCTCCCTCTCTAAAAGCTCACATGGAATATAAAGGAGCTTGTTCTGCAGTGGGAAAGGAGCTCTGTTTTCAGAGAAAAAAACATGCAACACATCTCCATTGCACTGCTTTAGAGAAGACCGTTATCACCTAGGACACATCACTGAGGATGGAAGCTGTTGCTGGGATGAATTAAGAGTCACAGATCACATTTTCCACTGAAAATGGAAGCTGATATGCATAGCCAGTAGGAAAGCACCAGTTCTGTTTCTGTCTGTTTTGTGTTTCACAAGACCAAAGATCTGAGATTTACCACTCCAGCACTGTAAAAATTGGGAATTTATCTTCATTTTGACAAAGCAAGAATGTATTTTGCCTTTGAGTCATGCAGGTGAGCACCTGTTAACTTTGTGTTTTGGCTTTGAACCAGCCGCAAACCTCATGATGCTCTCTGTCAAAAAGTATCCAGCTCCACCTGGTTTGGCCACAAAACCCAGAAGCTTGTCAGGTTAAGCTAAAACAGATTTAACTGAAATATTTGAAGAGCTTTGTTTCCCCTTTGTTGAGTTTGGGTTGATCTGTAATATAATCCAGTCCCATGAAATCTGCATGGCTTCTGCCTGCCTGGAGGGAATTTCTCAAAGGTGATGTAATAATATTTTTCTGATCTTCAACATGTTTAAAAAACCTAAAATCTCTTCCCAACCTGCCTCCTTTCTTAAAAGAAAAAAAAAAAAAAAAAAAAAAAAAAGAAAAAAGGCAACTTAATCAGGTTTTG
The DNA here is from genome assembly GCA_013401255.1 of Urocolius indicus. Classification (NCBI taxonomy): domain Eukaryota; kingdom Metazoa; phylum Chordata; class Aves; order Coliiformes; family Coliidae; genus Urocolius; species Urocolius indicus. The sequence continues at coordinate 633,234 of WBNH01005609.1, read as the reverse complement.
CAAAGTACCCAAGTAAACTAAGTTGTTTAAAAATGCTTTGGGGTATGGTTCAGTCATTATGAGCTGGTAAATAGGAACAGAATTAGCATGTCTGGAGTTATAGACAAAAGTTTTTGAATGTCAACAAGATAAGAGAAAATATGTTGTATTATTTTTGGCTACAACTTCTTACAGAAATGTGCACTCTGGATTTTTTGAGGTTTTCTGTAGCATTCTCTTTCTGCTCAATTGACACCTGCTGATGAACAGGGTATCTGAGCCATGTTCTCAGATTTCTTTAGAGGAGAACAAAACTCACACTCCTTCTTTCAGAGTGGGGTAGAGAAAATAAAGCTTTTCCACAAAGCTGAGCTGTGCAAAAGGATGACTTTGGGGGTAAAAAAAAAAAAAAAGAGAGAGAGAAATAGGGAAAAATAGAAGAAAGTGAGGAAGGGCTGAGCATGGCCTGTTCATAGTGCTATAAAGTCACTAAAACCTTGAAGGTACCTAAAATATTTGATATTCATGGCACTATATCAAAAGGTTCAAACCTCCATTAGGTATTAAAATTTGTCATTTTAAATTGCTTTTTTTCCAGCACTAGCAATATAGATATTGAAATTTCCTCAGAAAGTGCTTATCTCATCAAGAGTAAAATTATAGTATATGAAATACTAATTACAGTATTATGAAGAAAGGTGAACTTTCCAGTGACATTTTATCTATTAGTAGAATACTAATGTTCTTCTTTCTTAAAGCAGAAGCCACACATCGTGCTTTCTGTTATTTTCTCATCAAAATCTCTTCCATATATATGTATATAAAAAAGGCTTTTCTAAACCTTCTTAAGAATCCATGATTCTACTGAAGCAGCTGAGTTTTGATCACACCTGAATGAAAGTTCATCAGTATGCACTGAGAAATTCTTCATAATGTCTAGCCAGTAGCATAATACATCAAACTCTTCCTAGAGCTATAGAGTTTTATGTTACTGAAAAATCAGCTTTGATTGCATTTTGAAAGACACATTATGAAGTCCTGTTAGAACAGAGTAGAGAATGCTTTGTATTATTATTGGTGTGGCTTACTCCTTTTATGAAGGGAGGAACTGATTTAGATGATATCCAAACTTACTTCACTCTTTGCTAAGGTAAGATACCATCCTCCTTTGAAAAGTGATTAACTTTAGTTGACATCTTCATTTAAATATTTGTCTTCCTTTCTATGTGTTCAAACAAAAATCAATCAATAGGAAAGCTACACTACTTTTATTTCCAGAACTTCTGGTTTCTTTAGTGCATTTTTTGTGTGTTCTGTGTTTGTTCTTGTCGTATGCTCAATACTGTCAAAGGCAGTCAGCCTGATCTCATGAAATGTCATACTAGGACTATAAAATATTAAACAGATTTGTGTAAGTTTCAGATATCTAATGCAATCATTTCACAGTGTTACACAGTTCAGTTATGATTTCCTTCGGTCAAGCTGAAAATAATTATTTCGTTTCAAAAAAAAGTCTCAATAAATATTTTACCCAACAAATTTACCTTCTCTTTCCATTCATGTAATAGTATTCTTCAATACATGAGTTTTCTTACATGTTTTTCACATAGTTAGGGTTTTTTTTTTCTCTCTCTGTATATAAAACAAGCTTCAAATATCCTGTGTTCACTATGCTAATCTCCAGCTAGATACCTAGCAGAGATTTATTAAATCAGTCACAGGTTTTGCTTTCGTGGTTGACAACAAAAAAGCACAATCTATTCAACCACAAATATATTTGTATGAAGGCTTATCACTATGGTTCCACATAAAATTTTAACATTAATTTCTGGTAAATATTCGACCCATTATTCTATGTGCAGTGCAAACAGAAATGTACAGACAGAAAAGAAACAGAATCAATGCATCTGGAAAACACATTTTTTTCATACCCCAAATCTCAATTCTCTCACACAAATTATTCTCATATTTTCCAATATATTTTAGACTGCTACGTTTTTTTTATATGCAGCACTTTCCAAAATGTTAGTCTGTTTTCAGTCATTCTTGGAGTTGAGTAGACAAATATTTTGTGTACAGATCTCTCACTTGTGCATGTCCCAAGAGTGCTAGAGTTCAATTGTTTGTCATCACGATAGAGCTATTCAATGTGGCTTTCAGTTGGGTTAATGATTTACTGCCAAGGGATATAGTGATGCACAGAACTGGAATAGAAATCCATTAATTGATTAGAGTTTTTATCATTAAGGATAGTTAAACAATTTATTGTAATGGCTACAATGAGAGGATGCTTGCCTTTATCTATCCATATATTTATTTTAAAGCTGTGGTCAATTGTGTGTGAGAAGAACACAATCAAGTAAGAAACACCCATAGAAGCCAATTTATTGATCTTGGTCTTGTAAACCTGATGTTACCTTCATACCAATTTCAGTGGGTGGGCTATGCCTGTCACAGCTGGGAACTTCAACCTGCAGATAAAGCAGATGCCTTAAATACCTTTTCTAAGGAGGAAGAATAGGAATTGTGTGCTGTGTCAATGAGCTGCAAGCTGCTAATCAGCATTCCACTGTAGTTCATCTTCACTTTTAACACCTATTAGGTACAGAGGGAATATACTTCACTAAAATATGAGTTACATTAACAGTAGTGGGAGAATGAAAGAGTGGAGATCATGAACCCATTGTCTTCATAGGTTTTGACCACACAACCGTCCTCTGAGTTACGACACTGGCATTATGATCATTGTTAGCTCCCTCTGATCAATGTCAGGCAGGTGAACCAGATTCTTGCACTGCAAAAGGGCCTCTTGCTAAATACAGAACCACTTCTAACAGCTCTGTAAATCAAATGAGCTAAGATAATAGTTTTTGTCTACAGATCTGGGGGTTATTTATAGTAGGTGAAGTGCTCAAAAAAATACATATCCATTTCTCAGAATAACATCAGTTAAATCCTAAGGAGATATTTTCTTAGAATCCATTTACTCTAAAGAAATGTCTAAAATAATATAGACTCTGAATTCTTCACCAACTAAGCAGAGTGTTTCTCAGAAGATATGTGGTAAAGGAATAATGCATATTGTCTCTTGTTGTAATGAATGATCACTTTGTATACACATAAGTAAAAAAGCAATATTATTGACACTTACATTTGTGTCTTTCTGCTGAAATTTGAACTGCAGACAACATACTAGGTGATGTTTTCATACATCAGATAGGCATTTATCCAGATATTGAACATATTACTATTACACAATTTGTCTTATTGTGACTTGGAATTGTGTCCGTCTGCACATATTTATAATGAAGTGTGGTCAATTGATTAAGTGGAGGAGAGAATGATTTTTAGACTACAATATGACAACAATAAGTGATTTGAATAAAAAATTTCAACCTCAAATGTGCTTGACACACCCAGCTTCAAGAAATCCATACAGTTTTTAAGATTAAACCATTCTATGAATATCGTCAGTAAAACTGAGGTTTTCTTCAGTTCCATTTTTTTTCCTCTGTTTATCCTATTTCTCTTCCCACAGGAATTTCTTTGGGCTGTGGGAATTGAGTGCAGACTTTGGAGGGATTGGTGATTACTATTCCAAGCAAGACTATCCTTCCAAAAATCTGCCTTATTAGACTTTCCCATTGAGCAAGAAGTGGTACTTTTTCTGTTTGGTTTCCATTACTGCTCAACAACTGGAGTAGTTTGAAAAATACTGTCTTCTTTACTTTGCAAGTAGCCTTTGGAAAACAATTCTAAAGAAAACGTAGAGCTATTTCGTCTGAAAGATTATCTGCAGAAGTAAAACAAGAACTGATGCTTTCAGACATGAATATATTACCTGATAATCCTTCCTCCTTATCTGCTAACATAACCTGCAAGCTGTCTTCTTTTTTAAATGAAAATTTCTTCTTAATAGATCAGGACATTGTGAAATTCATGTTTTTTTTTTCCTTAGACATGTTGAATCTTTTCCTTTTATCAAAGACTTTCTAACAGACAGATACAATAAGTAACATCATTTTGTGAATATTATAGTAAAAAAATATTTCTGCATAGCAGTGTATACACACATGTGAAAAGCTGTTAAACAATTAAAAGCATGTGCAGCTATTATTTTTATCAATTTGTGTTTAGACTCCTGTGTTAAGATAATATACAGAAGAGAGAGCTTATACTTAAAAGAGATCCTATTGTTTGTCCTATATATATATATGTATGTATGTATGTATGTAAATAAAATTTCCTACTAAAAAAAATGTAAAAAGAACAGAAAAGAAAATTATAAAGGGAAAAATACAGGAGTTAGAAAAATAGTCTTTCAAATGTTAAGATTATATTTTTCACTTTGAGATGTGAATAAATGGACAGATTTTTCAGACATCTCTCCATACTATAAGGATTGTACAGGATGGTGTATAAACGCTTTGATCCTCAGAGAGCAAACATTAAGTGTAATAGGAGAGCTCTCTCAGAGTCTCTGAAAAGAGTAAGTTTTTCTAAAGGGAAGTCTCTGTGGAATTAGAAAGTAGTTTGGAATCAAGTTTCCTTGAAGTAAGGACTACGTTGTTTGACTGCATTTTTCAAGACCTCAGATGTGTTTGTGTGTAGAACACTCAAAATACACATAGACTGAATTGCTGACCTCACTGTTCTTCAAATCATCATTCAAAGCATCTACCATTTGGTAAAAGCATGAAAAGTAGAGAAAAGCACCTTTTTGATAGATTGCACTTCACTGTGTAAAAACCACACTGCAACATGCTTTGCACGTTGAGAGTAACACCTGTAACAACAGCTAATGTTGTGCTCCTGCAGCTGGGTGCTGGTCTGTGCTCTCAGGGAGTGATTCTTGACTTAGAGCTATGTTCAAAAACACACTTCCAAGCAGGCAAATGAGATGTTTGACAACTCAGGAAAGAAAGAGAGAAGAGAGAGTAAAATGACTATTCAAAAGAGGATTAACAATAGGCCCATGCCACTAAGTAACAAAACACAACAAAGTCCTGGGGTAATGTTGGACTGTGAAGGAATCAGAAAGCCAAGAATGGGATTTTTTTTAGCTCTGAATGAACGATTTAAGTGTGAGCCTAACTCTGAATATGTAGTCCCATTTACCTCAGTGGGAGTATTCACATGCTTAAATTTAAGCATATGCTAAATATACAATTGGGACCCATTTACATCTTTAAGTAGGAGAAGCAGAGTGGGTGTTGGAGCAAGTAATTCCTGGAGCTCAGGCAGGGATATATATAAAATTAAAAATATGAAGAATAAATGAGTAAGTGGTGTATTAGTGTAGTAAGTGTCTGCCTGTAACTTGTTAGCAAACAAGCCATTAACATGAAGTCATATGTTTCCTAAAAGGCAGTGTGGAGAGTTACTGTTAATGTATGTCATAAACATCTCTAATTATCAACAGACATATATGCCCTCAGTATTAAAAAAAAAAAAAAAATAACCAAAAAAAACCTAAAACACAAACCCAAAATGAGTATGTGGCTATGCATGTACCATTTTCTCATATCTCCCTGTTAGCAGATATTTTCTTCCTTTGATCCCTACATAGCAGGCTTGTGTGTGGGTATCAAAGTTCAGAGATGCTGAGAGATAAAAAAATGATGAGGAAACTTCCTATAGCGTTGTGTTGCTGCCCATGCTCCCTGTGCATGGGTCCCTTTTTGGCCTCATCCCTGGCAATACTGATACCACCGCAGCATTTTCTTCTGCCACGTCCTCTGAGGGACAACAGGTAGAGGCAAAATAGTCTGTGGAGTTACAGGAGCACAGAAACAGTGAAATTCGTCCAATTAACCCCATCACAGTGAAACATCTACTGAAAGGGTTTACAATATCTTCCAGGATCCTCTGATCTTCTTATCCCACATTTCAAGCAACTCCACTGCAAAACCTCTGACAAAGCAAGAACCCTCTAACTCTCTAAATGGACCAATATTTTCATGTAGCTTGTGATTTTTATGCTCTTGAAGTACAAAATAGTCTTGTTTTATCCAGATGTGTTTTGAAAACTTAGTTATGGCCCAGACCCATGAGAAGCTAAAAAGGAAGAGTCAGCAGAAAAATTTCTTTCTAGTTCAGGTGAAGGATCCCTGGCACAGACTGTCCAGAAGTGCTTTGGACTCTCCTTCTCTGGAGGTTTCTAAACCTGCTTGGACTTGTTCCTGTGCCCCCTAATCAAGGGGAACCTGCTTTAGCAGGGGTTTGGGTGGAATGATCTCTAGAGCTCCCTTTCAACCCCTATCATCCAGGGATTTTGTGATTTCCACTAGTCAAACTCTTCCTAGTCCTCTGCCCACCGATGAAATTCATGGTTTTGAACTAAGAGCCCCAAGTATTGAATAAGCAGTCTGTGATAAGCTCAGACGGAGGCACAAAGCAGCAGCTTTCAGCAAGGACTAAATCTATCATCATGGTCACATTCCTCCTGCAGTAAATTTGACGCAGATTCAATTATTTATGAGCAAACAGGCTCATGCCTACAGTTAATAGGAGAAACTGAGCATAAGTGAGTTTTTGTGGACACAGATACAGTTCATTGTCTACATGTAGATTTTCAGTTGTAATTTAATAAGGCTTTTTGTGAATAGCTGACCTATCAGCTTTGGAAATTCATTTTTGATTTAGGTTTTCATTGCTCAAATATAATGCTGTTCTTTCTTCTTTACACTGATACTATTTATATTCATAAGTTCTGTGTCTTAAGGAACTGGAAGGAAAATTAAGTATATGCTGGGTAACTTACCTATACATAATTACTGAAGGTACAATTCTTCTCATTCTTTTCTTTTTCTTGAATTGTTATAGTATTTTTTTCCCTGTGTACAAGCACACAGCTGGACACAGAAACCAGGAATTATAATAGTGAATGTATAATTTTTGCCTGTATATTTTTTATCTCTGTATGCCACAAGTATCCTGTGATGAAGCCACTCATGAATGCACACACATCATTGTATTTACTTCTTTGACATTTTGTAACTGGACAGTGAGTTCTATTCCATGTTCAATTACAAGCAAAAAAAAAAATGCAGAAAGAAAAACTAAAGATATCAGATAAATAATCCTTTTTTTTTCTAGAGCTGGAGTATTACGAATTTCTTTAATTTAAAGACTGTCTCATTGACCAAACACAGCGCAGACAGATACATATAAAATGAAAAAGTTGCTACAAAAGATACTTTGAATCTATCACTTTTATGTTGCACTTATCACTGTGGTATGAGAGTGCCAAGTCTGCACACAGTCTCAGTGAAGGCACAAATAGGTATTGTAAGCAATATCCTGTAGGAAAACCGTTCTCCTCAAACTACTGTCTGAGCCACTGTTAAAAAAATATGCCCTTGTCTTTCTGGGTAGTAATAGAGGTGCCAGAATCAATTATCTCTAAGAGCTCTCGGACAGTAGGAACAGACATGTCTGACAAAGCAAGGTGCACTTGCCATGCAGTTAATTGGGTCTAAGATATGTAGCACAGACAGCAGCTCCCTTTGTTATTGCAGGATCCACTTCTCCTCTGGTTCTTTAAGGGGAAACCTCATTACTGCAACTGAAGAACCAGGAGTTACATGCTCAGATTAGATACTGCATATTTATAGGGCTATTGAGGAGTCTCTTGGGACATTTTTATTTAGAAACAAACATCACATGTAGGTGTGCACATGAAATACAGGAGGAGAAAGAAGTGGCAGGACATGAGGTAGATCTGCTGCTTCTGAGAAAAATCAATGTAGTGAGGTCATTTTGAGGGCTTGCTGTATATAACCACACTGAGGATGCTATGCAACACATCTGTTTATGGAAGCATTCATAATGTGCCTGTTAACATCATCTGTGGAATGCAGGGTGTATCCAAATGCTGATGGCTCTCATGAACAGAGATTTTCATCAGTAGCCCCTCAACAAGGCAGTCAGATATGGTACCCAAGACTCCTAAGAGTTTCTAGCATAAGTCATGCATATAGACTAATAGATTATGAGAAAGGAAAGGAAAGGAAAGGAAAGGAAAGGAAGGGAAGGAAGGAAGGAAGGAAGGAAGGAAGGAAGGAAGGAAGGAAGGAAGGAAGGAAGGAAGGAAGGAAGGAAGGAAGGAAGGAAGGAAGGAAGTCTTTCCACAAGTCCTGTTGTGTTTGGTGGGGTTTTTTTTAATATAAACTCCCTTGTTAAAGAAACTTTATGATATAACAAGTAAATTTAAACTATTGAAGGAGAAAAACGCCTATTTACAGTTACATAAAAGGAGTAATGAGGTATTTTATCAAACTTAAATGTTTTCCCTCCTTCTCATTTTATTAATTGATGTTCAAATAAACCGAATTTGCCTTACGACTCAGAAGAATACTCAGATCTGACAAATAAAGAGCTAAATTGTTTTGGTGCAGTACTTCAATGATTAGGAATCATAGAATCACAGAACCACAGAATGGTTGGGGTTTACAGGTAAGGGACAAGTAAAGATCATCTAGTCCAACTCCTCTGCTCAAGCAAGTCCACCTAGATTGGGTCTCTCAAGAGGAGGACTCCTCACACTTTCCCTGGTACAGTGTGGAGTTTCTCTGACAGGAGACAGTCTTCCCTGAACATCTCTAACATGGGTCCTTTGCACAGACTGCAGTTCTTCACAAACTGCTCCAATGTGAGGCTCCTCCATGGGGAATATAATCATTTAGGAATAAACTACTCCACTATGGGCTCCTCTCTCCACAGGGCCACAGGTCCTGCCAGGAGCTGATCCAGAAACACAGCCTCCTTTGGGCATCCCCTTGCTCTGGTGTGGGGTCCTGCCCAGGCTGCCAGAGGGTCTCTGCTCCCCCATGGACTCCATGGCAGGGCCTTACCATGGATTGTACCGCAGTCTGCAGGAGAACCTCTGCTCTGGGCCTGGACCACCTCCTCCCCTCCTTCTGCACTGACCTGAGTGTCTGCAGAGATGTTCTTACATTCTCACTCCTCCTGTTGCAGTTTTTACACCTTTGCAGCAATTTCTTCCCCTTCTCAAATCTGTTAATCAAGAGGCACTACCTCCATCATTAATTGGCTCAGCCTTGGTCAGCAGCAGGTCTGTCTTGGAGCCGATTGTCATTGGCCTTGTTAGATACAAGAGCAGCTTCCAGCAGCTTCTCACAAAAGCTTTGCCTGTACACCCCTGCTAATAAAACTTGGCTGCACAAGCCCAGTACAGGAAGCCACAATTTTAGCATGCTGGGGTACTTGAGAATAAAGGCCTAATGTTATTAATACTCTCCAGGTTACATAGATGGCAGCCAGAATAAATTAAGCTCATGACATGTTTTAGTTCCACAGTGACTCAAGTTTAAGTCATAATATCAAGTTATGCAGGAGCTAAACGAAGTTTCAGACAGATGCTGGTTTTCAGAAGCTTTGTGTTTTTATATAACAAAACCTCAATTTTTCATCTACATTATGGGAGGACAGATTTTAATTAAATAAAGCAATATTGGAATGATTAGGTTCTGAATTTGATAGTCAAAGTTCTTACACATCTGAAGTGACCTTCCAAAAGATCCATACTTCAATTAGACCTAAAATTACAAGAAAAATGAGAAAAACATAGTGTTTTGATTACTACTAAAGTTTTCTCCTGTTAATCTTATTGCTTATTTAATGGTAAATTACTGAACTCAACCAAGATTATGGCTCTACAGTGCCAGATGCTTTATAAGGTCATACGCATTGCTGTACTATCCAACATAAATTTGAAACTCTAATTTGGAGAAACATCAAACACTTTTAGTTTGGTAGATAGAAGACTTACAGGCTCAATGCTTGAAGAAACCAACTGTATAACCCCATCCTAGCATGTCAGCTTTACCTAAAACCCTTATATAAGTAAACCCATATCTAACACATTTTCCATCTGTGTGAATCTTCTCTAGCCCCTTTCTGTACTCTCAACGTCTTCTCTGAGTTTCCATCAAATTTGTCAGAAGATCTGGTTGTCAATTACTCTTTGCTGATGGATATTGTTTGCTTTAGAAATCTCTTAAAGGGAAATAGTGATATTATGTGACATCAGATCCTGGGAATGGAAGCACATATGAAAGTTCCTTTAATGCTTTTCATTCTAAAACTGGCAGTCAGAAAAGAGTATTTTATGCAATACAATTAATTTGCAGTATTAACCAGATGTATTACGCTCTTCGTTTTTAATTATATTATTTTTACTGATGACTCATATCTAAAGGTACAAGTTATTTAAAGTTTTATATTTAAAAAGTAGTTCATGCCTCCAACTTTTTTTTGGATTGGAAGTTAAGCACATGTTTAAGCATTTCATTAGTCTTCTTGATTTTGATTGTCAACTCAGAGTTGAGGATAGACTTAAACTCTCTGGACATAAGATTGTCTTTGATATTTAAGGCATAGAAGGGAACTGACACAGTTAAGAAACTGTGGTGTATGTATCAGAAATAGTAGTCCTGGAATGGACATAAAAAAAAAAAATGTTTATTAAGAGCATCATCCTCTAAAAGAAAAAAAACCTTAACAACATCTAAACAAAACCCAAAAAATGTGTTATCCAGCTTGTCAGTGGAATCCAAAATTAGACTTAGAGCCAGGGAAAGTTTCGAGCAACTTCTTGTAGAGGCCACCACTGTAGCCCCTTCCCATTTACCAAAAACAGCTCCACACAAATCCAACACAACCATTTCCTAAACTTAAAGTCCTTAGAGTTATTGAACAAGAAAATCTACTTTAAGGCCAGTAGTATTTAAAAAATGTCTCTCAGAGCATAAGATTCAGCATTTTACACTTAAGTGTGTTTGTGCAGAATATATTTCTATATATTTATCTAAAACAAACATCTTTTGCATTACATAGCCTAAATATCCATTTGCTCATGAAATTCTCAGTACTCCTGTTTGGACTACTTGTGCTTTGAAAAATACTCCTATTTTTTTGGAAACTGCCGTGATCATATTGAGATACCAACCAGATAATGAAGCTGATGAAGATATGCAAATTAATTCCAATTGGGCTCCTTTTATCTGTATCTGGTGTGTCCCATCATGTTACCATTTACTTGACCTTCAGCATAATATGATATGACAACTCTTAATACCAAATGAAATGACACAATGCAGGATGACAACAATGTAAAAGAATACACTACTTTCAGACTGGATTTTTACTCTTCCTTTCCAACAGGCTATACACAAGCTAAAAGAACCTAAAGTGATAAGATGTACAACAACTGTTGTAGATACCTAAGAACTAATGCAGTTTACCATATAACAAATATGTTTTTAGGCAGCCCATATTATATATTACTTTTGTAAGTAAGAAATGTGTAATCCAATTGTTACATTAAAGACATATAGGTCTTAAGTGTCTTGGGGGCATAGAGCTCTTTATGAACTTTATCTTGAAGGAATATTTTTCTGTTTGAGTGCAGGCAAAGGTTATGGGACTTGGAACTCTTTCTTCATTCAAAGTCTCTCAGTTGACAACCACCATCACTACTAAGTATGTTACTGTTAGGTGGTTAGTGGTTTGTGCTTCCTACCTCCGTTACAAAACTTCCTTTTGGTATACAGTTTTTCGAAGAGATTATGTAAGAGGATTGGTCCTTGTCCCAGAGCTAATAAGAAGTACTCTCACATAACTCTCTGAAATACTTTTTTATTACTCCTCTAAAAAAGCTAAAACAAAGAAAAAGAATAAAGTTGTCATGTGCAGGAATGATGTACGCATGTGAATAACATCACCATGTTAAACTTCAGAGATCTTCAAAACATCCAAAATGCACCCAGACATACCTACAGTTTAAATAACAGCACTTGAACATGACCAATGGCTCTTCATTTTTTTTTTATACTTCTGTGCTCATTTCATCTGTTCTCTTAGGTAGTTTGACAGAATGATAGAATCATAGAATAATTAGAGATCATCTAGTCCAACCCCCGTGCAGAATCACATTGTCTTTCTCCAGGGAACAAGTAGATCTCACTAAGAGTAGGAGCACCTTTAAGATCTGAGCTTATTTTATTGAATTGTCTTGGAGCAAAGATATATGTACATGCATAGATTTTCTATAAAGTGTGAGTTTGAATAACACATGATTTGGAAGATTTTAATTCATATAAAGATGTATCAAGCTATCTGCTGCACATTAAAGCTACTTACCATGAGCTTGGACGGATATCTGTCTCTCCTCAGGACTAATGCATGCATTGGAACAAATCTCTCTTTTTCCACATTATAAAATCTTTGTTTCCTCTTGGAATCACAAGACTTTGACCTCTCCAGTAAATAGGATTAAAGTTCTTAGAACCTTGCAGGCATTTGTTAGTTATTACTCACAGCATCCTACTAGGAAGATAAGAAATTGTTGTTGCTCCATTTTATATGTTGAGAAAAAATAGAATACAGAAAAGCTAAGGTATTTACCAAGTCTTTTGTCTGTGTCTCATCTAACACCAGGGATTCTGGACAGCAGGTGTTGAAGTTATGTGATTACATTGTACTTGAAGGAAATACAGAAAAACATTATCTTTAAAAGACTAAAAATGCTGAAGTACTTTTTCATCTTAAATAAGCATGTTTATATTAATATTCATTTGATTATAATTTTTCTGAGAGTAAATAGCTGCACATTTTATGACATCTTAGGAAAATCTGAAGTTTAACTTCAGAGAATAAATCTCACAAATATGTACAGTCTTTCAATGCTTTGAGCAGTGTTTAACTTAATAAATATTAGCAGCAGTGTCAATGTTTCTTCACCATCGCAAGGTCTCTTTTTAAATTTTCTATTAGGAATTTTTCAGATTATTCTGTCTCCATGAAATGTTACTTGGCTTTCTACAGTCATTCATAAAACACTCTTCCACTTTGATATTGAGCAAACAGATCCCTCATTGCTGACTGCTAACACCAGTTCTGTATTCAGATCAGATTCCCTTCATTGATGAGATTCTTCCTCTTGCTGATAGTACCCGAATATGATATCAACCATCCAATGAGAAACATGAGAACCTGAAGATAGGATATGAAAACATAAAAAGAGAAATAATATAGAAAGTTTCTTTCTCTTGTGATATGAAACATCTTTTTCTCCCTTTCAGGTGCTTCACATCAGTCACAGGTTACTTGATACCCATGCATTCATCACGTACTGTGTCTTAGATCAAATGCCAAGTCGTCCATATCATCCATATGTGGCTTTGCATTCAGGCCAGGTATATTTCCTGGCTAAACAAACTCAATAAAATACAGTGAAGTCTTTGACACTGCTGTCAATTTTTCATCCATGAGCAGACAAAGGCTTCACAAGTTTCTTGGTGAGGAAATCATTGAAATGAAACTCCACCTGACAGCTTAAAGCACAGAATATTCCTAGTGCCTGTGGTAAAGTGAGAATACTTTCTTTTTCTCATTCATTTATCCTTTTGTTATAGTTGCCTTTCCCTGGAGTCTCTGAATCCGCATTTCGGAAAAATAAGAGAGAGACTCCACATACTCTCATTATGAACAACTTTTTAAAACTATTATAGATATACTTTATACTGCTACTATTTTTCTTAACAGATGAAATCAACATTTCTTTTCTTCAAAAATCCAACGAACGTTCAACAAATTTAGTTGGATGTGTTAAGTCGAGGCCAAAGGAGGGTCATTAAGATGATCAGAGGGCTGGAGAATGTCTCCTGCAGAGAAAGACTGAGAATGTTGGGGGTGCTCAGCCTAGAGAAGGCTACAGGGAAACCTCAGAGCAGCCTCCCATCCTTAAAGGGGCTGAAAAAAGAAACGGAGAGGAACTTTTTGCATGTAGTAACAGGGCAAAAGGTAATGATTTGAAACTGAAATAAGGGAGGTTTAGATTAGATATAAATTCTTTCCTCTGAGAGTGGTGAGGTCCTGGCATAAGTTGTCCAGAGAGGTTGTGGCTGCCACATCCCTAGGAGTGTTTAAGGGTAGGTTGAATGAGACTGTGAGCAACCTGGTCCAGTGGGAGGTCTTCCTGCCCATGGAAGCAGGGTTGGAATAGGTGATTTTTAAGGTCCCTTGCAACTCAAACTATTTTATGATTCTATGAAATTCTGGACTATGTTTGTTATTGGGTAAGATTAGGGCAATAGAATTCCAAATATCAGTAACATTGATTAAAAAGAATTTTACCTAATGTCTTTTTTCCTTAGTACTAACTGTTTGTTCTATAAGAGATGAAATGCTGAGAGTTTTACTAGATTTTTCAAATGAAAACACTTCTTGGTTTCAGACACAAGTTATGAAAGTCTGCATACCTGTGGATAACATGGGACTGCAGATGTAGCTCTTAGATTCAATCTATTTCTTCTGAGAAGTCAGCCTTAAAAAAATTGCACAACCTACTCCACCCCTAAAAAATCCCACCAACAGAAAATCCAAACAAAACCAAAAGCCTGAACAACTATTAGGGGTTTTCAAGGGGTCTAAAAAAAGTGTAAAGTATGTAAATACCACCGTTGTTATTATTAACATTTCACATTTATTTCTCAGCAATTGTATAATGAAATGTTCACAGGCTTTAAAAATTACCCACACAGGGAGCCATTCATATGCAAGGTCACTCTGTCATCACATCACTTAATTTTATACATATGGAAGTTAGTAATCAAAGGTAATTATCTACAGCCAACACAGAGGATGTAGCACCTCCACAGGAAATCTGTGTTGTGTATCACCAGCATCTACCCTTGAAATAAATTAACTGCTTCGTACTGGTACCTTTATCTCTTCATTGCATTCACACGAAATTTAAGCAGTTCAGTTATACAGGCTGCCCAAATTTTTAATGACCAAAGTTAAGCAGAATAAGTATCAGTTGAGGTAGATCAGCTTTCAAGGAGAGATTGAGAAGCCACCTCACCTATGTGAAGTAAAGTCTAGAGATTATCAAAAGACCTTAGCATCCACTGAGGGATTTACTTCACAGAAAGCTCTGTCCATTTGAGCTGTCGAAGGCTATAAGCTTCAAAGGGATCCTTGTTGAAAATAGCTTTCAGAATCTAGAAGAAGGGAAGGATGGAATCAAGCATGAATACATGGATGCTAAAGGTTGTTAGAAAATGAAACTGCCTGGAAGCTTTGAATATTTAATGGTAATAAACAGCACCGAGAAATAGTGAGTAATTTGAACATGCCAAATTTGGGAGATTTGCTTGATGTGTGATGGAAAGTAATTTGAATCAGCATGAGAGTCTGAATCAAGCAGCGTAAGTCCTACCATAACCCGCTGGGACTGGCATTCTTCTGCTTGATAAAACATTTCTCAAGGCATTAAGTAAAGTCTGTGGGGAGTGGGAACATAAACACAAACAGAAGACACTGAAATATATACTCCATTTTTCCCTTCCCTTTCATCTCTTTTTCTTTTCCTCAGCGTCAGTTTGTCATGAGATATTTCGCATCATAATATACGGTTAAAAAAATGAAGAAATATAAACTGGACATCTCAGAAAGAAAGTTTCTGTGATAGTGCACTTGTTGAGGTAATACTTCATCTACCTGCAGCAAGCTTGGACACAAATATTTTAAAATGGGACCAATATTCTATTTGAACATTATGGTATTTGACCATGTCAGTGTAATTCAGATTTAGCAGTCTCTGTCAAAGCAAAGGCTATAGCTTGTCCCTGGCATGTTAAGGCTGAGTTGGAGGGAAGTCCATCCATTCCCCTGCATGGACCTGATTTGCTCATCCAGATCAATACATGCCATTGCTAAGAGGCATCTTTTGGGGTGGTTCTTCTTTTCAGAAGTGCAGTTTTTGTCACATGAAATGCTGAGTTGTATCAGACGCAGCTGTCACTCTGTACACAAAGATGACAGCTCAAGTGGAAAGCTTTAGCTGCTGCATGCACCATCAAAACAGCTTGGCTTTAAAGACTTGAGATTATATAGAGCCACTGTGATTAGGGTCTTTACGAAAAGAATACCAGACAAGTTAGATCACTATGAAAAATTATCACTAGGGACTGCAATACATAAGAAAGTATACAAATAAGCGTCACACAAAACTGCCATAGAAAAATAAGAAACAAAGCTTGCAACATTCTTCCAGATAATGGCTTTATAGAAACATTACAACATTACGCAAAGCTTGGAGTACAATATGAACCCCTGCAGACTCTGAAATGTGGTAAGCTGTAGGGTACAGGAACCCACAGAGCAGCAAAAGCAAAGGTTTAATGCTATTTTAAATGTTATGACTATACAGAAACAGAAATATGCAATATAATCCCTTTCAGAATTCTTTGCATGCAGCAGAATAGGCAGGAGCTCTGATTCTGTCCGTTAAATCTGCCTGTGACCAACCGAAGAACAAATGTTAGTAATGACAGCAGTTAAGAAATACAGTTTGCAAAGGCAGAGCTTAGGATATCCTTGAGGTCTGCATGGCTTTTGTTGTCAGCTCTCCAGTATTGGGGTTCACTTTTTTTTTGCGGTGAAAAACTTTGCTTTCAAATGGAGAAAGTTGCGTGGTCAGATTCCATGCATTTGCATTAAACTGAAATTCATTCCTGTGAAACCTGGAAACCCAAGGGAGAAAGATTGGGTTTCTAAAGCAGGGTGTTGCTAGTTTAAAAAAAGGCACTGCAAGATTTAAAAGTGTTCTAAAATTGCCAAGTTCAGAGAGCACTAACACAAAGAAAATTCTTTAGCAATGGATATTATCTTCTCTTCTGCCAGATAGATCTGTCTGATTGGTCCTGTACCCCAGGCCTTCCTTGGCACGAGTCAGGTGGGAAAACAGGAGAGGATTCGTCATGTGGGAGTGACATGAAAATGCATTTAGTGGAGTAATATTCTCTTTCAACATACTTGTCCTTTTACAATTGATAGATAACAAAAAAATTGTATTGTTTTAATTTATGTGGCCTTTTGATTACTTTTTTTCCATATCTAAGTTTATTTGCAAATCTGTTTTTGAACAAATGTGTTTAAAGATTGAAGAAGTAAAATTCAGATTAATGCAAATCATGCAAAAAGCAAGAAAAGGAAAACAAGACAAAGTAGAAATTAAAACACAATTTCAAGAGGATATGTATTTTATTGTCTTGAAACAAACCTTTGTTTGTCATAAGTCCTGTTATTAGCTAACTGTTTAGTTAACTGAAATATTGATCAAGCCCGTCACACTTTCTTTGTCTGTCAGGAACAGGAGAAGGTGCTGACCTTTTGCAGGAAACTGTAGTGACAGGTGTGTAATTTGATAATCACTTGTTCAGGAAAGATTTCACTTTGTTCCCTGATGTAAACTTTAACTACTTGGTTTCTTTTGATTTTATTTTTTTTTTCTTTAATAATGTCAAACTTATCCTTTTAAAAGCTTCAGAGTTAACAAAATACAATATGATTATCACTTTTTCAGCACATACTTTCTAGATTTTACCTTTGTTTTGTTGAGAGGTATTTCTTTTTTTCTCCAGCTTTTCATGTTATGTAAAGATTGCCTAGAGAAAAATTCTGTTAAATTGCTTTTTCAGACTGGAGCTATAACTCAGCAGCCATTTACTACAGCTCTTCTTACTGTTGGATCTCGAAGGGTCTTCCCACTATAAGAGGGGTTTTTTTGGAACTGAGCATTTTCCATCTCACAGTGGTTTAGAAGCTCAAGAAGTACCTCTTATATTTTGTCAGCTAGCCACAAGACCCTGGTTAAGAGAACCTTGCTGCTACTCAGGTACCTGAGAAGAATCAAATCTACAGTTTTTTCAGCTTCTCTACTAGAGCTTAGAAATCTATGGGAGCAGGGCTGTGCACCATTCAGAGCAGAAACTCTTCTCTGTCAAAATTCTGAATAATCAAATAACTAAGTTAGGCAATCCTCCTGTAATTATTTTGTTCCATTAAATGTTCTATCCATCAGAAATTAATTGTTGTAATTAACAATGGAAGTATTCTCTCCTTTGTATGTCACTAAAAAGATCCTCTGCATGGCATTACTTGGCATCATTGACTGAAATAAAGACTGTATGTCTTTGATAAACAAGAGTGTTACCTTTCCTGGGCTTTTCTGCATATTTAGTCTGATCATGAGTAGTTAAATATTTTTCCCCACAGGTAAACGACAGAAGTCATGCTCAGAAGTTGAACACGCTTGAAACTGAACTAATAACTTCTACAACAAACTAGTTGCCAACAAACTCTTTTCCTCTGAGATGGGCTACACTAAAACCAATTACCTGAAAACAGATTTGAGGCTAAAGTGTATTATTAAGATAGCCCAAATTTGATGTATATTAGTTTGCTGTTTTGCTGTTTGATATCTGAACATGACAGCAAACTAATCATGAGCCAGCAATGTGCCCTCGTGGACAAAAAAAGCCAATAGTCAATATCAAGAAGAGTGTGGCCAGCAGGTCAGCCCTATTAACTGCCCTGGTGAGGCCTCATATGGAGTCCTGTGTCCAGTTCTGGGCTCCTTAGAAATGGGGAGATAGGAAACTGCTGAAGAGAAGTCCATAGATGGCTACAAAGATCAGGAGGGTACTGGAACATCTCCTTGACAAGGCAAAGCTGTGAGCCCTGGGGTTGTTTAGCCTGGAGAGAGAAGGCTGAGCAGGGACCTTATCAATGCTGATAAATACCTAAAAGACAGGTGTCAAGAGGATAGAGATCAGTCTTTTTTGTGTGGTGGCCAGTGACAGGACAAAGGGTAGTAGGCACAAGCTGAAACACAGGAAGTTCCATTGGAACAGGAGGAGAAACCTCTTTGGTGTTCAGGAGAAGGAGCACTGAACATGTGCTCCAAACCCACCTGAACATGTTCCTGTGCCCGCTGATTGAGGGGAACCTACTTGAGCAGGGGATTTGGCTAGATGATCTCTAGATATCCTTTCCAGTCACTACCATTCTGTGGATCTGTGAGTCTATGATTCATTTTTTATGACGTTTGGGAATTAAGACAAATTTTCAAAATACTGTAAGAACATTTTATTCAAATCCTGTCACATCTTGGAGAGAGGAGGTTCATATTTTTTTTAGAATCCTGCATTAATCTTGAGATGCAGTTACTCTGCATTTACATGAGATATTTAAGATCCTATCCTGTCACTAATGATTGGATTCTGCCCTGATATGGATTACCTGAAAGACAAGGAAGTCCATTTTGCTGCATTCTAACCTTCAGAAGCTAAGCACCCACAATGCTAATTAATTCCTCCTTAAGTAACATGAAAGGTTAAATGTTTCACTGATATTTAGAGTGAAAAACTAGTTTCATAGGATAAGTTCCTTATTTATAAGTGGAGAGAATTGTTACTTAGACAATCATCCTAACCTGTGTATTTAAAAGAAGGAATGTGATGATTCCTAATGAAGTTCCTTCTATTTTCCCACTGATGGTAGACAAAACCTGAATAATGTCTTTACTTTAGAGAGCTAAACCTCGATGAGGTAAATGCCAGCCTTACTGACAAATATTTCCTTATCTAATTCAAGAGACATCAAAACAGCATTTTTCACATCTAGAAAGTATCTGTGATTCTATGACAACCTCTTCTGCTGGAATCTGTGGATTGACATCTCATCTGCCTGTCTGTCTGACGTAGACCCTGTTGCAGGAGTTTGTTATTGCCTCAGAAACAGTTTAGAAGTCCTTTCATTCCAAGTGAAGCAAAGCAGGTGTAATTCATTGAATCAAGAAATAACTCTTTGTGCAAGAGTAGAATTAGGTCTTTTTTTAAAGCAGACAACTACTACAACAGGTATGTCAGGCATGTCATGTATACATCCTGCTAAAGACGTGAATTAAAAGGTTACATAGAAAAGGAAAAAGTCTGTCACATAGGAAGCAGTTGTCCAAAAATATTATCTGCATGTTTCAGTAATGTTGCTTTTTAAATTTACATTTCAGTTAAGTAAACTACTACTTTAGACCATTTCTAAGCTTATTAATAATCTGTCATCTAAGATGTTAATGGTCTCACTGAAACCTCCAAAAATATACAGGATATCTGCATATAGCTAGAAGTTGCAAGGCTTGTTGAAGGTGATCTTTTTTTAGGCTGATACAATTGATATCCTGACTTCTGATCATCTTTTGTAGGTACCAGACTTTCCATGTTATTGTTGCATTTAGCATTTCCCTGGGTCAGTGAAATACTTTCCTCCTCCTTTCTTTCTCCTTCTCTTTAAATAATCTGTACTTGGTTACACTTATTGTCGAGTTCTATTTCACCTTCCTGGAATGTGGCTCCAACAACATCAGAGAACAATTCTGTAACCCAAGCTGTACATATGAGACCCCCTCCTTTACACGTGAGACTCCCCTGCCCTGCCCCCCACTTCCCATTAGTGCTGCTTCAGCTCTTCTTTGGTATATTTTTAAATAAAAGCCCATTTTCTGCTGAGTACAACCCTGTGCCTCTAATGATGTGGTTCTCAGGAGCGTTAACAACCATAGATGGTGCTGTGTTGTAATTCTTTGATTATTTTTTTTAGAAGTAGCTAAAAGAGGCATAGAGACCAGCAGGAAGGAATCTATGCTTATAGTTTTCAGACCAAAAGAATAAAATAAAGTAAAAAATAAAAATGGATTGGATTAGTTCAAAACAAACTCAGTGGGTGTTCTGGTGTACTTCTGAATTCTTGGCTTCTTTTACACTTTTTCCAATTTATATATATTTTTATACTTCAGCTTATTTCTTTCCCACAGCTTTACCACCTCTGGCTGTCCTCTTAATTCTGATACTTACTGAGCAGTCCATTTTGTGAGTCTCTCACATTTTGCCACCTTCATTTGATTTATTGACGTGTGGAAAAGAATCATCACAGAGACTTTTGTTCATATTTTTCAGTGTCTATCTTTTTGTTGATCTCTACTAATTATCCTTTACGCAATATATGCTTCTGACATTCGACTGGAGACCAGCTCAAAATCCTGAAATGGAGTACTGATGCAGAATCTGGTCTGAATTGTTTCAGCTAGGAGGCCAAGGAGATGCACCAAACAATAAGTGTGGAAGCTTACCTGAGTCATTTAAAATTTTGAGTTGTCTCTATGATACTGAGATAGAAATGTCCTGGGAAAGGACACTTCTGAGAGGCTTTCTGCTTTAATTGAGCTGAAAAAGTCTGGAAGCATCCTGTTCTATGGCATTACTTTGAAAATTAGTGTAATGACTACAAATCATGATTTTAAAAATATAACCTTGGATTTTTACAAATAGTCCCACAAAAGTTCCCTTTAGAGTTGATTTTTATCCTCAGATTGCCTCATCTCTGTGCCTTAAAACCAAGGTCTCCATTCCTAAGTGTTGCAAGATTAAAAAACACGCTGCTCAGTTCCTGTAATATAAATCAAATCGGTATCAAGGAGGCATGTCGATTCATTAATGACACATCATTATCTTGCAATCAGTGAGCTATACGGCCAGGATCAATTCAGCAATAAAGCAAATAAACCACAACATTAGACACTTGGAAAATGCTAACAACCACCTACATGTTTCATTCGCCTGCAACTAATCCCCCAAAGTTGTAATCACACCCACACGCGCCCACACAGAGTTGAGTGCACATAACTCCCCCTGGGACATGGGAGTTACAAGCACACATCTCTCTTCTCAGAGCTGTTTCCCCCATTTTCACATCCCAGCTATTGGAGATGGCTGTACTCCTCAGTGAGGACTACACCAGAACCTACAGGCTCCCCACCAGTGTGCACTGACATCTCCGCACACCGTCTGTGGGTCTCTCCTTGTTGTCCCTGGAGTGTGAGGTAGGAAGGGAACTGTATTGTCCTTATCGTTCTATTCTTTTTATTATGTTGTAAGCAGCAGGATTCACTTTTACCACTAATATTCGCAAATACACATGCATACCAGTTGACTCTTCCACCACTTTATATGTCAGTAGGGAGTCCTCTTAAGTGGGCTGGGCTGGGTTATTTTGTGGCAGTAAGCTCATGTGATCATTACTGATTAGTTACTTAATTTACTATATTTTGTTAATTACAATTAAAGAAAGATATATAGCACTTGCTTAAAATTTGCCTAAAATTCGATCCAAATGTCACCCTGTGAGACATCGGTTTATAGAACATTATTTGGTTTAATAAAAAAAGAAAAAATATCCTTTCACAATACTTACTTTATAATTCAAGAATTTATAACTTTATTTTCTCGTTGCTTCCTGCTTGGCTATGTGTTTTTATTTTTTTTCATCTTGCAAATACAAGAAAAGTTCCAAGTATTTTTTTATTATTATTTTTTTAAGGAAGATCTTAATAAACACCAACTGCACTCCAAGATAAGCTTTGTTTTGATTTTAATAAATATCCATTTTGGACACCCTTGCAAATGTCATGGACTACAATAATATTCATATTCTTTCTGCTTGTGAAATAAAATGTACTGATCTGAAAACCAGAAATACTGTGACCAGTACTCTACTGACTATAGCCAATGTTAGAATCATAGAATCACAGAATGTTAGGAGTTGGAAGGGACCTTTAGAGATCATCTAGTCCAACCCCTCTGCAGAAACAGGTCCACTGAGATCAGGTCACAGGTACGATCAGGTCATACTTGTGTGGTCCTTGTTTTGGATACCATCAGTAAGGATAGTAACAAGGACAAGTGCAGAGTCCAGTATCTGGGGAGGAACAATCCCATGCACCATAGCAGGATTGACTTGCTGGGGAGCAGCTCTGCAGAGAAAGACCTGGGAGTCCTGGTAGACGATAAAGTGAACATGAGCCAGCAATGTGCCCTTGTGGCCAAGAAGGCCAATGGCGGCCCGGGGTGCATCAAGAAGAGGTTAATTATGAAAAGATTTGGTCAAACAGCAAAATTTCTTGATGTGGTCAACAAGTGGTTTGATTCAGTGCGGATGTTTTCTGGAAGCTTAGTCAACTTGTTAATCTCCAATGATTTTTTCCTACCTGCTATATGACTTAAGCTTAAATAGATGAAAATTATTTCAGTAGTTGCTGAGGCACCTGAAAGGAGAATCTCTAAGGTATTTGCAGCCTTATTTATGAATTGCTTTGATGAGCAGAGTTCACCGACAGCCAAGGGAGCAATAGATATGTTTATGGCTCATCTTGATACATGAGGGAGGCCAGTAACCAGCTGAGACTGTATATTATTTTCTTCCATTCAGCAATATATGCAATGAGAAACAGCAGTGAAGTGTAGAGGTGAAAAATGCATGTGTCACCTAAACTACATTCTTCTGAGGGAGGATAAGGAAAAGATTCTCAGGTGCTGGAAGTGCAAGAAGGTAGGATGAATAATATGATACTTAGAGAAAAGTATGTGTTGCAATGGTAAGAAAGTGTTTGTGCTACAGAAAATATCTTTAAAATATCTTTTACTCGTAAATATAAACTTCAGCTAGAGCATGTGTATTGTCTGGTGTACAAGAGATCTGCTTTGAAAGTCTAGAAAATGAGAAGCTAAGGCAAGAAATCAGTATAGATTGTTTTTTTATAAATACATTTGATAGGATAGTCTCAGAGAATAATTAGGGCCACAGGTTTCACTGGATCATAATCTGGTCATAAATGTGTTTTAATACAAAGAAAATCTATACACTAGAGCATTTCTAGAGCTAGAATGGTAGGGGAGAAAGAACCTCAAGAAATCAGGGGACTGGAATATCTTTCATATGAGGAAAGGCTGTGAGAACTGGGGCTGTTAATCCTGGAAGAGACTGAGGGGGGATTTTATTAACATTTATAAATATCTAAATTGTGGATGTCAGGAGGTTGGGACATCCCTTTTTTCTGTTGTATCTAGCAACAGGACAAGGAGTAATGGGATGAAGTTGGAACACAAGTTCCACTTAAATATAAGAAAAAAACTATTTTACTGTGAGGGTTGACAGAGCACTGGCCCAGGCTGCCCAGAGGGGTTGTGGAGTCTCCTTCCTTGGAGATCTTCAAGACCTGTCTGGACATGTTCCTATGCCATCTGATCTAGGTGGACCTGCTTGAGCAGGGGGATTGGACTAGATGATCTCTAAAGGTCCCTTCCAACCCCTCGTAGAATTCATAGAATCATTCTATGATTCAGTGAAATAAT
The DNA here is from genome assembly GCA_013401255.1 of Urocolius indicus. Classification (NCBI taxonomy): domain Eukaryota; kingdom Metazoa; phylum Chordata; class Aves; order Coliiformes; family Coliidae; genus Urocolius; species Urocolius indicus. The sequence goes on along the minus strand of WBNH01005609.1, from coordinate 609,199 downwards.
TTCAAGATGTAGCTTACATTTGCAAAAAGGATCCTATAAAATAGACAGTGCAAAGGATTGGATACACTGATCAAAGATATTCTTCTGTTATGTATTTCTAAGGTTTTCTTCCAAATTTACACCAAATGAAAGCCTAAAATTTCAGCTGATCTCTTGCTACCAACTTTGTTTGCAGGAAGACTGTGTAGATGGCAGATTAGTATGAATCTGTTGTGTGTGACAGAATTCAAAGGGTAATGGACTTCTTTGTATCCTTTTGGATCTACTGGGGTAACAAATATAGAAGTCATCACAGCCCTGCAGCTAAGACAATACCTGTCTTGGTGTTAATTTTTACATTTCTAAGCAAGTTATGTGAACATAAGCAAGGGAGTGGTGATAAACAGAAAGAACTTAAAGATTCTAAATTCCATCTTTTACCCCAGGACTTTTGCCAGTATTCTGGCCTACTGAGATGTTCAGACCATCACAAATTCACAGTTCCAAGTCTTCTAATTTTTCAGATATATTTTTCTGTATATCACTCTTTTTTCTTGAGCTGGGGGTTACTCTCCCTGCTTTCAAATGCCACCTCCAGAGCTGTAATTTTTACCACTCAACTCAAGCTATTCCTCTTTTCTCTCTGTCCTAAGTTTAAATGCTGAAATCTATATGCAATTACCACCCTATTACCTTTACCTATTATAAACCTTCTTCCTCCTACCCACTTCCCTTCATCTTTTGTTATGATTCTTGTTTCTTTACTTAAAGCCAGAGATCATGTCCTTTTCATCATTTCTGAAGAGAACCTCACAAACAAGGGCAACTTATAAATAGTTATCAGTGAGGATGAGAAGGTGAAGCAAAATTCTCGACAATAATTCTAAATTTTAGAGCATACTGTGATCAGCTCAGCTTTCTGCAACATTCAGAAATATTTATCTTCTACATATCTTTCTGAAAAAAAAGAAGAAAAACAAATACCAAGTTTCAGATTCTGCTTATTGCTTTGTTTACTGCCTTAAGCATTTGGATACATCACAGCATATTTATCTGCCTATGTGGTTATTTGTCTAGTAGACAATCACAGCAGCTCCAGGAACTTTTTTTTTTTACTGGATTTATATGAGAAATATTTACTTATGTATTAAAAATGAAATCTCTAAATCATGCAAAATATGTAGAAATAATTTTTGATCTGTTTATGCAGTCAGCCAGGATACTGTAAATAACATAATCAGGTTGAACAACATCTCTAAGCTTCCCTGAAATGCAGCTAATGGAAGCAAAACTTTTCTAGTAGATTGGTTTTCTTCCAAGATTTATCCAATATAGGACAAAGAAATATATAATGAATAGAATCCCTCTTTGAGGGACTGGAGGATTCTTGTACTATCTAGGAAATTTACTACACAGAACGAACTTACACAAAGGTGAGATTTAACATCTTAGGGTTTCAGTGGTTCTCTGAATTTTTATTTTTGAGGAAGAATTTTGTTTAACTTTTGTTTTATTGAGTTACATCTACTTATACCAACATTTCTCAAACGTCAAGCCAAATGTCCAGTCATGAATGATTAAAATTATATTACTATATGATTTGCATATTCATTGGTAGATATGTTCTGATAACCTCCTACTCTATTGATTCTTTCAGTTTGGGACCACTTAATGCTTGTTTTCCTCTCTATATACAGAATTTAAATAATTTCTGAAAATAAGATTCACAATTTCTCAGCATTTCAAATTTTGGAAACCCTTATTAGGAAAGATATTTTAAATTTACCTTGGGATCTTCCTCCAAACACCTCTAACATTTCTACATCAGTTCACAGAGGTTATGGGAACAAGACCTATTCTATTCTGTTACGAGATGCTCTATAAAGAGTTATCAGCTGTTTCCTACATGGAATACAAAGAAATCTTACTATTATTTCCTCCATTTGAACTGGTAATTATTCCTTGTAATATATAGAGAACACAGTTCTTGTATTTATCAACAACAGCTTGTTTTGGGCACAGTTATTAAAATGTAAACTTTTCCTCAAATGCATCATCTGCCACTCTTTAAAACCATGCCAGCCTCTTTCCTGACATCTCAAAAACATATCAACAAATAAGTTCAATCACAGATGCATCACAGATTTACTATTCTTTCTTTTATAGCAAGTTTAAGGAAAAAAATTGCTATTAGTCTTACTTCAAAGAGAGCCACTCAAAGAGGCTGAAAAACACTTTTTCTTATTTTTAATAGATCAGAAAGAAAAACAAGAAGAAAGGACATAGAGCAGAACTATAGTGATCTTAAGTTTGCTTGAAATTCTCTGCTAGAAATCCTCTGTTGTTTTTCAGCCATTCTTAAAGCAGAGTGCATACCTAATCACTCATACCTAACATCTCAGGACCCCCATCACTCCACAGCTGCAGAATTGCAGAACTGCCACAGGTTCACAGCAAACCAAATCGGCACTTCAAACCCTTGAAGCTCACTTGTGTCTCATTAGACCAATATTTGTGAAGTGTTCAATTAATAACCATGACCGATCATGTGTCATTATGGCATCTTATACCCCAGGAAAATGCAAACACATAAGTCCCACACAGGGAGGAAGGGAGTTTGAAAGGTAAGGCTACTGAGAAATGTAACATAATTGAATACCCTTTAAAAGACAAAATTCCTTGTAACGTTACTTAGACAGCAATTTGGATTCAAATAATGTCAGTAACATTATTTAAAATCCTTTCAGATAAGAACACCCACCCCCGCACTCATCTCTTCATCAACTGACACCTGTCAAGAAGAAACTGTGGGGGGAATGACTGCTCTTTAAAAGGAATTTAAATAATGCTAATACATTGCTCAACAACATTTGTCAGACACTTTTCTTCCTAGCAGCTCTCTTTGACCCTCTTGTGCTTATGCAATACCATTGCACAAGAACTAGGAAAATGTAATAATACTTCAGTTGCAGTTAATAATTTCATTTTGTTTATTTTGAGGGAAAGAGCACAAGTGGTAAAATAATTCTAAATTATTTAACTTTTCCTGTAAAAGCTACAACTCCATGAATAATACAGCATTTTAGCTATTGTAAAAATATTGCATTTGTCAACATCAAAGTCAATAAGAGTATATGCTGGTTACAGCAGAGATAAAAAACAAGCTTCTCAAGAATTGTGTCTGTATTTTAATTAGTATGTTCATTAATAAACAAGGATTAAACTCACAGATATTGGAGAAAGTTATGAAAACAAATGGAAACACAAAGAAGCATAAATAGAAACCAGCAAACAATGAGATTCACACTGGGAGGAGAAGTAAAGAAATTTATGTAGAGGAAATAGTCGAATGAAAGAAAGTAATAAGAAAGGAAATGTTGAAGTACAGAGAAATTATGTGACTTTTCAATCTAATGATGTTCTAAACTACAGTATTTAAAAGTATCAGTAAATATCAGTAAAAACTGTGTCTTTTCGTATTTACTTTATCACACTTTATCAAGTCAAGAACAGCAAAGAACAACAGATGTAAAAAAGTGAGGGCCAGGGGGAACAGTTTATGGAGAAAAACTAACAGATTTATACTCTCATTTAAACTGAGGGACGGGAGAAATTCCTGAATGCTGACACTTCTCAAGGATTAATTCAGTTTATTTGGTAAACCAAGCCAGTCCTTAGCTGATTCTCTACTTTCCTTCAATAATCTGTCCAAGAAGTCAGGGCTATTCATGCTAGCCCAAAACAGGCAGAAAGAATAGCTGTAGTGATGATTTCATTATTAGGGAGAGATTATCTCCAGAATTAATGGCAGTAATCATACAAAGAGAGTTATTACGTTTAGCAAAGGACTTAGATGACAAGGTGGGAATACAGGCCTGAATTTTGGTTTGGTAGAATCATAGAAAATCATTGCTAAATCATTGGTAAATTCAGATGCAATTTTGTAATTCTGTGAATTCCAACCACAAAAGTTGCTACTGATTTTACAGTGCTCCAATCTGTGGTGCACACTATACCTGTGGTGAATTTAGGATGATTGCAATGGAGATTGGTTTTGCAGTGGTGGAGAGGTGCCTGGAAAACTGAACACTCAGAAAGCCTTCTTCCAATAGTAGCTTCTAGCTGAAAATTTCTTTGCTTATGACACTTGAGGTCTGTTTCTGTTCTACGTGCTTAAGCCTCTTGGCTTTGGGAAAATGAATAGATAAGTTGCTAATGGATCAGTAGCATAGACAACAATTGATGGCCAAGGGCTGTGCCTCACACCTGATAGGACTGCAGGCACCAGGCCAAGTAGCTGGTGGAAAGAAAGGACAATGAATCAGTCAACAGGTCTCCAGTCTCAATGCCTTCAGTTGTGAGTCTCACTATCATGTTATATAGGCAGCAATACTAGGGCCATAATGAGATTCTTCATTTAATAATGTTTAAATTATTTTAATAATCAAAGAAGCACAGCTACAGGATCATGGGTATTTCACACCCCTGGAAACATTCCGGGTTATGTTGAACCGGACTCTGAACAATCTGATCTAATGAAGATGTCCTTGATCATTGCAGGGGAGTTGGACCTGATCATCTCTAAAGACTCCTTCCAAATCAAAGGATTCTGTGATTTAGTGATCCAAATACTCTAGATTCATCCTAACTTCCATTTTGTTTTTTATTTTTTTGCATTATATATATTGAATATAATATATATATTAAATATTTCAATATATTAGGAAACTCAAGACAAGACTACTTGAGTGAGTTTTCATATTGAACAAAAGCGACTTTCTCCAACTTGGGTTGAGCAAGTCAGGTCAACTAGGCTCAAACCTAGAAATGTAACACAATTCAGGTACAGCAGTTGATTTTTTTTTCTATTTTGTTTTGTGTGTGTGTGAAAAAATAGAAAAAAAATCCATTTACTTGCAAAGAGAATTCATCTGTATTGTGAAGTCTCTTCAGAATTTCAGATTTATGATCCAGCAAGCCTTGTATACTATTATATTATAGTGCCATCAGAATTAATTACTGAGTTTTGATCTGTTTTCACATCTTGGGGGGGGGGAGTGAAGTCTTAAAAATAGAAAAAAAACCCAAAACAACAAAAAACTCCATACTTTGATCATGTGTTAGGCTTTCAGATTAACTGAAACATGCAGGCAGATGTTACATGAGCTTCCAGACAATGTCCTGGCATGTTGCCTGTTTTGTGTAAGTCACAAAACACCTCTGTCTTGTTCAGTGTGTTTGGTAACAGCCATACCACACTCAACTCCTGGCTCTCTCCTGAGCAGAAGCTGCCAACGGAGCAGAAATGTGCCAGGTGTATGGGTATATGAGGTAGAAAAGAGCAGTTTACATTTGTACTGCTTCCCTCTCACATTACCCTCTTTTATGACAATGAATTTATGAGTGGACATTTCTGTTCCATCAGTCTTTGCCAGGACACCGAAGTATCAAAATTGTAATGACTCATGCAGTCTGGGAAAGATAATGTGAACACATACTACTTTGACTTTATCACTGCTCTGTAATTCAATTTGCTATGTTTTTTTCCATTCTCTTTGTTTTTGACCTTCCTGATCTCATGGAAATAGAAGCATACATTCTCCAAATGCAGATGTCTGAAGTTCTTTTGGTCAGAAAAGATAAGGAAACTGTTTTTCAGTATTCCTGAGTGGCCAGGATTGTTTAGTTTTATGTTGCAATTATTATCATCCCCTGTGGTGAATAAAGACCCTTGTGCTTGCATCTGTATAAGCACTTAGATTAAGGTTGTTTCTGTCTCTTTGTATAGTAGATGTACAAAACAGAAGGGAAATGTGTGCTAAATATTTAGAATTCAGGACTAGATGTGGTGAAACTTTGGCAGACAAAGAAGCTGACATGATCAGGTTCAAACTGTGATCATGGCTTATCTTGCCAACTCTTTTAATCTAGTATTCCCACACAATCAAGGGAGAAAAGGAGTCCTGTCTAGAGGAAGACTGGTCTTATGATGCAATATATTCCTAAGGTTGTTCAAGTGAGCAGTCCTGTTGCTCTATGGCAACTGGAATTGGATTCTAAAGAAATCACTGCACATACAAGTTTCTACTCTACAGGCATCTAAAGTCAAGTGAGATGAACTTCTCCCATGGACTTGGTGGTAGCTCTCCAAGGATATGCACTTAGCATAGCAAATGTGTACAATTCAAGATTCATTATACTATAATCCATTATATTGTACTGATATGATAGATATATACATGAACAGATAGCTCAGAACTTTGCAAATCTTTTCATGGTTTTTTATTATAAAGTATCAAAAAATGTTTAAATCATATACAGCACATTAAGAAGATTTGAACTGCTTTGTACCACTTATCTTAAAGAGATAAAATTGATGTTGTCATCATTAATAGAAGGAAAATCCAAGGAAAAAGATTCGAAACTGTTGAAGTAGGGCAACCTTTTTACAGTGGAATCAATTAAATACATGCTGCTCTCTTAAAATGCACCACTTCATTTTAAGGAGCTTAAGGTATGAATAACAAGGCCATAAAATGCTAATAACTATAATAACTGTAGCTTCTACGATATTTTTTAACTGTGCGGAACTGTAATGTGACAAGTAACAATAAAAAGTACTTGCAGAAATTACTTGGGTTAGGAAAGGTTGAGAGATTTTACTGAGAAAGCTCTGCTCTTTCACCTCTTTGACCTTGAATGAATAAAGGTCCAGACAAGTGAAGCAGACAGGTAGGTTTTTTTCAAGCCACACCTTAGGAATAGCCATCATCATTATTTTGGTACAGCTTTTTATATTACTGTAATGCCCAGAGGTCTCGTCGTGAACTATTGTGCTAAGCAATGAAAAATACAGATTAAAATGACAGTCTCTGTCTCTGAGAGCTCATATGTAAAGTGTAAGGCAAAAGAAAACAGCCTCATGCAAAGAGACAGAACAACACAAGGAAACATTTCCTTTCTTGATCACAGTCTGATAAGCAATGGCCAATTTCTTGATTTATTTTTATCAGTAGGGTCAATAGCAGAGGGCTTCATAAGAGATTTACAGGAAAGTAGAACTTCGTGAATTATTTTGGAATAAGTCTCCTGTCAGTCAAAAAGACTCTGTAAGTAGGAGTTAAAAAATGTCTTTTTCATGTCTGGAAGAGGGCTTAGGGAAACTGGACATTGAGTAGGAGATCTGTGCTGATTCAAAATGAGGAAGATCCTTTGGAGGATATCAGGAAAGAACAGAACAAAGGGAATTGGGAATCATCCAAGCCAATGAAGCATCAAAATTCTTAAGATGTGCTGCAAATAGATAGCAGTCCAAAAAAGAATCAAATGTTGAGCCCAAGACTGTTTAGAAAGATTGAAAAATGTTTAGCATTCCCTCCCCTCTCTGCTACATATGATGTCACGCCTGTAAGAAGAGAGAGGAACATTATCACTATTTCAGTCCAAGTCACAGAAAATACAGTAAACTCATCTTGCCTTTGAGAATTCCCTGTCCATCACAAGGAAGAAGCACCTGAAAAGTGCAAGGAAGGAAGGAAGGAAGGAAGGCAGGCAGGCATGGTTCAGACCTGTTTTTCCCTTCTTTGAAATACCCATGCGGTTTAAATCACCAATGTGATTTTTACTGTCCTCACTTTGACTCTTGCGTTTCCCATTGCACTGGCCTTCTACTTTCTCTTGCACCATGCCTATAGCTGTAATTCACACCTGTTCAAGTTCCTGGACCTCTTTCCAAGTCTGAGCAACTCCACTTTTTCTGTAACCTAATGGTTACAGAATGGCAAAACATATGGCTTAATTTTGGTAGACAAAAACTGCATGACCAGGTGGATATTACTCCAAATTCATGTTAAGGTATTTCATCTTCTGCTAGGTTCAGACAGGAATAAATTTCTTCCACCCAGTGTCTATGGGAAAGTGAAATGTTTCAAGGCTACGATCTGTTTTGATGTTACTAAGAATAGTAAAAAGTCTGAGCAAACAATGTAGGACAGACCAGTTCCTCTAAATTACATACTTTGCAATTTAAAGCATGGACAGAGATGATCCATGACTATTCTACCTCTCCATAGGACTTAAAAAGTGTTTATTGTGCTGTGAGAAGCATGGGGATATGACTTTTATGCAGAGCACAGGCAAATGAAACCCACATCTTCACTGCTTTTGTCCATGTATCTTTTAAGTTTTCAATCTGTCATGAGTGAGTGCATGCTAAACATCTAGTCAGATAGATTAGATACATGCCAACTCAAAGAAGAGCAATCAGCTCATTCTACAAGGATTTATTTGCACAGAGGATCACAGGAAATTAATTCCAAATTAATTTTTAATGGTTTAACGAAGCAATGTAAATACACGTTATTAGGAAATAAGTGTGGAAATAATTTAGCTTACTTTAAATCACTTTACATCCATATAGCTAGGTAATTCAGAGAAGTCTTCCTGACTTTTGCTGTAGATATGAGTCCTGAGCCTGCCAGAAGGGATAATTCTCTTTGGTACCATGAAAAGCCATCTCCCCAAACTGCAGTCAAAGGTGTTTCGTTGAATATTTCAGTCTGTATATAAAGATTAAAATCCCAAAAAGCTATTTTGGGATGAAAAATCTAAACACAGAAAATTTCCAGTTTTCACAAAACTTTTCCAAAGTCAGGAAGTTTAGGGACTTATTTTTTCCTATGTAACTCCTTAAAAGAAAGTTTCCTTCTTTCATTTTTTCTCTTTTACTTGTAAGAAATTTATGTAACATGTAACTTTCAATTAAAATAAAATATGAACATTTTGAGCCTATATAGCTTATAAATCAGAATAAAATAAGATAAAAGGTAGGATTCTCTCTTCTTACACCACTAACATGCTAGGGACAACTTATATCGATGTCTCTGATCATTTAGAGGGGGCTTGAGCATTGATTCTGTGATCTGCAGCTGGACAAACTGCAGTATTCAAGCAGCATTGCCTCTGGGCTTAATTTTATTCAGAGGCTTTTTAATTTTATGTCTAATGTGCATCTTACACAGAATCACTGAATGGCAGGGTTTGGAAGGGGCCTATAAAGATCACATAGTCCAATTTCTCTGCTCAAACCAGTTCGCCTAGATCAGGACACACAGGTGGGTTTGGAAACCTCCAGAGAAGGAGACTCCACACCCTCTCTGGGCATCCTGCTCCAGGGCTCCCTCACCTGAACAGTAAAGTAGTTTTTCCATAGGTTTAAGTGAACTTGTCCATCACCCCTAGTCCTCTAGAACAAAAGTGTTGCCTTTCCCCTTGACATCCACTTTTCAACTAGTTTTTAAGTGTTAATGAGGTCCTCATTGCAGAACCAAGTGAGACAGGCACAACTCCTTCCACTGTGATGAAATACTCATTGGGCAAAAGAAAGCTTGAAGGGTACAAAATCATATTTCTTGACTCTGAGTTCAGAGCTTTACCCTTAGGAAAGTGAAATTTAAAAGAAAAAAGACTCTAACAAATGAATTTTTTAAAATCCTCACCTCAAATTCTGTTGTCAGGTGACAAAAATAGGAAAGACAGTCTCCATATCTGAGGACAGCAGGGAAAATGAAGCAATTTGCACTGAAAGTACAAATCTGCCACTAAATGATCAGGAAGAGAACATAAGAGAAGACCTGATCCTCATTATCATCAAACAAATCTGGTTGTTATGGTAGTCACAGGTAAGCTGGGACGTTAGAGACCCCATAACGGTTTTAGGAACAGGGCCATCAGCAGATAAAGTCTTTGCAAAGGGAGGGATTCATATGACTAATATAGACCCTCAGAGTGTGGGTGTCAGCACAAGCATTGGTCACAGTAGGCTCATTTGAAAGCATATGGACACTCTAAGGGTTCAGTTCATCTCTTCACAGATATCCGAAAAAGGTTAGATGAATCACAACACAGAGATATCTCTCTCCAGTGACAGAAAAGGGAGCTTTGGTGACCAGCTAAGACACAGACACTCCAGATGAGTAAAGACAGAGAACAATAGTCAGCCTTTTAACTTCAATCACCCAAACTGAAGTCTTCAGTATGTCTGAAGTCTAATTTTTTGGGATATTTTACAGTACTTTCTGTCTTTCTTATAGAAATGAACACCCTGCAATTGTGGTCTGTAAAACATCTCATTAAGCTCCAAGGATAGTGATTTCTTACTCAGAAGCAATTAAGTGAGTTTATACTGTGGAAAAGTTACAGATGGGCATTTAGTATTTCTGCAATGGGAATAAAAATACGAACAAAGAAATGTTCCCAGTTTCTGATCAGGATAGCCTTTAGGACAGATTAAAAATATGTCTCAAGCTTCAGGGTCATCTATTCCAACTTTGTAGAGTACAGATGAGCTGTTATTCAGTACTGGCTAAAATGAAATAATTTACCATTATTATTCAGTTCTTAATGGTTTTCTATCAAAACTACCACCAGAAAGCTGATGACGTTACTTGCTAACATTCACATATCACTGCTATCTTTTGCCTGGAAATTAAAAGGTCATGGAAAAGCTTCTGATTGTAACTTGCACTATGCCATGTAGGCTACAGAAAATAAGTCTCTAAGAAACAATACCTGTTAAATCTCTATGTTGTATCTGTAGATCAGTCTTAAAAAGGAACATAACTGGGAAAATCCTATGTCTGATATAACAAAGTCAATAGATTTGCTGAGCATATGCAGGTCAGCTGCACAGTGCCTATGCAACAATTGTGCTGTAAGATTGATACTTTGCATTCTGAGTATTGACAAACAAAACTGATAAACTGATGCATGATGACATTTTCATGAAGTGGTTAGACTGATTGAAATTTTTATTCAAAATGACTGGGAAATCTGAGCACATTGCCTCCCAGTCTAAAATACACACTTGATCCCTGATATAGGCTGGAGAGATGTGCCGAGGCCAATTACATGAAGTTCAACAAGGCCAAGTGCCAAGTCCTGCACTTAGGCCACAACAACCCCCAGTAGCACTACAGGCTTGGGGTGGAGGAGGTGGAAAGCTGACTGAAGGGAAAGGCCCTGGAGGCGTTAATCAACAACCAGCTGAACATGATCCTGCAGTGTGCCCAGGCGGCCAAGAGAGCCAAGGGCATCCTGACCTGTGTTAGAAATAGTGTGACCAGCAGGATCAGGGCAGAGATTATCCCCCTGTACTCAGCACTGGTGAGGCCACACCTCAAATACTGTGTCTTGTTCTGGGCTGCTCACTATAAGAAGGACATTGAGGTTCTGGACCATGCCCAGAGACGAGAAACAAAGTTGGTGAATGGTCTCGAGAACAAGTCTTATGAGGAGAGGCTGAGGGAGCTGGGGATGTTTATTCTAGAGAAGAGGAAGCTGAGAGGAGACAAGATTGCTCTCTACAACTACCTGAAGGGGAGCTGTAGTGAAGTGGGGTCACAGAATCACAGAATCTTAAGAGTTGGAAGAAATCTTGGAAAACTCATCCAGTCCAACCCCCTGCCAGAGCAGGATCACCTAGAGTAGGTCACACAGGAACTCAACCAGGTGGGTTGGAATGTCTCCAGAGAAAGAGACTCCACAACCCATCTGGGCAGCCCCTGCCAGTGCTCCCTCACCTCATCAGGGAAGAAATTTTTCCTTGTTTCTTTGGAACCTCTTCTGTTCTAGCATGTACCTCTTAACCCTTGTCTTATCATTGGACATCACTGAGAACAACCTGGCTCCATCCTCCTGACACCCACCCTTTATGTACTTGTGAATATGAATGAGATCATCCTTCAGTCTCTTCTATCCAGTAATGAATGATAGGACATGAGGAAATGGGTTCAAGTTGCCCCAGGGGAGGTTTAGATTGGATATTCTGAACATCTAGAACTTTTTCATTGAGAAAGTTATTAAGCATTGGAAGGGGCTTTCTAGGGAGGTGGTGGAGTCACCATCCCTAGAGATATTTAAGAGATGTATAGATAAAGAACTGAGGGATATGGTTTAGTGTAATAATGAGATTCGTAGTGTGAGATTATTAGTAGGACTTCATGATCTTAAAGGTCTTTTCCAGCTGTAATGATTCTATGCTTCCATAAAACTGATTCAATACTCTGGTAAGAAGTTATTTTGCCTTCCTTAGTCACTAACTGGCATTAAAAAAACATTAAAAAAAACCTCAGTAACATTGTCAGAAAAATGCCAGTTCTGAGAAGCTTTGCTATGCAACACATGACATTTTATTACCAAATGTTTGGTAGTTTCTTTGCAACTCCTATCTTTTTTAGATGTACTGTTGTGAAAAAGAATTCAAATGTGAAAGAAAAATAAAACTGCACTTCTTTCTCTGTCAGTACTTTGGTTGGTAGTCAAAGTAGAGAGGAGATGGGTAAAAAGATGCTCTTCTGATTGTGTTTGTCTTTTAACAAAATATAATTAATTGAGTTGTGAACTGAAGAGTATTCTATCTGAAACATTTCCTTTTAGTTGGATTTATATATTAACAGAACGTAATTATATAGAAACTCTTCAACATCAGCAAAAAAATTCTACCACTACTAGTGATCTATCAATTAATGGCTTATTGTGGTGTCTAAGTGGGAACATTGTGCTCAGGTAATGTATTTGTCTTACCATTTATAAGGCAAATTGTGCAGTTACTACCAATTTCAGAAAAGTTCTAATTAGCCATTTAATCAATTTTCATGGATTTATTTTTCAATATCAGTGAAGCACTCCTTTGGCCCTACTTTATCCAGTATTGTGTTTCAGGAAAAATACCTGCTTAGGAGATATGGGAATTACTAATGTATTCCTGAGGCATATTTAAAAAATGGAAAGAAGGAAAAGTGGATAAAATTAATTCTTTCAATTGAAAAAAAAAAGAAAAAGATGGCAACTTGTCTGAAATTCAAAAAAGCAACAATGAATGAAGTGCTCTAGCTCTGCACTAATGTTATCCTCTCACCCAAAGTGTCTTCACACTGAGATGAAGAACCATATGCTTTAGACTGATAAATTCTCTCCTATTTTTTTTAATGTACTTTGGTGAAACATTAAACCTTGTATTCACACAGCTTCACTGTTTGCATTGCCTTCAGCATTTTGTTTGGTAATATTATCACCCTTGACTCCCTTCAGAGGACAAATTAAATCTTAAAGCTACTGACTCACCTCCTGGAGGAAACTGTCTCCTTACACCAAAAGTATATTACAACCTACTTTTGTCAGACATGATTTTTTATAATTTAAAAAAAAAAAATACAAATCCTACCTTTTCTATGTCGAATATCTTCACAAAATTGTGTTAAGTTACTGCTTGTACTAAAGAGAGTTTTGCAGCTAGGCAGAGCTGGTGCAGCATTTGAAGCATGCCTAATAAAGAACTTTGCACCTTTCTCACCTATGTCCCATAGAATAGGGATTCCATTTTTTAAATTTAGTTGTCTAATAGTGAAAATTCCCTGGGGTTTCCCATTTGGCCCTGAGGTTGCTGTTCTACAAGATGCCCAGGCATATCTACCATCTCCATTGGGATGTTTTGACACATCTTAAACACCACTTCAGTATTTATGGAATTGATTCTTTTTCTCTCTTTCCAATCCAATACTGTAATAGCATCTTTATCAACAAGACAATTTATGAACTGAGTGATGAGAAGCACATATTTCCAGAGGGTGGGAAGAAATTCCAAGCTGTGATAATCTCAATATTTATATACAAGTCCTCAACTCTGGGCAGCTACAGTCCCTCTGTCCACCTCCAAGCTGTTTCAGAGCTTGAAGCTCACCCCATGAACGTGAAATGAACTGATATATTTCCTATTATATTTACACAGTTCATCTGGGTGACACGAGACTGAGTGTTATTGTGGGTATCTTGTTCTGAGAAGAGCCTTGAAAATAAAGAAAAAAATCTGATAAGGATTTTGTACCACCATATGAGGAACTTGTAGTCATACTTTAACTGTCTTATAAAGTTCACTCTTACTTTTGTCCTTGTCCTATGGTTGACAGTTTGATTACAAAGTTTCTAAGAGAGATGTTTCAGGCATTTCATACACATATCTATATTCTATTGTGTAAAAGAGAAATGTAGGCTTTCAGAGAGTCTCTAGTGATTACTTACTGAGGGTTAAACAAGGAAATTCTGTCCTTATGAGCTTTATAGTACTTGCAGTATTCCAAGAGCATTATCACATGCTTTGGATCTCAGATAGGGATCAGAAAAACTGTTGTTCCCTCCTCAGATGCAATGGGTTATATTTGGATCATATTTGCCCCAAACAACATATTGATTACTTGATGACTGACCATAAGATCAATTTAGAAGTACATTACATTTTGTGGCCTGTGATAGATAGGATGTCCAGTCTAGTAACAATGAGTTTAGCATTTCCTTTTGACTGAGGCATGGTCAAAACACTGAATGGTCTGCATATGCACATGGATATGTTTCCTCACAATAAAAAGAGGTGAAAATCTTTTATGGTGATGATATTTTATATGCAGATTTAGGCAAACAGCCAAACTGCTTCTGATTAATCAATACAGATAAGTTTTGCTTCTGTGAAAGACACTTTTTGGTGCTGGAGAGTCATCACCTGCCAAACACCTTATGACAGAGTGTCAAAATTTCAAACTTTTCATTTCACTGAGTGAGATGATGTAGGACATGACAAGAAAAAAAATCCAATCCTTATTTTTATGTATATGTGCTCTAGTAAATTATTTTCACTTAATAGTTCCATTGCACTTTCAATTTCAATGGATGTCTCTTAAAAAACAAAGCATTGTTTTTTATATACAGTTTCCCCTCCACAAATCACTGGCCTATCCTGAGTATAGAGACAGAGTCTACAACTGGAGAAGTCCTTCCTGCCTTGCAAATTGTTAAATTAAAATACATAGAGATTGCCACACCTCTGGGAACGTTCTGCAATTGCAGTATCTCAAAATGCATTAACGCTGTAGGAAAACATATTGAAAAGACCAAGAAAATAAAATTCACAGACTGAAGCTCTTTTTATCCAAATGTATTTGAGTAGAGCAAATGCAGGGAAAGAAAATGTTGTACTCGTATTACTTAATCATAGATAGAAAGCCAGAATATAGTTACCTGGCTATAGGTGTCTGATGATATGTTAACTGTGCAATGTAACCCAGATGACTCCAAACTCTGCTTTACAGGGGTCAGGGTTTCCTGTGTCCTCTGTGTGACTATGTAGGAAGGCATACCCTGCCCAGCATCTTGACAGGAATCCCTGCAGCCCAGGCAGCAGATGTGGAAGATGTTGGGTTTAGTGTTTATTGTCTGTTGTGTTGTGTCTTTTTATTGAATGTGGATGAGAAGCAAGGCAAAAGGATCCTGCATTACAGACCAGGATGAGGTTGTTTCTTCAGGAGCAAGAGAGTAAGATGGGGCAAACAGGGAGGGAGATGGGCTACTGAGGCAAACACAAAAACAAAGGTTAGAGTAATGGAAAGAACAAGAAAACTTTTGACTCAAAGCCCATAGATAGAAGATGGAAAAAATGGCCCTTTTTTAAGAGAGAGCCTGGACAGGAAAGGTATTGGTTTTGAATCTTTTAACTTTTTTACTAAACAAGTGCTGTGGCTACTTAGTTTTACAAAGTTTGAGGATTTCCTTTATATCCTTCTAAAATGTAGCTTTATGTTTGTCAGGCCTTTTGTTGATGGTTTGAGGGGCTCACCGTTTAAGGAGAAAATGCAGAAAGACTCACCTCCAAGTCCTGGCTAACTCTGTGACTTATCAAAGACACTTTTCAGACCCACAGAGAAAATGGGGTCTGGAAACCCAGAAGGGGTTTCCAGAAGCAGAAGGCCGTAGAGCCATCATAAATATCTCCATTTAACTCTCCACCGTTTCTGCCCCCTGGCTCCTCTTCCTTTGCCTGTCAGCTCTTGATCTCCTCACTTTCTCATTGCTGCTTCACTTACATCCCAAGAAGTCAGGTCTGCCTGGGAATGAAGATACAAGCAATGAAGTTTCTATCATACTTACTTTATAGCCTACCTCACAGTCTTACATCCCTCTGAGACATAGTAAATGATTATATAGAAAGAAGAGTTGTTTCAAGTGATTCTCATGGGAGCTACGGATGTTCCTGAACCTGTCTTGGGGTGATTACCATAGAGAATTCCTAACCTGTCATTATAGAATAAATAATGTGAGAGTCAGGATAAGGTCATACCAATCCTCTCTCTTCTTGTAAACTCTCTTTAAAGGGTCTGGTCAATGTCATGTCTCACCTGCTCACCTAAAAGCCATTTGCATTTCTCCTGTATCTGTTTACGATGCAGGGCAGTAAATCTGCAAGGCAATGCTGTCTCCATTATACAGTTGTAACTCTGCCCTGTACCGTCACTGCCTTCCCAGGCAAACAGTCTCTGTAAGAAAAGTCTTCATTATTTCTACTCTAAAGTAGTTTATATTTAGAAAAGAATTATGCTATCTTTATTATTTTCATTACCTTTTAACACAAACAGGCACTGACTACTGAGCTAAGACCGTTTCAACAGGATATTTAGCCAAAGAAAGTGCATATCTGCAATAAAGAAATATTTTCCTTCCATTCTCATCACTGCAATTTCCTTTCAGATTTTCCAACCTATTGTCATGTTTGTGTTCCAGAATCTTATAACTAATATCACTGTCAAAAGTTCTAAAGCGCTTGCATTTAAAATTATCTCTGCTGGCAGATGTACCTGAAACAGATGCAAACTGTTTCTCAAAAGAACTGAATAACTTGGTCTTTACCCTTTATTTACACAGGGGAATTTATTTTCTCCAGCCTATTCTGGCAAAAAGGTTATTTTATCCTTTACTTTCACAGGCCATATTTGTATGAAACTAAAGCAGTCCCTTAGGATAAAGCAAAGTAGCAGCTCCTGCCTGTCTAAAACTGGTCATTGAACAGAAATATCAGTCAATTAAGCTGATGTAGTTTAGAAACCTGACCTGTTTGAACAAGAAAATGTTGGATTTATTACAATTGGACCAAGTTTAGCAGTTGGGCTGAGGAGTAAAATTTCATTGCTGTTTGTAAAAAATCCCAAAGCATGATATGCACAGTGCATCGTACATCTGCCTGATGTTAAATGATCTGCACTCTCCCAACAGTCGTGGATGTTTTCATCTTTGTTCCCCTGCAGATAATTGCAGATAAACATCTGGTACAGAGGGTGGTTTTCTGAGCTTAGAGAGAAATTTCAGAGTGGGGAGAGATAATTTGTGAGAGAACTGAGACTATATTTATAAGATTCACATTTTGACTGAATAACCATAGTTTAAAACATGAAGAGGAAAACCTTTTAAAGCTCCAGAGTGATGTTCACTGCAAGTTTTTTAATTCTTTGGTTTGCCACTGGAATTCTCTTTCAGAAGCTAACTAGTTAAAAATAGTGATGGCATTTGAAATGAAGGAACAATATTGAAATGAACAGTATGATTTTCAGTTAAATCAAATGTTTTCTATTGACCTGAATTCTCTTTTCAAAGGAAATATATATATTACCTGACAAGAAAAAGTACATTTAGTTTTGACCCAAACATAACATATAGTAGGGTTTCATGTATTTCTATGTACATTTATGTATAAAAATTTAATATTTATTTGGGATTTTTATCTGAATAACAAGACAAGTAGTCTCTCATTTCTAAGCCGTAATATAACGTAAATATCGCAATCACATGAGATGGGGAAAGGGAATCTGGTTTGATTGTTTCAGCTTTGGGAAGGCATGAGCTACTTTCTGAACAATACCCACTGCTAACCTCGGGATGCACAGAAATCTACACAGCCAACTTGTTGAATCTATCACAATAATACATTCATTTGTCCCTTTGATGGGCAATTGTCACAGAAATAGATGCTTTGACTAAATAGTTATGTACAGCTGGTAACTAATACATGGTTGTCTGTAGAAGCCTGGACAAGGTTTAATGGAGCTTTATTGCTGTTCATACAGCTCTATTGTTTTCAGCTGCATTGTACTACATTATCTATGAGGGTTATTTTAAACATTTTTGACATATTTTTTAAAGGAAAGACACATCTGCTGGTCTTTGAGTCCCGAGGATTCTTCCTCTCCTGGACTGCTGTATGTGAGGCTGTGGTTTTTCCAATGTTGGGGTCCAGTCAGGAGCAGGACTGAATATCCAATGCATACACTGGGCCTGAACACAGCTGGTCATTTGAGTCAGCACAGAGAAGCACACCATAATCAACATCTACAGAAACACAAGCAGAAAAATGTCACATGGACTTCAATAATATTGGTAGCCCCATCCTGTGTTATCCTCTCCAGGGAATCAGGCTTCAAATTAATACCCATTTTGTATCCCAGAATCCCTCAATTTTTCTATGGTTATTCTTCTTCCATCCACCTTTTCTCAGATAATTATTTCTCCCTGTTGGCACCAGTTTTGCCAAATCTGAACCCAAATATGGCATTTCCAGTGTGGTTACTCGTGCAACCTCAGCTTTATCTTCTCTTACTGTTGCTGCTATGTGGACACTATATTTTGCTCTCACCAGACCTTGTTCCACAAAAGGCCCTCGGCACCCCTGTCCATGTATTTGAAGGGTTTAACTGCCTCTCACTTAATTCTTCTTTAACAGCTGATGAAATCCATCCATGAATCCATGCATCTCTGCCTCCCTCCCTGCAAGCTTTGGACCACTTCTCACACTGTAATTTTCTACATTTTGTGATTTCTAGTGTCATGTCCAGTGTTTTTCCTTGCTCAGGCTTAGGGTAGAGTCAAGTCTTGCATATCTTAACTATCTTGCCCTGAAGTATTTATTGCCTATGTTTAAGGCTTGATCTAAAACCTACCAACTTTGTTACCTTCTTTAGATCAAATCTTTCATGCTACTCCTTAACTTTGAAAGATAAGTAGGAATCTTTAATACTAAAAGAGCAGAGTGAATAATCTTTTGCCAGAATCTGAGGACAACTCATTTTCTCTGATCAGTGGAAGCAACCTTCCACTTGAAGCAACACTTGTAATTGGGAATCAGACACCAAATCCATCTGTTTAATATGTTGATTCTTTCATTTGACCATCTGGGACTCAGGTAGAAAAGGATTAAAAGCATGATCTTTATAATACAATTGATTCCCCTTGGGTTGAATTCCTTGGGTAATTATTACCCTTGGGTAATTATTGTATCGTTATTTTTAAAGGGTCTTTTGTTTGACTTTCAGACTAGAAGAGCCTAATTTAAAGCAGCATAACCTACACATATGTTACACTTGGTTTTAATTCCAAACCAGAAAACAGTAGAAAATACTTATTTCTGACATTCCATCCCTTTAAAAATCATTTTAAGAATTCCACTGATTTCTGAAGGGGAAAAAAAGAGATGATATCAGGAGTTCTTCAGAAATCAGAACTAATGGAAGTAATATTGGCAGGACTGATTCCCTTTTAGCTGACATTACTGTATCTGAAAGAGTTTTGTGTAATTAACTCCTTACTTCAGACACAAGAGTTCTACCTAAAGAAATATGCAGTGTAGTCACAGAAAGTCTTTATATAAACTGCTATTCATATGGAATCATCTAAATTATTTCTCTTTGTGGGCAATGTTAGTGTTTCTAGGATCAGGATTCGGCTGAGATCAAAATCTATTTCTGGTGTGCACAAGAAAAATTGGAAAAGACAATGCATAGGGTGAACACTGACATATTGATTTTATTTTGTAATCTCTTGGCGTTGATGACATTATACAGGCCTATGCTTTTTAAGTGCAGTCTCCTTTCCCCTTTTACTCTCCAAAATTGGTAATGTAGTCTTTAATATATTAACAAGGAAGAGAAGTACTGCATCATTAAAAGCAAAGTTATTCTTTCTTGTTTGTGAAATGTTATGCTCTGACAATTCTTTCCTTAAACAAAGTTTGCAAATGCATTTCTTTGTTTGTATATGTATCAAATTCCACAGATTTGTAATGATTGGATTCTTGCCATGAAAAATAAAAGCCTATAAAATAATTAGGAAATATACAAGCTAATAATAAAAATTAGATTTTTAAATGGACTTTAATTAAATTATTGTAATCAAATTATTCATGTTCACAGTAACTTTTTAGGAGACAACTTTTTCCTAGATTTGATGTTCCATGGTAAAATAAGGCACCATCATTTGTTTATTGTCAAGGACTAAGTACAGCAGAGGAAAAATTTTGTCTTCCTGAAAAACACAGTAACAAAATGCAGAAAAAGCAAAAGTCTCTGGAGAAAAGTCCTTCCCAGACTGTTGGTGAAGCTTAAGTTTAATGAAACACTGACAAAAGTGTGCTAGGTTTTGGTGTCCTGCTATTCAATACTGAAACAAGGGTATCTTGATTACAAAGGGAGAGTTATGATGAGTCCAAGAAAATACAGACAGGAAGAGATCAAATTTGAGATTGAGAGCTGTACAGCTTGTCCAGACTGGGATAAATCAATTTCAGTTAGGTTGTGTTTCTAAGTCTAGACAAAGCCTCTGTGGAAGGCAGTAGGGGGTGAAAGAAATGCTCAGCCTAGATGACCTCAAGCAAGGATGTCAGATTTTTCATGCACTGTAGCAATAAGGACTAGTTTGCTCATATGTCAGATGGTCAGAGAGGAAAAACTTAAGAAGTGAGATAAATAAACAGCAAATGACATGCAGGAAGTCTGAATGCTAATTAATTCTTCAGTATAAATATTGTACATTTGTAATGGTCTAAATTAGCCTGAATTCAACCAGGAGAAGAAGAAGGGTTAATTTTTTCCTACCATGTATCATACACAGGATAATCAGCTTTACAAATGAAACGTAGTTGATAGTGTAAATCACATTCAGTTGAACTGCACAGACAAAACAGAATTTGTTATGAAAAGTGTTTAAGAAACACGTTCAGCCCAATTTTTACGAACTCAAACACAGCCTACACAGAACCTTTGCTGGATGAGCGCTGAATAGCTGCCCAGATGTGTTTGAATGGTAGATTACCAAATATGGGTGCTCACAAGCTGAGCATCCTCCAACAGAGTTAGGACACTGTTTCCTACTTAAGGGTTTTGGTGCCCTTACAGGTTGTACTTCAAAGAGCACAATCCCAGTCATCTCTGACCCTTCAGATTTCTATGGAGCTCAGGAAAGTCTCGTTAGTTAAAAAGACTTTTGGCAGGAGGCAACGGTGCAGCTTTACAATAAATCCTGAAGAAATGTTCATTTGATAGTAAATAACTCTCCCTCCAGTTTTCATAAGTCTTTAAGAACAGAAAAAAAATCCATGATTACATGGCATAATAAGACTATTTCTATGCCTACCTCTTTTGCAATGTCTTTACTCCCCTGAATGTTCTTGAGTAGCAGGTCTAAGAATGGCCAGTAAGGCCAGTATGTACCAGTAGGCAAGTATGTCCCTATAATTGCATCCATCTTCTCCAGTCTGTGCATTCTCTCTGCTCTGATCACACTTGCTTCTCCCTTTGTCATAGCCTCTCTCTTCCTTCCCGAGTTTTCCACTTCAATAAACCAAACTGTTCAAACTTTGACACTTTCTGGTGCCTTCTTCCGCCTCACCTTATAATCTTTTACCTTCTGGTTCCCTCCATTACCCAAATACACACATACTTCACAGCCTTTGTATTTTGAAATTTCAGAGTTCAGAACAAGTATCCTTCTCCCTCAGTCCTCAGTCTCACTGCTTAGTCTACTCTCACCCAAATGAGAGTCACCCAGACTCATCAACATTTTTTTTTTTTTTTAACCCTGGAGACACATGGCACAACCCTGACTGCTTCTAGCAGCTCTCCCATGCAGCAAAGTCTTCATCTCCAAACACAACATAAGCAGAATTTCTAAGTTATTTAGAGCCAAGTTGTCCTACTCATTGCACTCTTAAACACTCAAAAAAACCCAAACCCAAGTATAAAATGAATGATGGGACAATGAACTGTCAGGATTTAACAGTGTGTCTTTACAGAGAATCGTGTAACTTGCAGCTTTATTATTCCCAAATATACTGTTGTTCCAAATCCATGCAACCGAAAACCTTGTGTTGAACAAGATATGCTTTCATATAATTCTCTCTATCAATAGGTATAATGGCTTACTTCTTCAGGTTCTGTAAACCTGTAGTGGCTCATTTAATTCAGTGGAGCATCCAAAATGCCTGAAACTGACACTTAAAACATGAGTGTACATTTTGAAATGCATACAAAAAAACCCCTGCATACTAATTTGGTTCCCTAAAGAGTCCCTTCTAGCCCAATGTTCCTAAACAGAATTCATTATTTGCCAAACATTTCAGAGATCTACACAGATGAACTGTTCTGGTTCAGAGTTTAAGATTAATCATGATGACTGTTGTTTTAACTTTTAACTGAGTATGTGTGTTTTACAACACTCTTCCACCTTCCCATCCCAATAAAGAAAAATGAAGAAAGTGTTAAGCATGCAAATGAAGAAGTTTTTTTTTAAACCAACTTTCTTTCACTTTCCATAAAATAACATTGGATTTTATTAAGAAAAGGGAAGATTACCATTTTAATGCAACTCTTAAAGTAAAACTACTTAAAAACAAAATAAAACAAAACCAAACCAACTCTTCTTAATACTCTTAATAATCCTATTCATGCTCTCAGATGAAATAATAAAGGCTGCTAATTTTTTTCACAATGTTCATTTTGTAATCAAAATTCTGCTCTGAAGAATTATCACAGAGATGCTGCCATGTTTGTGAAATGTAGGCCTCATTGTATTAAGATAAAGGAGGTTCCTATTCATGCCACAGATTGCTTGTCTTTTGAGATATATTTTGTAGTCCATTTAGTCCATTTCCATAGCATGAAAAGAACAGAGAATTGTAATTAAGTGCAGTAGCGTATACAACACTATAATCATAATTGCTAGAATTATATTCACAATTTTCCTCACATGTTTTGCAGATGCATTCTCTTTTATCCACATGCCATGCAGTTCATGTTCCCATTTTGTAGAAGTTGCCATCAATTTGTTGCCACATGTTTTATGTGTCACCGTGGTTTTTTTTTTCCTCCTCCTTTGTGGAAGAGAACAAGGGTCTGATTCACTAGAAATGTCCTGCAGATTCCATTGTTTCTCCAGTTCTCCAACCCCCAAGGGGTACCTTTCATTCTGCATCTGGTTTGTCATTTGCTCAGCCACGTACTGGATTATCCACTTGAAAAGAAACCGCACCAATTGTGCGCTCAGCCCATCAGCCTGAAAGTTCACAAAGTGCGAAGTACTTCTCCCCAGGAACACACTGCAAAATGTATTTAAGATCAGAGTTTTTATTAATTGCAAGTGGCATTTGTAAGCCTCCTGCTGAAGCCTGCCATAGTGCTATAAGTGGCATCATTTATGCCAATTTATAATGTAAAATGCAAGGTCTCCATCCTTTAGTATTAGTTACAGAGTCCTAGGCGGGACTTTGTTATTCAAAATTCATGTCTCAGGATTGGGATGTTTTTTCTTCCCTTGCTAAAACAAATCTACAGCAAGTTAGAAATGATGCTATACTCTGGAATATGGACTTGATTGTTACTGCTGGCTGCTCATCTTCTTGAGGAGGATAAATAGCAGACCTCAATGTGAAACTGGAATGACGGAGGGAAGAAGAAATTCAACAGGCAGAACACAGGGAACAAAAAGACCAGGCTATAGAGCTCTTTCTGCACCAATTCTGTGTTCCCTCTCTTACCCAGTATGTAAACTGTTCTGGATATTTTGTAGATTTGATTTTCCTCAAACTTTCTTTCTTTTTTTTAAATATATTTGCAGAATTTCTCTGCCAATAAATGTAACACTACAGGCATAACCTCTTGCATACAGAATAAAATCTTCAAATATATCGGTGGTTACTATTTTGAGACTTTTTTAATGCATCAGGTTTACTAGATTCAGATCACTTGAAACATCTTGTACAAAAAAAAAAAAAAAAAAAAAAGGCATTCCAGTGACTGATTTCTGTCCCAATACCTCTATGGCTGATGTAACCCCATTTTTAACATTTTCCCATCATTTCAAAGTCCCCTGCAAAAAATAAACCAAAGGTTACATGTGCATTACATACTGGTCTTACGTTTACTTCCCCAAGGTATCTTTTGTACAAAGTTATTTTGAACTTTAAATCTTTGCATGTTTTCTTACTCTGTTTTTCATTTAAACTTTTGACTGACAGGCATTTCCTTAGGTGCACCTTTTATTCTCTTAAGAAATGATTTGTCAAAATCAAAGTAAAATCAGGGTTTCATAGTGTTATTTTATCCTTGAAGAATGCATTCATGTTCCATGTTTATGTTCTTTATTTATCATAGTTGAATGCAGAAAATATTAACACTGAAATAGGATCCTTGAGATACAGTAAATGGAAAGAGTCGTTTGGAATAGAGAGAGGGAAAGCATCCAAGAACAGAGAATTTATTTACTTAGTTACTATAACAGCTGAAACATGGCAAACATTTTACAAGCAGCCTCAGTGTTTTAATGTTGAAGTCAGTGGAGTCCCTAATAGGTCAGCAGAACTGTTGATCACCAGAGCTGTGTATTTCAAGCATATGCTAGAAACAGAGAGTGTGATTGAGTTCTCCATAAAAGATCCTGGTGGGATACTGAGGTCTGGAAGTTGCTGCTCTTGGTCATTGGGATCTGACCATGAAGGCATGGCTTCTAATCTCAGCATCTTTTAAGATCAAGTTGTGTGAAGTGTAGCCTGTGTTGAGATGTGCACTTTGAAATAATGAACAGAGGCAATTAACAACTACATCAAGAATGGAATAAGATGCTTGAGGCAGTGATCTTTGTTGTTTCCATATCTTCAGTCTCAGCTTTTCAGTCTTTGGTCTTAACCATCATGTCTGTCCTTTAAAGCAGAAAAATGTTTTAATGTTTATTTTACAAATAAGAATAATATAAGGCAGAACAGATGTCAGTTTGCAATTTCTTACTCCCAGATAT
The DNA here is from genome assembly GCA_013401255.1 of Urocolius indicus. Classification (NCBI taxonomy): domain Eukaryota; kingdom Metazoa; phylum Chordata; class Aves; order Coliiformes; family Coliidae; genus Urocolius; species Urocolius indicus. The sequence goes on along the minus strand of WBNH01005609.1, from coordinate 584,290 downwards.
ATCCATAGATCACCTCAAACTCCTCCTTAACATACTATAAACAACACAGTGATTCTGCACTTCCAGTCCATTCCTTGTGCTTCATTCTCAGGATTTTCAACCACGGAAACTATGAAAAAAATATCCATTGTAGCAGCTTGAAGAAACTCCATTTAAAATTAATTTGTTTCTGTGTCTGCATTGGCTGTAGAGCTGAAACAGGAATTTAGGTGTGGCAACTGTCTGCATCGCAATGCTGTCCTTTTACAAGCTGAAGGTAAACCTTCCAGAAACTACGCAGGTACTTCGTGCTGCGACTGCAAACCTGTGTCTAATTTTGTCTTTATAATCTTTTGCCAAAATTTGTCTTAAAGGGATGGAGGAAGGAAGGAAGGAAGGAAGGAAGGAAGGAAGGAAGGAAGGAAGGAAGGAAGGAAGGAAGGAAGGAAGGAAGGAAGGATAGTTGATACAATTTGGAAAACTAAGTATACCAAGTGGGTACACTAAATATTCATAGAAAAATTGGTGTTTTCCAGAGGAAAAAACCCTCAAACATAGTATATTTAAATTGTTTCTGTCTTGGAATTTCTGTCCCTTAAAAACAGGAATTATAAATATACAAAGATCTGTCTGTCAGGAAGACTATTTCCTAGGAAAATACTTGTTTCTCTACAGGTTTTAGGGTTTGGTTTTTATTTTTGTCTGTTTGGTTTTGGTTTTGGGTTTTTTTTGTCCCAGAATCTAAGTCATTAGATTACATTAAATACAAAGCTACTTTTGTTGCATTTTGCACTCAGTATAAATAAAGAAAAAGAGACTGTATTTTTGTCTGTAAAAATTAACTAAGTTACTTTTTATCCCACAGTGCAGGATTATAAACAAAGCAGTTTCATATTATCCATTTCATTTATGAGAAATTTCAAAGCTAAACCCATAAAATTTTGAGTTTTCTTCATTGAAGTGACCTGTATTTTGACATCATATCAAGCAAAAAAAAATCTACTATTACTGGCAGTGAGTGGAGAGGCTGTCTAATGGAAAGAGGTCTGACCTGGGCTTCAGAAGATCTATATTCATTTTCCCCTTCAGTTGCAAACTTGGTATGATTTCCTCTAACAAATACACAAAAAGGTAGCACAAATCTAGAGATACACAGAGAGTTCATAGAATCAAACCAGAATTTCCAATTGATACACAGATTGTTCCCAATAGATTAACATAATACACATTTAAATAAAAAATAACCTCTCCAGGCATGATAAAGACTTACAAACAACCCTGGTCTCCAGTAAAAGTTTTTCTCAGACTCCATCTGGGATTAGAAAAAAAAAAAAGTCTCTTGTATTATTTGAAACTGAGACTCACACAACTGTTAGGAATTTCAGTTTCTCCTGAGATTTCTGCAGACTTGGGAGGTTTGGATGTGCTCCACAGAAGAGACTCAGCTCTTGGAAGCTTGTCTGAATATCACTTATTATTTAGTTACACAGTGAGGAAGAAAGATCTTTGTGAGAAATCTAATTCTTACTGACTTTAAGCCTTTAGGCACTCTTTACTTGTGGCATCAATATGCAAGTACACAACAAGATATGATCAAAACACATGCTTGAAAGCTACACATGCTTGCAATTTAGAAGTTATATGATTCTTTGAAGAGCAAAGAACCTTTCTTGAATGCCTCACCAATCCCTAGGTTGTAGTGATATAGCTCATCCTCCACTGAATGATGAGAGTAAATCTAAACATGATGATTCAATGATGTGAGGGGGGAACTTAAGCAAGACCTGATTATAGAATCACAGAACAGTGGGAGTTGGAAGGGACTTCTACAGATCATCCAGTCCAATCCCTTGTTAAAACCATTTCCCCTTAATCAAAGGGCACAGGAATGTGTCCAGATAGGTTTAGAAACCTCCGTAGAAGGAGCCTCCACACCCTCCCTGGGCAGCCTGGGCCAGGATTCTCTCACCTCAGCAACAAAGGATTTTTTCCTCCTGTTCCAGTGGAACTTCTTGTGTTCCAGCTTGTGCCTGTTACCCCTTGTCCTGTCACTGAACACCATAGAAAAAAGACTGGCCTCATCCTCTCTACACCTGCCTTTTAGATATTTATCAGCATTGACAGGGTCTGCTCTCAGTCTTCTTTTCTCTAGGCTGAACAGTCTCTGTTCTTGCAGCCTTTCCTTGTCAGAAAGATGTTCCTATTCCCCAGTCATCTTGGTACCCTTGTGCTGGTCTCTCTCCAGAAGTTCCCTACTTGCGTGCAGAGAAAATAAGTGTTAGAAAGAATAGTTATATAGAGACAACGGCAGGGCTCAAGATGGTCAGCTCCCATACCAGCACCTTGCTGGTGCTATCATACTGCTTCAGTTCAAGAACCAGTCTGATGAATTCTTCATTGTGCCTGTAAAACAGAGCAAGCACAAACTGAATTTCCATAGCCCTTTAGGTGTAAATTAGATTGTCCTCTAAGGACATATCTGTCCTTTTTTAACTTGTTATGGTCCAGGATCTTCAATCAAGTGAAAAACTTCTGTCTCTACTGATAGCCAAACTGGAAGGAAGAGTTGTCTCTTTGATTCAAAAACAGATTGGAAATAGGACATTTTAGGCAAGAAAAGTACGCAGAAAGAGCAGTAGTCTTAGAAATGGGAGACTGAGAGTATAGATTTAGACTAGGTACAAGCTAAGAGCCCTGAACTCTGTGTGTACCACAAAGGTGTGGGATCCAGGACAAAGGCAAAGCAATGCTGTGGGATCAGAGATTGGTTAGAAAACTGAGGTCAGATAACAAGCAGGAGGGAATATAATGGACTGGAAGAACAGAATTGGTTAGATAGTGTTAGAACTACTGGGAAGTATGTGAAAGCAAATCTGTGACGACTGTGAGGAAAAAGACAGGATTCAAAATGAGATACTGACATTGAAAAAGAAAGGAGGAAAGTAGAAGGCTGAGAATAGGAGGGAGGAAAGACCCTCCCTTGGCTAGAAGTTTAGGAACAGCACTAGGAAAGGCAGGAACAAGATGTTTGCATTGACAGTCATAATAGATAGGGAAAAAAGATAGAGAAAAATAGATAGGGAAAAAGGCTGATATTTTTGGCCATCCAGACGATCTACTCATAGCAGTGGTGGTGTCTGAACAGGGAGTTAGTCAGTGCTTGGTACTATAAGCCCATGCTGATAGTCTGGCATGTTACTCCTTCCTTTTCACGTCCTGCAGAGACCACCAGTGGGAACTCTGTTTTTTTTGCAATATAGAACCTCATTGTGCTTGCAAAATGCGTACGTTCACAGGACCTTCTCTACTGTTATAGTCCTTATTTTAGTGACAGGAGGCTGTGAAAAGTCACTAAGGTTTCCAATCCTACCAGTGAATCACATAGATTTTAGTACTATGCTAAGGAATGAGACTATGTTATTAATTTCGTATTGAAAGTTTAGTAAACTAAATGAAAAATGAAAAAATTATCTCTAAAAATATAATAAGATTACAAAAATCAGGCATGTACAAGAAACTTTAAATCATCTTACTCTTTTCTCCCCCTCCACTCTGCACTGAAATTCAGCTGGAGTTTATTAATACTGTTGAAACACTTGGAATGACGGAAATTCCCATATGGAACAGAAAAAAATTACTAGATAGTGTTCAGGAAAGCAACAACAGAAATCCAGACTGCATAAGAAAGAGAAAACAGCATACTATATCGTTGCATTTCTGGATCAAGTAAGACCAGGTTTCAGAAAAACAGTATATACATAATTAAAGACCTGTATACATTTTTAATAAATTTTTATTTAAGGGAACACAAGCAACTAAAATTCTATTATTCTTCCAACAGAGCTTGGGATGTAGAGTCGGATCTGCATTTGACCACATCTTACATGAACAACATTAACAACATTAACATCTAGAGCTTAAAACTTTGTAGCTTCTTTCTTGTATTATTTAGGATATACACACCCTATTGATGTCATTAACATTTAGAAGTATATAAATGGTGGATGTCAGGAGGTTGGGACATCCCTTTTTTTATTGCATCTAGTGACAGGACAAGGGGTAATGGGATAAAGCTAGAACACACAAAGTTCCACTTTCACTATAAGGGTGAAGGAGCCCTGGCCCAGGCTGCCCAGGGAGGGTGTGGAGGCTCCTTCCTTGGAAGTCTTCAAGATCCACCTGAACATGTTCCTGTGTCACCTGATTTACGTGAACAGGGAGGTTGGACTAGATAATCTCTAAAGGACCCTTCCAACCCCTACCATTCTATTATCCTATGAGTTTATTTCAACAACTGTAAATGGTTCCTGTGGCAGTCCTTTCCATCAAATTTGTTATGGGGAGGCAGAGGCAACAGCTTAGTCTTGTCCTGAAAAAGCATGTCTGCAACCACTTAAAAGTTACAAACAACACAAGGCAAACTGAGAACTGGATTCCTCTGATATCACAGGGAAATGATGTCATAATGCATCATTTTTTTTAACAAAAAAGAAACATATTTTTCTGATTTCCATGTCCTCATCATTTTCATGATCAAAAGGGATCTAGTTTTGCAGATAATAGGGCACTAAGTAATGAACTTTGTTCTCTATACAACGCAGTCACCTAAGGGTTGAGCTGAAGGATGATCACCTACAAACCAAGAATTACCAAATAATACATCACAAAATTTTTTTGTCAATGTGTCCTTACTATAGATTTATATGAATGTATATATTTTTAAAATGCAAGTAATAACTTCAGATGCAATACAAAACCTATACCAAGGAAGCGTCCCACTTTCTAATATTTCCTTCCATGAGGTCAAAATGAGAAAACAGAGCATCCATGACAGGTGTTTCTTGCAATGCTTAATTTTACAGTTGGAAGACACTCAGCCTCTGGAGTGCAAGGCCCTCTACAGAATAGATCTGCCACCTGAACAAATGAAATACAGGGTTGGTCTTTTTTCAAAAGATATTTCTGATTAATGTTGACAGATCACTGTGGAGCTGACGATCAATTAGTTAATGTTTGTACAGTACTTTGGAGATGTAAAACTCTTTTAAGTACTGAGCATTGCTATTATTACGAGTACACTTCAAGATCCTCAGGTAACTGTTGGGAGTACAGTAGACACGATCTTAATCTATTAATAGCCCTTTATAAGTGCAGATGTTCACAGACTGCCAAAACATAGCTATTGTAGTATAATTCTTTTTTCTTTTTTTTTTTTTCCCAGATAGCATAGGTGTCATGAATATTAATAGCAAGGAAACAAAATTGCTCCTGTCATCTTTTTCCCATTTTTATACATACAGTATATGAAAAGAGTCTATCTCCTTAAAATGACAGGAGAGAATCACATCGCCCTAAGACTCCAATCATCTGCATAAGGTCTTTAATTTGGGATTTGAGTACCAGATAATTAGTAGTTGAGGTAGAATCACACTGCTTTGTGAGTCCCATGGCCCAATTTGTAAATCAGATTGTAAAAGGTTACTAGAATGGGCCTTTAATCTTACCAGCATTTTATGGTTATTGGATATGGTAGATAGAACATCCTGTATCAGGGACAGGAGGAAAGAGAAATTTAGTGTCATAGCAGATAATCTGCTGATGTAAATTGGTACAGCTCCTTATTTACTTCTGCTGCGAACTTGGCTCCTAGCCTTACAGACACTGTATGTAGTGCCTGCAAATTGGTCTCAAATAGGCAGTAAGGGTAAGTGAAACACCACCCAGTAAGGATGTGTGTGCCTACCTTAGTGTAAACTCAATTAATGTCAGGGAAGAAAGAACAAGAAAACAATGTGGGCAATAACATGTTTTTGAGACATGATCTCTAGAGGTCCCTTCCAACCCCTATCATTCCATGATTCTGTGATTCTCCTGCCTCTTCACAAGGAGACATGCAGAGTCACACCCTCACACTCCCAAGTGTGTACCAATGTTGGTAATTATTGAGAGAGCATTAGTCAAAGGATTGTATTCAGAGACAAGGTGGAGCTACGATCAAGTTTATCACATTCCTGACTGAAAGCTGTCTCTGTCCAACCTGCCCTGAGAAGACCTCACACTTGAAATGGGGCCAGCAGGGGCTGGAGAGTCTTATTGTCAGTCTGCACTGATAAGAGGAAAGGTGACTGTCAAAGGGACCCAAGGTGTCACTCAGGATCAACAGAGTAAATAATAGGATTATAGAATTGTTTGCATTGGAAAAGACCTTTAAGATCATTGAGTCCAACTATTAATCTCACATCTTCAAACCCACCACTAAATCATTTTCATCAACAGTCAGCATCTCATCTACATGGCTTTTAGATATCTTCAGGGATGGGGACTCTACCACCACCCTGGGCAGCCTGGGACAGCGTTTAACAACTCTTTCAGTAAAAAAAGTTCTTCCTAATCATTATCTAAACTTCCCGTGGTGCAACTTGAAGCCATTTTGTTGTTTGCTACTTGGGGTAAGAGACCATCTCCCATCTCGCTACAGATTCCTTTCAGGGAGTTGTAGAGGGTGACTGTGTCTCCTCTCAGCCTCCTCTTCTCCAAGCCACTCACTCACAGCTCCCTCAGTTGCTCACCATCAGGCTTGTGCTCCAGACTCTTCACCAGCCCTGTTGCCCATTGCTGGACACACAGTGGGAACAGTGTGGACCGGGAGAAGGGCGTTTCATCAATGCTGTGTACGTTGGCATTTCCAGATGTGCAGGAGGTCTGAGGGGGTAAGACAGGCCAGCAGAACCAGCAGCCTTTACTGAGTGCATCACTGAGTAGTCTTGGGCAACCACTTCACCTCTGTTCCCTGCTTGCTTCTTCTGTAAAATGGAGGTGACAGCTCTGCAAAATGCTGCCTAAATAAGAAGTATTAGCAATACTAATACTGTTTGCAGGAATATTTGTTCCCCTTAGTGTTACAGAAGCCTGCTATTAGTCTCCAGCTCTCATTTATTTTTGCTCAACGCTGTCCACACAATCACCAATTCTCATTATGAAAATAATTGCTGCCTGTATCACTGTGTTTTTGTTTGATAATGTTTCATGTTCAGGAGGGCCTATTAAAATTATCTAGTCTGACCTCCCACACAGTGCAAACATTATATTCTCACCGAGCCATTCTTACAACAAATCTCACAGTGGAGCTATTAAAAATATTAGCATATGTTCACGAGCCTGGATGACAGTGCACGAGACATGTAACGAGGGATCATCGCTTCCTTGAAGAATTTATAATTTAACTGGATCCTGCAGTAGGGTGAGAAAGAAGGAATCTGTTTGGCTTTCAGATCATTAAGAGAATCTGTGGAAAGCCCAGAGAAGAAATTTTCTAGCTGCCAGTGTATTGTTTTACCCCCACAGCCATTCTTCTTGTGATGAATAAAAGAAAAATGTCTTTGTTATGGTAATTCTGTCATCATTTTTTTTCATCAGTGTCATTTTTTAAGATAGTATCCAATTTATTTCCCAAGGAAACAGTCAGACTTCAGGTCCTCTTCCCATCAACTCATATCTTTAAGAACCTTTGCATTAGTGTCACAGGATTTTTGTCTGTGCTATGGTCTGATCTTTCTTGATATTGCACACCACCCATCACTGTCATTGCCAGCAAAGTAGCCTTATGAAGATGGAAAGCCTCCTACGTTAATTTTCAGAGCCCTGCCCTCAACCTGCTACACAGGGCATTACCCTCACAACTCCCATTAGCCCCCACTGTGTTGAGTCAAGAATCAAGTGCACAAAGGATGTCAGGCATTGTACGCTGGTGGTAATCAGATTTGCTGGTCACTTAGCCCTAGCTGCACTTGAAAATCTGTGTTTGGAATAAAAATGTTGGATAGTAGCAAAGCTGAAATACTTGACAGCAGGGTTTTTTTTTTTTTTGTAGGCCACACAAAATATGCTTTAGATGCCAATATACAAGGAGAATGGTCCCAGATTGCTAGTGCAGTGTTGGAATTTAAGTAGGCTTTTACCAGAGCAGATGTTGGTACTGTCACAGCAATTAAACTTTCCAGATAGGCTTTCCTGCATATGGGGAGTTGTTTATATGATTGCTTGCACTGTCCCAAGGCCACAGTCTCTATCAAACCTCTGTTGTGATGAGTGCCGGATGAGTACAAATAAAGAGACAGTCCCTGCCCTGTTCAGCTTCCAGTGTGCAAAATAATGTCATTATTTCTCATCTCAGTTGTACAGTTCAAGGAGAATCATCCAGGCTGGAGGGGAAATAGCTGAAACTGCAGGAGTTGGTCCGTCTTCCCTCTTTCACGGAGGAACATAACACATAATAACAGTCGCCTCTATTCTCTTCACCCCGTGCTCCCTGCTGTCAAACTCTTCTCACTGCCTTGGCATCTGACAAGCAAACCTTTCCTTCAGCCTCACCTTGTGGGATTTTTTACAGGAGCACATTATTAGCAACATAAATTATGGTCTGAGGTCAATGTTATTGAGCATGAGAAATTCTGTGCTTTAGAATAAAAATGTCAGTCTGGCAGGTGCATGTGGCCAGCTCTGGGGAATAGTTTTGATAAATATGAGATTTCTTTGAAAGCAGAAAAGAGAAATATTTGAAAATTTGGGTCAAGTTTGATTAAGTAAAAAGTTATTAGGAATAATATTTGTAGGTGTTACCACATTTCTTTAGAAAAATTTGTCCTGACAAAAAGAGGCATTAAAATTTTAGTTAATAAATATTATATTATGGCAATGAAATAGATAATTTCATTTGAATTAAAAATTAAATATATTAAGTTCACCCAAAACAAAGGAAAATATTTTGGGGAAAAGTACACATAGAAAATATTACATTTCAAGCTATGCTCTCATCTTAGCTTTTTTATTTCTTACAATGACCAAGCCTCAGAAATGCAGCAGTCATGCAGATCTGTTTATTACTTGAATTTTACAGCCATGCTTGCAAAAATGACTGGGAAAATAGTTTCAGGCAAAGGCCATTTGAATTCTGAACTGTCCAGACCCAAATTCCATACTCTAAAATAATATTACAGAAGGCCTTAAGGTCAGAGATTAAGTTTCAGATACAATTCAAACCCCACGGACTTGTGCAGTGTATTTAGATCTGCACAATACAACAGAGAGCAGTGATTTAGATTATACCAGGCTGATGGAGAGTTTGAAATTAATGTTTCTTATCTAGTTTTGAAAGTACTGCAAGTGTTATAATTAGAACTGTAGAAAAAGTGGAGGTCTTCATCTCTTCCAACTGGCATGGCAGTTCTTCTTGTTAGCCCTTTATTAGCTGTGAATGTGCCATTAAAAATTTGCATTGCCAAGACCAGATGGAAACTTCAAAGTTCAAATGACAGTACAGATCTTTTGTTTAGCCCTAGTATGCTGACTACCAAAAGGAGACCTTTTTTTCCCTCCGTCTTTGAACTAACCTTTTGTACATTTATATTGACACCTTATGGACTTGGGACTCCAAGCATGGCAGCAGAAAGCCACTAAGTGTCTATGATGCAACAGAGACATTCTTCAATCCTATTTTTAAAAGTCTCATCACTTATGGTCATAGGTCACTCTAAGTTCCTCACCTTAATTCCCCCAAATCTTAGATGGCCAAGTAAAAATGACAAACAAGACCAAGACCTTCAAAATTACTTTGAGAGTTTAATTGTATTGTTTCCTCATTTTTGTGTTTTGTTACTAAACCAGAAAAGAAGAGCAAATGTTGCTGTGTGATGACAGTCTGATCTTAGGCAGCAGGGGTAGAAATGCCTTTTTTATCGGTGTTTTTGCCTTAATTTGCACATGCACAGACTGGAGTGGAACGCAAAGAGGCAGTAATCTGCTTTCTGTACTCACCCAGGGGCGCTAACAGTTCTGCAGGATGTCATCTCCTGGATGTTCTCAGTTGCTCTTATTAGATAATTTCTGTTAAATACTTTGCAGCATTTAGCACTCACTTAGAGTCTTGCACTGTTTTTTTCTTATCTTGCACCTGAGGATCCAATCCTGAAGTACATTTTTTTCCCCAGACGCATTGTTTGATGCCTGCATAAGCAGATGAGTTATAAAGGCAGAAGATCAGAATGACACAAAATTACAGACACCTATTCACTGAGGTTTGATCGTTGAGCAGACAGCTATCTGCATCTCTGTTAGTCTTCTCCTATTTCTTTAACATATTTAGGGTATACAAATTGTAAAGTGGAATTCCAAGCCACTTGGTTAAGAGCTATCTATAGTCCTTTAGCATACCATCAGGAAAGTGGCATATTTGGTAGGACAGAGGGCCCCACAAGGCCATGCAAGAGCAGTGATAAACACTAGCCATAGATGAGAATGGTGGAGAATTTCCAGGCAAACATTCTGTCTATGATCAGACCACACATGTATTTTCTGACAGTGCAAGAGACTATTTCTGAGAAGCTGTGATTACAAGATTACAGCTGGATTTTGCTGACAATATCTTTGGCGGTTTTTTCTTCCTTCTACAGTCATTGCTAAATATGAATAAAAATTTGTTCCGTTGTCCATAACTTGAGGCATATGAAATGGGAATATAACACACTAAACAAAAACCAACGCTGTAGGAGTTAGAGCCATTGTTTAAGTAGTATGCTGTTCATTTTCTCCAAGTGTAACAGCCTTCCTTCTCCGTCTCTGAAGTATTCATCTATTTTCTCCATGTTTCTTAACTTTTAGACCAAAAAATTCCAATTGTGGATGTCCCAGGACCCTAAGACATTGGTAGCACATGCAAGTAGGACTTCTACAGGCACGTCAGTGAGAGCTGAGGACTGACAGCTGTGTGACAGTTCCCCCTGTGGTCCAAGTCAGCTCAGGAATGATTCGAACACATTGACTGAGCTCTGTGACTCACTAATGAGTCCCACAGTGCTTTCACTGTTGATTTTAATGCTTGCAGAGGGCTTACCCATCGAAGCACGTAATTACACACCTAAACCAGACCCAGACTTCTGCTCATGTTCCAGTGTCGGAGAAAGCGATGCTAAAGTGATTGACCCCACTGGCTTTCCCTCTTCAGTCATTATAGTTTTGTTACTGAAAGCAATGGAACAAAAGAAAAATGGTCATTGCTTGATCTTACATGGCTACAAGACCACTTGTATGCACCATCTTGCTTGTCTGAAGAACCTGGCGAACAATACAACTGTGTGTTATGTGATTTAAGGTGAAATGTGGGCTTGGTTTGCTGGGTGTGGGTTACCTGTGCAAGGCTTTGCCTTCCAATAAACCTTTTGTGTGTAACTCCAGTCAGGCTTGTGCTTTATTCCAGCACAGGAATGGATTTAGTATGTTGGATATGGTATCAGGCTTATAATCAGTCGTTAATGTGCTGTAAATTCAGTATTCATGTCAGGGAGCATATGCGGTCTACACACATTCAGTGTTGTCGGAGACAAAACACAGCTACTTTCTGTTCTTCTGATATCCCAGTGACCATTTCTATTCCCACATTTCTGGGATATACCACAGCAGTCACTGTAAAGATGTGAGGTGTGCAAGCCATAGTTTTCTACACCCAGACAATGGAGTGACTGGAGATATACAAGGAGAGACATGAGTCAAAATTCACATCAGCCTGTGTAAGTGAGCATATTCTAGCATTTGAAGGGAGTTTGTGTGTTATTTTGATACACGGATATCTCATCACTTTTATTGCAGGTTTCTGGGCAGTGTGAAACAAAGGAAAATTCTACTAGTATGCATTATATTCACTGCAAAAAATATTCAAGAGTTTAAATGCTCTCTTTTGTAAGATCTTCTTTACAAAATTTACCTTTGTGTATATGTAATAAAATGGGTAGGCAATGTCTTTAGAAAGCTGAGTTTGCCTTTAGGGAAGAATTAGACAATCTAAAAACTCCTCTCTGAAAGGTCTCTTTTGTTGAGCAATTGAAGCTGCCATAATTAAGCAGTGTTTTGTTTTCGAACAGGTTTGTTTACATTTGAGAAAATGCAATGGAACAATTAAAATTTAATAATATGGTAAATAAGATCTGAATAATTTATTTAGAGCAAATAAAATTAAAGCTGATGATCACTTTTTTTGAGACTAGAAGAAAAATCTGGCTTCTAATACTGTATAGAAATTTAGTTCTTTTATTTAGAACAAATATGTTTGTACTGGATTCATCATCAAAGAAGAAAATACAAGTATTTTTATTTAGGGACAAAATTGCTTGTAAAACATGAACTCATTTGAAATTAGATAAACTTAAATAATATTTGTATTATGAAAAAACAAATACTGATTTTGGAATATCTCATGCCAACTTTTTCCTAAAAATATTTTCCTATATGTGTACTATGTTGTGTAGTTGTTCATTTCTTTATACTTTGCAATGGAAATAGTACAGTCTGATGGGTTTTTTTGCTATTAACAGTAATAGGATCTGTACCATTAACTTTAATAGTGTATGACCAAAACTCTTATTATTTGTTACAAAGATATCTAGAACCTCCAAATAAATTAACTCAGAATCATATTGTGCATATGTATTAAGGCGTACAAGTTAATGACATGCTTTGTTATACAGATTCTACTACTTCTGTGGAGAGGCTCTTTTTCAATAGCACATATTTGGATTTTTTTCTATAACAGGCTTAAATAAGTCAAATTATGCATCTTCTCTTTCCTTATTAAACTATTTTCTGTCTTATAATTGCTTACACAATCAGTAAATAAATTCTTCGTTTTCACTGAAATTTATTGTTTTCAAAAATAGAAGAACATTTTAAATACAGAGGAATCCTTTAATGTGATTTGCAGCTCAAAATATTACACTCAGAAAACATGTTCATGGATGGCTGCTTAACTCTAAGTCCTGCATTCTGGTGATTCATGGGCCAAAAACATGAAAGAAAAATAGTGTGGCCATTTCTAATACAAAGTAGTAACAGCAGAGTGCCTTTGTGAAAAGCAATAGGAACAATTCTTAAGAACATTACCTCACCCTGCCTTCAAAATCCCATAGCCCAGTGTTCTAAATTTAAAGCATAGCCATGAGTTTGAGAGGATGCCTAGTCCAACAACGTAGAATTACTTATGCAGCACTAGGGAATGCAGCAGTAACAACTCCTAAACACATAAAACACAGAGTTGAAGACACGTGTTGACTATTTGAGGTTTAACCTATGAAGAACACAGTACAGTGTGTAACCAGGTCCTGTGCCATGACTGGACGGAACTGAAAAAGTAGTTTTCAAGTAGTATTGCAGAACTCAAAGAAAATTTAAGAAATGACTGAGCACATCCAGTGTTTTTTAACTAAAGGGCTCAGTCTGTCCTATAAAATCTGCCCATAAAATCTGAACGTTGTATTGCTTATATTTGTAGATTCAAATATAATAAGAAAGAAGAAAAACTGATAGCAATATATCAAGCTACCAACAGAAACAGTGAGTCAGACAGCTGCTAAAATTTCAGGGCTGTTTTCTGTCCTTGCGGTAGGCTGTACAACATCCACAACAACTGACAGTTATTAATGTAAATAACAAAAGAGAAACTGAAAAAGATGGTCTCATGGTACAAAGTTATAAAAATTAATAATGAAGACAAATAGCCAGGGTCAATATACAAAGAGATTACATGAAAAGGGACAGGGAAAAAGAAACTGATCAGATTTTACAACATCAAGTACCGTTTGATGACACCTTCAGCCTGCCAGAAAAGGTGTCTGTTTTGAAGCCACTGCCTTACAAGAGTGACATACATTTGCTGAATGGTCTACATGTGTGATTTGATCCTGTTAGTCCCTGAATTAGGTCATATCAGTGGTGTGTTATACACTCATAATCACATTGAAATGAAGAAACCAGCACTGCTAATAAAATATGCAGCTTTTTCTTTCAAAGTCCTGTGTCTTCTCCCTTTCTATCCTGCCACAGCCCTTTAGCCTTATGTGAAACTGGAGGAAAAATGAAAAAAATTAAATGAAAAAAATTATCTGCTCCTTGTTTCATCTTATTGTCCAATGGCACAAAGGCTAATGTTGAATATTTTGGTGCAAGTATTCTCCTTTGTGTTTGATAAATGAAAGCTAGAGCCTGGATCTGAAAATCCCTCCTCACTATGTTACTGGGGCAACAGCTGAGAAGTCTGTAGGACAGAGATATCAGGACAAATGTCAGAGTTCTTGAAAGAAACACTAACCTGCTGAAAAATCTTGAAGTCTGCAAGTCTCCTTCGGTCACTGTTGAACCAGATCTCCACATCGCTGTCGTATTAAGTGAAAGAAGCCTTTGACTATGCAGTATGTATTGATGAACAATGATTTGTACCTTTAGTGCAAAACCAGAGTCTTTTTTGTCTTTAGTTGGAGAAGATGGGTTAAAGACTCATTCTCCTCCAATGAGGCTGATGTAGTTTGAAGAAAAGATCTGAAATGGAGCAAGTAAGCAGTCTCCTCTCCACAGTTGCTCTACGCCACGGTGTGAACAAAGGTGGCAAAGGTGTGAGGGTTGACATGCCTACTTCTGCCAGGCTGGAAGAGGTGCTTGATGTGGTTACCCAAAACCATAACTTTGAAACCTGAAGTTTATCTTTGGGCTTAATAAACTCTATGGTAAATCAGCCTTTTTTAAGTATTCAGTATCTTAGAGATACCATGATATTAGCTGGAGTGAGCTCATTGTAACCACTTTTGTGTCTCACTGCAAAACTCAAGGCTTAACCAACAGTACCAAATTAGATAATATTGGACAGGCAGTGGCTGTCTGAGGCTACTAAAGCTCATTAGCTAATTAATAGTTGTTTTATTAATTGCTATAAAGTCCATAAACAGAAATCATGGGTCATTCATTAAGTATACAGCATAAATTATTTGCATCTGCAGGTCGTGTCTTTAGTAAAACAAAGTCATGTGTACAAAAATAATCAGTAAAACCCCAACGAAATCTCACTAAGAAACCATTCCTCTCTTCATCCTTCACCATCATTTCTTTGTGCTTTATTCTAATAAAATTTCCCTTTTTTAGCTCTTTGTTATCAGTGAGTAAAACTGCTTCCTACAGACAAGGAGATATCTTTTTCTCTGTCTGTTGAGGCATGTTTTTCCCTGTATTCTGGAAATTTGCCAAAAGGGAAGGAGATAACACTTGTGAATGCAGGGTGGATGGCAGATATAAATCCGATGGAGAGATGGGCTACAGCAGCTGACTGATGATGCAGAGATTTCACAAAGGCTGTTTTGTTTATTGTCACTGAATCTGAGATTTTCTTCTTCCATTTGTGTCAGTGAGAACAAGTATAGTTCAAATCACTCACTCAAGGAAGTGCAGGGGTCTTTAAAATTATGTTAGTTTTGTCCTTTCTGTTTTGGTCCTCCAATTTAATGAAGCCAGGCCCACTCACTGCAGGTGCAAATTCACCAGGGAAGTAAGAAAGGGTTGAACAATATGCCTGTCTATTCTTACTAGGAATAGACAACTGCATCTTTATTTCCCACTGTGTTTAAATTACACTATTAAAGAATGAGATATTGAGAGAGATGGTCTTTGAAAACTGCACAATATTTACTTATCTTAGCGGCCTCTGAAAAAACCCAACTTCTTTGTTCAAGGTAGTTTGCAATGTTGAAGATTTGGGTCATCAGTTACCTGGGAACAGTAGAAGACAGTAGAATAGTAGAATTACCTGGCATATGGGAATAGTAGAAGATAAATTAATGATTTCAGACTCTGTAGTATTTTTTTAAGGAAGGTTTGGATTATCCCTTCCAAATCAAGTAGGTTACACATCACTAAACCCAGACTGCTGCTTTACCCTTTCACATAAAATATCCATTCCGGAAACAACCAGATTTTACCCCAAGAGAGGTTTTGATGAATGTCCTGATTTTTTAGTGGGGAATTTCTTGTTAATTATGATGCATTCTCATTAAAAAGCAAATACAGGTACTAGTCTGACATGATGGGATTCATTGTTTGCTGGCCAGTATGGATGGATGATGCTTTGGGATTCACTGACTTTAGGACCAGATCCACCTCCTGATGCTTACTGGTAGTCAGTGAAAAGACTTAAACTCTATCAGAGGTTTCTGGGTTAGATCCTTCCTGCAGAATTATAAGTAGCTTCTTCCTAGAGAAAGAAAAGAATGAAGAAAACAAGCTTTAAAAAATACTCTGTATGCTTTGTTTTTCTTTGTTTTTGAGGACTGCTTAAGGCATTGTCTTGAACAAGTATATAAAAACAGCCTCTTGTGAGTTACAATTGTTATATATTTCCTTTTAAATAAAGACTTGGCTCTTTGCCCTAAACAGCACAGAGAATTTTTTTATTTTATTTTATGATTTTCCATTAAATTACTTGCAGAACATTAAGTTTAAACATTGACTTTCTTCCCTAAGGAGAAGACTGATATATTCATGTCTGGGGTGGTTTGTCTCAGTCAGGCTTTTTTTTTTTTTTTTCCACCCATTTATGCTATGTTTAATCAAGCTTCTTTTTTTTAATAGTGCTTAGCTTAGACAAATAGCTATCTCTAAGTCTTACTTAGCAATTTATGAGAAGAACGTGTGCTTTTACTGTCCACTTGCAAGTGTTTACTGAGGTTGCTTTTCATTTTCCAGTTATCTTTGCCCTCCATGGTTCTATTTTATATACCATTGAAATGCTTTCCTAGCTTACATGTATTATTTCAACACAGATCATATAATTAAATAGCTGTATGATAACATGAATACACTTTAGTGTAACTAGGTCAGTAACAATAATGGTTTACCAGTGCAAGCCATAAACCTAAGTCCTCTGCTAGTAAATACATCATGAAGTTGCAGTAATAGCCCACTTAAAAACTGGTTATTATAACTATGCAAATGCAGTCTTGCAACCTGAAGAAATCAAGTCCTTTTTTCTAGCAATTTCCTCTGTATTACAGTAGCTGCAGTGACTACAGTGATTTCACAAACACCAAAATGGCCATTAAGAAAGATCAAGTATCCAGATAACAGACGCTGCAACTTTCTCCCCCGAGTCATGAAGTTCCTATCCTGTGCAATTGTCTCCCAGCACCATTCTTGATGGCATCAGGTCTTTTCTTGCTGAACACTGGATCCATCCGAGCCCAGAAGAGCATGTCCACAGATCCAAGTCCTTGCTTGGTTTAAGTGCTGGTAGCTCTTATGTGTTAGAATTGCACAATTGTTTTATATTCTCACTATGAGATTCACAACACTTTCGAACATTTTTCCATGTGTCTTAACAAGTCTGCAGAAACAGCTCTGGATGATCTGCCAAAATCAAGTGGAGGCGCAATAAGAGCAGTCATGGGAATTTCAGAATTGGAACCCAAAACTTAGAAATCTGCTGCTTGCTGGAGAAGTAAGAAACACCAACAACAAAAAGCAATATGTGATAGAACTATACACTTTGGGAATTAGTTTAAAAATGTCACAGTGTCATAGTTTCAGTAGGACAAGGAGCAGGTAGATTAGTGGAAAAAAATTGCATTGTTTATACACCTTTCTCACAATAAGTACATGAAATTTGTGGTAGATTTTGAAAGTACATGTGCCTTGGGACATGTTAAGTCTCTACCTTGCTTGTAACTCCTGAACTGCTGCCTGGTCTTCCACTTTTCTGAACTCCAGATAGAAAGGCTTAGATGAATATTTCCTTTGAAAGTGTCAAAAAAACTCTGTTGTAGTTCTTACATTTCTGGAAAAAAAAAAAACCCTCAGCAAACAGCAAAACACAAACACACACACAAAACTAAACAAAAAAAAAAAAAATCACACAAAAAAAACCCCAAGAAATCCCACAACAAAAACATATACAGAAGAAACCCCAAGAGTTGTTAAACATCAGCATCCTGATTTGAGATTTTATTATTCTGCCTAAATTAAACAAATAACAATGTAAGGACATTAGGTACATGAGTTAATCAACTGCAGCTACAGGAATCATGTCCTGTGAGCACATTTTGCTTTCACTGTGGAATGAGTCTGACTTCCACATCATGGCAGAATGTGGTGTCCTCATCTCTCTAGGCCTGTATTTTATTAATCAGACACCTCATTTCTCTGGGAAGATTAGAGGGGGCTAATGCTATAGACATGACAGTATAAACAGATAAGAGAAAAATAGTATGGATGAGCAGAAAGGTTAGTTTAATGTTATTTGAGGTGATATCTTTATTGACTAGTTCTGAATTTCTCAGAAACAGTAAACTAAGAAGTGTACTTGGATTACAGCAGTATACTGAAAGAATCACCTATTACTAAGGCACTTTTATGAAACTCTATATTAGCAGAGGCTCATAGCTGGATTGAGAAATTTCTTCTGACTTGGATGATTCCAAATCAAACTGAAACCAGGGAGGAATCAAGTCTGAGAAGTAGTTTTTATTGTTTTTGTAACACAACAGAAAAGCTAAGAGTTATCATGTGGGATACACAAGCAACACATTTGAGGAATTGTATCATAATCCACCAATTAAACACAGAATTAGGCTATGCTCAAAGTTACTTCACGAATTAAATGTTCATGACAGCATGTGCAAGTGTTAACTTCATTATTTGCAGATTTTTTTTCCCTACTCAGACATGTTTTCACAGAAGATGATGTGAATCTATTCCTTTACAGCAGGGCTTACTCACTGGAAAAAATTAAGCACCTGGTAAAAACATCCATGAAAGCTCTTCATAATTGCTTTTTATTCTTGCTCAGCTGCTAATAGGAATCGTTGCATTCCTTATAGTTTCTAAAGGAAATCATTAAGCTAGTTTCAGATATCCTGATGCAGTAGTGAATTTGCCAGTGTTTTGAGTCTAATTTTAAATAATACTTCTCGCTCCAATCAATGTATGATCTGCTCCTGATTTTGCTAGATACAGCAGTGGAATGACCCCAGCAATTGGCAAGGAGTAAATTTAGTGAGGAAATTGTCTCTGGTTTGTTTGGTGTGGGGTTTTTTTTCTGGGTTCATCCTCCTAAATAACTGGGGTTTTTTCTCCTTCAAGTATCAGTCTGGCCAGGGAAGGTAGAAGAAGAGCTGGTGGCAACATAACATAGCATTATCAATGAGCATTTCCATTTTGCTTAAAGAACAAGAGAGATGTAATGACAGCAATAGAACAGTGTTTACATTTCCCCAGGTGATCGAGTCAGTTACCTCTGGGGAGCATTAGGTTTCATGTTGTGAAGCTAATACACTTTGTCGAAAAGCAGAGCATGTACAATAGTCCCAGCTCACCAGGGTTTCCCTACTTCACAAAAACAACCAAGATGCTTTGTTGCAAACTTCACTTGATAGAAGCCTATTTATTTTGCCACTGGGGAAAATGAGATATGCATCTCATTTAGGAGAACATCCTAGAGGTACCAGCTTGGTCAAATTGATCTTGGGCAGAGCTGAGAGTAATAATAACATAAACTAAACCTCACCATGTAAAACAGAAGCAGTCCTTGTTACTGAGGTAATGCCTATTTATTTTAAGAAAACAGAAAGTTACAAAGATGCATAAAGATTTAATTTAAAATAAATTAAAAAAACCATAAAGGTGAGTACATATCTAAGTCCTTGATGACACAACAGTTAGAGCAGCATTCTAAATTGGGATATTGGGGCTGAAGGTAGCTTAGATATCTGAGGTAGGGGAATAGATTATGACATGTTATTATCCAACCTAATTACTGAATATTTAAAGGTGTTTTGTACTCAGGATTTAAAGATGCATTGCTTTTCAAGTCACTCACTGCCCCAGGACTCCTGTGGTCACTATGTTTTTCAGTATTTGGCATTTTCCTGCCTTAAGTCTCTTCCCCAAAAGCCAGACTTACCCTGCCTTCTCTACAAGCTGTAATCAGCACCAGGTCAAAGCAATTAATTTACTTCAAAGAGCTGTAGCTGCTCAGACCCATATGGCTTCTTCCCATATGACTCTGTAAACTAATTAGACTTGACTTTATTTTGCCCTCTTCCATTTTCTTCTACCTGAGGAGCCAGATCTCTAGTGCCTCAAACTCTACACCCATATACAACCCCATTGAAGTCAGCTTCTTCCCACTAGGAAGTTTTCCCATGTATTCAACATAATTCTTTTCTATATTTAATCCAATTACATTGTTTTAATTGTACCTTTTTACATCTCCTTCAACAGCAGGCTTTGGCATAGGTACAAGAAGTTTATAGCTGAGGAGATTTAAATAGACTACCATGACCATCTTTGTAGAGGAATGGTCTGTATTTATTAATGCCATGTTGTGGACCCAGATTTAGGGCAGAGAAACTGGGGCAAGTCTCCAATATCCTAAACCTTTGGGCAAATTTTGAATGGCAACAGAAATTATCTAATATAGAAACAAGTTCTGCCTGGGGCAGCCCTGCATCTAATGCAGTTATTTCTACCTTTGCAAGTCAGTTATGAACTGCAGATTTATATCAGCATATCTGTGTGCAATGGTTTAGCAAGGAGTTGCTTTTGCTTAGTAACAGGGGGAGCGGGTTGCAGTGAAGACCCGGTAAAAGTTTTTTAGACTCTCCCCCGACTCCTGGGTTCAGACCCACCCCCCGGCCTGGCTGGGCCAATCTGGCGCCTCTGCGATCACTATTTAGGGACGGGAATTTGAGGTGCCAGGCAGGAGGTGTAAGAGTGGTACAAGATGGAGGCGACCATGCGGACCCCACAGTCGGAGAAGGAGGAAGGATGGAGCATCAGACCAGAGACCCCTCTGCAAGCCGTGGTGAGAGTGCAGGCGGTACCCCTGCAACCTATGGATAGCAACAGCAGAATTGAGAGCCAGCAGCAGCAGCAGCAACTTCATGTGAGTGTGCCCGGACGGGCCAGAGACTGTGTGGGGGAGGCGGTCATGGCACAGGACATGCTGGAGAGCCTGTGCACCGCAGAGCAGCCCCACACGAGAGGCAGAGAGGAGCAGCAACTTTTGGGACAAATGAGCATCGGTACAGCCCGTGCAGGGCTTTGGGACAAATGTGCGTCGGTGCAGCCCGTGCAGGGCTGCCATGTGTGTGTGGTACCTCACGGACTTGCAAGGAGGACTGGTGCGGAACCCACTTGCCCTGAGGTGAGACAAACGGCAGAAGCCACCAGGAACGGACTGACTGAAACCCCCACTCCCTGCCCCCCTGGGCCGTTCAGGGGGGACGGAGGTATAAAACACCGGGATCAGGGCTCTGAGCCCGGGAAGAGGAGAGGGGTGGGGAGCAGGTGGTCTTAAAGGGCTGGTCGGACTCTTCATCTCTGTACCATTCTGTGTTGGTTTGTTTTGATTCTGGTTTTTGGGGTTTTGTGTTTTAGTTGGTATTAAATTGTTTTCTGTTTTTCTTCCCCAAGCCGAGTAGCCTGGTCTGTTTTGTCCTGCACCTTAAGCGGCAATTAAGCCCTCCCTGCCCTTTAGCAATCCTTAAGTCTTAGGTACTTGAGGCTAATCGTGGTCTTTTGTTCTCTGATGGGCCGAAACCAGGACACTGTGTCAAGCAAGGATGTGCACGTGTTGAGTCCCTGATTGAATACAACTGCAATTACAGAAGTATCCATGTCCTGGTATACTTTGTTTTATCCAGAGGAGGATAATTTTATTTTATCAATGCTGAGTACAACAGTGTTGATTAACCATAGGTGGAATGCTTTAATGGTCAATGTAACAATTTTATTGACTTGACAAAGCATTCCTACTATTGGCATGTAGTAATAAGACAAAGTGATACTTCAAGTTGGCTTCACCTGAGTAAATTACATCAATGCAGCTAACAGAATAAAAGATGTATTTCATAGATTTTCTACATTTGATTGGAAGAATTATCTCATGGAGATGCTGATTCCATTTGCAAAGGCTAACTGTAGCGTTACTAGCCTAGAGACAGATATCTTTTATGGATGTCATGAACCCCAGAGATTTTATTTAATTCCATGACAAAATTAAGATGGCAGTCTTATTATATTCCAGGATAGTGCTCAATTTTATGGTGATAGGAACTACTGCAGAAATGAATGCTTGATTTAATTTGTGTATAGTATATAGCGCTTTAGAAAGCAAAGCTAGAAAACTCTTTTAGTTCATCCCCATGACCTCCTACTGCAGGACCGATTCTTGTATTATATTTTTCCAGTCCTTTGTACATTTTAGTTTTAAATGCCATGGTGAAAGGTCACAGTCTGAGAGATTTCTCAAGATATGAAGTTTTCCCTCAGGTCAGTTTAAAAACCAACCCATAAATCCCTCTCTATGTGTGACCTCCTTCCCAAACACTTTCTCTAACTCTTTCTGTCCTCAGTGGGACACTGAATGCTGCCAAATCCCACTGAACTCAATGGGCTATTACATGCCTTCTGTAACTTGCCAGAATCAACTCTTTGATATTTACAGACTATGCATTTTGTAGAGCAGATTTGAGTAAAAAAAATGCAAATATGGTTCACTGATTTTTTTTTTCTCAAGTTGCTGAAACAATCAGGGAGAAAAAAAGAAGTTTGTGTTTCACTTGTCATATCACCTTTCATTTCAAGCTCTCTTAACCCTTTATTAAACTCTTTTTAAAAAACTTGAATGGAATTTTGGCAAGAAACAGCTTTTAGAACTGAAAACTCAAAGTATTTTGTTTTATTGTTGAAAAAGAACATGCAAAAAACATTTTAATGCTTTTTTAGAGGTTTTTAGATTAGGTGAAGTTAGATTTCAGAAGAAATGGATAAGTAAATTTTGAAAAGTTCTGGCCAACATGAATCTGCATGCTACAGACAAAAATACTGCCTCACACTTTTGTAGGAAGCTTTTATGCTCTAATCCCTTAATAGCACTATAATCTTAGAGGAGTTTGTCTTCAATTGTGAATATAAGCCAGTTGCTGTAACACTATCCATCTTATATTCAGAAATACAGGCTTCATAGGACAGATGCAACAGAATTAATGCTTTTGGTTGTACCTCTTCTCACTATCATTTCATCCAAAGCTCTTCTGTCCCCCCGAAAAAAACCTGTATATTCACCCATTGTTTTCTGTAATAAACACAGTGGGAAGTGATATGACAATACTCTCTGGATTAGGTATGAAATGGTTAACACTCTGAAGCCAAGATCGTCATTTGAATCCCAATATACCTCCCATTTAATCCATCTGCTGAAGAGGGATGTAATACCATCAGTCATCAGTCAGGAAGATTTTAGCTGTGCCCATAAAAACACTTGCACGAGTTCCCTTAGCTAAATGTTAATTAAAACACAGGCTTTGCAAGAAGTGGCCTGGGAACTACAGTGGTTTTCTAGCTTTGTTATGTCAGGAAAAGAACTCTCTTTAAATGAAATACTTAGAAAAGATTGCTGTGCCTTCAAGCTACAGGATAGGTGGTCACTAAGCCTTCTTGCCATCTTGCCTGTGCCATGGAGAACTCAAGCAATTTATGTTCTTTCTACTTCAGATTCCTCACACTGAAAATTTCTCTGACAATATCTGCCTGCTCACCCAGGAGCAGTCACTGTGAGGCTTAATCGAGTCACATATAAAGTCTTCTTGACGCTAGCAATAGATTGAAAATTAACAATTGAGTTTGTACTCATCAAAAATATCCTTTTAGACAGCTCCTTCTCAGCAATGTTCTTGAGTAAAAATGGTTCTTAATTGTTTTCCTTCAGCTGACATAAACTGAATCCAACAAAACTATTATGTGCCTCCTATATATACACCAAGAAACAAGCAAATAAGTGTGTTTGATGCCAGAAAGCATGCAACAATCAAAATAGGATTTTCTATCTCTCCAAAACCTTTGAAAACTGAAATACATACCTAGACACTTTCAGGAAATATGATTAGCTTTTTTTTTTTTTCCCCAGGAATGTTCATAATTTTTTTACTTCTTCTGTTTATTGTTGGAAGAATCAAGAAAAAAAAGCCAGTCTTCTTAGAAGTTTCCATAATAAGTTTAATTTGTTTTCATATAGCGAATTAACAAGGTGATTCCAAAGTGAATGCTTTTAGGGTGTGTGTGTAACAGCTGGCAGTTTTCACTTATTATATTCTCACCTACAGATAGTGCTATAGAAGCTGTAATGTATATAGTATAATAATAATCCTATGCAAACATCCTGTAAGTCCCACAATTTATGATACTTCCTTGCCCCAACATTAGGTTAAACCAAAGGACTTTCTAAATCTTCTACTGACTCGAAGCCTGATTTAGAAAAGTGTACCTTATTAAAAATGTACATAGTTAATTATCCCATGCAGAATTTACATAAAAGAATAGTGTCACCACAGTAGATCAATCCAAATTAGTGAAAAAGAACAATACCAAACCTGGCTTAATGAATTTTACTCGTGACAAGAACAAGTGCTAAGACTTCCTTTCCTCTCGCCCCCATGCATATAATTGACCATAACATTACATGGTTAATTATTTGAACATTTAATCTCCACGTGAAAAAAAAATACAGAATACATTACCATTTTCTTTTGTGAACAGCTTTTATAATTAATACTGAAGGATTAAAATATCTGATTATAAGTTACATTACCATAGAGCTGTTGATACAAATGTTGAAACTATTGGTTTGAGTTATTCAAGTCCTTTCATATGTGACTTCATTTTATGATTCTTAGCATGTTCTGGTGGCTCACATGTCTTTTTACACGGAGAAGCTCTTTTTCTCCTCTGTTTTTAGCTATTTTAGCATTTGCAAGAGCTTAGTTTCAGATCCCCATAGAATTTAAACAGAACGTGCATCCTGGGAGATAAATTATCTGCCTTAGGTTTAGGAGACTGTGAATTGAAATCTTAAAGAGTTTTCTCTATTAAATGTTCTGTGTGTATGTTTTCTTCTCTCTGTAATACGAATGACTACATTTGCACCATGTAATTATCTCCATTGCCTATAAACAAGCTGTATTGGACTTGAACATTTCAGCTTCTCTTTTTTTTTCTTTTTTGGTCTGGCAAAGAAACAAAACCTATAGTTAAATAAGTCCAATTTCCATGAAGTTCTGTGTGTACATTTAAAGCTTGGTATACATTTTGTTTGAACTCTATAATCCTTGAATAAAATGCTTAATTAACATCTTTTGGAACATCCGTAACACATTTCCATTAAATTCATGAGGCTGTGTGGGCATCAACTGCTGGCTAATTTACAAGGAAGTGTTTGTTTGGACCTCTCAAAAATGCTCTGTGTAACCTGGTGGATGATTGTAGATGCAGATGTCATTGCTAGTCCTGTTATTGGCATTTACATAAATAATATTTTTTCTTTTTCTTTTTTTTTTTTTTTTGTTCTTTTTCCTTTACATTTGTTCAGCACAGGGAGATAAAATGTCCCCTTTACTGTTTTGGAGAGGTTTTTTGTACAATGCAATGGTTAACAATGTAAAGCATTTATACTGTTACCAGATTGGAGATTTCTTCTGCATTAACTCCTTAATGAATATCCTTGCTGTGCCTCAAACGCTAGTGCACAGCCAGAATCACTTGGAAAAACTTACTTATGTCTTATCTCTCCTGAGACATGCTCAAAGTCTCTTCTTCAATATGCTCCCCAAAACTTTGACTCTTGTACTTTCCCAGAGGTAAGAGACATTGTGTGTGGTTGTGTAAGGAACCAAGAGAAAAATGCCCTCAACTTTTTCTGTGCTAAAAGAGGAAAGATTTACCAGGGAGATACTTATTGAGGAAAATTAATGCTTCTTTAGAAATGATGGACAATCAGGAAAGGCAAAGATAAAAATATAGAGAGGAACAGATGTTGTGAAGAAGCTTTGTACACAGGTTGAGCCGTGTTAACTGGGTATAAGGAAAATAGGAAAAGGAGTGATTGACATGCAATGGCTAAAAAAGAATTTCCTAAAGCAATGACCAATTTCCGACTGAAAACAAAAACTAATGACATTTGGGCCTTTTTGTGGAATTTATTACTACATGACTTCCTCTCCATAAACTCATTAAATTGTAAAGCTTAGCAATTAACTTTACTTGTTGAACAGGAAGGGAGATAACTGAGGATGTAAAGATCAAAAAATCAGTGCACAAGCTTGTAAAAAACAGTTAGGATAATGATAAAAGTAGTAAAAAACTGGAACTGAAGCAATAGTAAAAATCCAGAACAATCTCTCAGATTTTTCCTCTCATCCCTGAAACTTCAGTCTGAGTGACTTTGCTCTTCAGAAGTTTTTCCCTTAGCTTTTGAATAAGATTTAAAACTGAGAATTCAAGCTTTTGACATTTCACTGCAAGAAAATATCTTTGTGTTATGGATATCTTCGAAAATATCTAATATTTCCACTATCATGTTATTGCCTTATACATTGCTCTCGGACCAGAGTTTACAGGGGAAGATGGAGACACAACAGTTGTGTACATCCTTTAAAGACCTTTCTATGAGAGAGGGAATGTGTTAAGAATTAAAGCAACCTACACCAGAGTACAAGGGTACCACCTGGGCAGTTTTTCCCAGTATAAGTCTTGCCCAGTATAAGTTTCTCATATCCATACAAGAAAAAAAATCACAAATGGCTGTTTGTGAAGGTAAATCTTAGCAGCACACCCCTCAAGGAGGGACTGAGCAGTGGAGTCTTTTGTGAATGATACTAATTTTAATGTCACCTTTAGATATGTGGTTACAAGCATTCTGTTACTCCAGAGATACTGTTGTCTGTTTATGAACTCTTACTTGTATCAACTCTTGTGGAAGTGGGACAAGCTGGTTTATTGATACTAGACTACTAAAACATTATAAAAACAGACACAAATACTTCTATGGTACTCAACCTCAATGTGACAGCCACAGATGTGGCAGCTGACTTGTTTAGTTGTTGTCAGTGTAACAATGCACTGATATTTCTAACAAGTCAGTTCAACAGATTAAAGAGAGAGGAAAAAATAAAACAGGAAGATTGCTATGACAGTATCTTTGGAAATATTTCATTATGGGAAATGCTGCACGTACTATGGACATTTCTTTCCATCCCAGAAGGCTCCAGCTTCACTTTATATGACTCAGTCCCCTGCTGTGCTCAAAGCATCATCTTTCTTGGACTTTCTCCCATTTTCAGGAAGCTATTTCACCTTAAGTTTTTGAAATTTACTATATACTTGTCAAAATAGTATTTTATTGTAAAAATCCCCAAACATGTATTTCATTCCTTGTGATCACATGAAAGTTCCCTGACTCCTCCTGCCACAAGTGAGCAACTGTGGAGAGCACTGTTGCAGCACTTGGCCCTGGCTTCATATCTGAAATGCTGTGTTACACCGCATTTGCAAAGCTCTGTCTTGTCTCTTCCCCATGCCTGCAAGCTGCCAGAAGAAATACTCTGATAATACTTGGAAAGGCTTAGCCTGGGACCAGCTGCAGATTGTCGGTTGCTGGTTCTAAGTACAAGGCAAAACAAGGAGAGGATTATACAGCTGAATGAGCAGCAGTGATAAGGAAAATTCAGGATGAAAAATGCCCTCTTCCTGGAAAACCAGGCAACATCTGAGGCTGCAGAGACACCATTGGTAGGACAATCTCACTGAGAATTAAGAAACAAGTGACAGTAACTACCTGGAAGCTGTCTTGCTAATACGCTATTCCATGTCAATTTGCCACAGAAAAATCTTTAGCTACAGTGCTCTGCATGAAAATGTACTGTCATGAAAAAGATACTAGCATAGGTGTCTTTGCTTGCAGCCTGAACAGGAGCAACAGAAACAGAGCCCATTTGTGTACCCTAGTGAAGGCCAGTCCATAAAGCAATGTGACTCTCAACTTGATCTTACTTTTCTTTTTGAAGAAAAATGAGCACACTGTCAGAAGAGATGGATGAGGTGAACCTTCCACTGATGATTCCCCTCACTCTGCCCATAAAGCTTCAGCCGAGAGCTCTGACCACAGGAATGAGCTCTTCAGCCAGCAGCTGAGCACCTGTAGGATGGTGTTTGAGTGTGCATTTCAGTGTCTCAGGGCCTGGAGCATATATTTAATATTTTGCTTGAGAGAAAGAGTGCTGGTACCTTTCCTGTATTGGGTTTGACAGCTGTTTCCATAAAACTGCCTGGGCAAACAAAGCACTGAAGTGATTTAATCATCTAGGGACACAATTAGCAACAGGCAGGGACAACTCATGCAGAGGCCTTGACCAGCTTTTTAGAAAATGATATGAACCCCAGACCTCCAAGGACACTGCCTGAATCCTGTCCACTTTAGAAAATCCTTGAGAGATTTCTTAGCTCTCATTTCTTTCCGCTTTTTTTTTTTTTTTCTTTTGTGAGCTTTGGCCACTAATTCTGTTTGGATAAGGTGTCCCAGAGGCTTCTGAATAAATAAGTGAATTTTTACCTTCCTTCTTTCTTTTACTTGGAGATGTCTCGTTATCTGTTCAAGGTTCTGTTATATTGTAATGAATCAAGGTGGGTTTTGATGTTCCTGGCTTACAGACAGTGGCTAAAACATGTGAAAACTCATCAGATAAGTGCCATATAAAATGAAAAAAAAAAAAAAAGAAGTTGGCAGAAAATCTATAAAAGTGAAGCGTCAAACCACACAGATTCAGGCAGGAATTCAAGACTTAGTCATAAGAAAAGTGCAAGGCAAGAGGGACATTAAAATTCAGCAAAGGGAAAATTACAATGAGTGTCACGTGAAGCATAGGCTACTATTATTTTGATGGGAAAGAATATCTCATCTAAAGAGTGCATTGTTGTTATTCTTAAATCCTACATTGTGATGAATCTCATCTAAAACAAGTGTTACTGGTATTACAACTGTCTGGTTTGCATGGGTGATAGGTTAGCTGGCAGCAGACAAAGCTGATATTTCTGTTCTAAAGGCATTTGTATTCACTTCATTATGTCCAAACCCTTAGTACTTAGCAAACAAACCTTGATTCTGAGACACTTGATGTTGCTTTCACTGCTATGATCCTTAAACTGCATTGTAGCTGTAGAGAAAGCAATCACTGTATTCTGATAAGGTTTATTTTCTTAGGACCTGTTCTACCTTTGCATTCCTTCAAAATGCAAGCAATTGAGATCATCCTTGCAGACTGGGTTCATATCACTGGTGAGCATCAAACATTTTGATATTGGACATGACAGTACAAGAGACTTAGAGAGGGTCCCAGAGACCACCACTCTGAAGCTTTTGTGGAGGTGAGATCAGAGACCTCTCCATTAGGCAGCTCAGGAAGGAGACTGCGGAATCCTGCTCTGATAGGCTGTAAACCAGTGCCAAAAGGCTTTGAAGAGTCACAGTTGCCCAAAGCAACAGCCTTAGGAGTCATAAGCAAAGCCCAAAAAGCAGTATCTGAAGCAAGTCAGGTTTAGCTGACCCTGTTTCCTTCAAGAGTGGATTCCTCATAGCCTGTCTTTGCAAGGCTTTTGAAATGGAAGAACCTTGCATCTTATGATACAAGTCAAATCTTTGTCCAAGCTTTTAGTTACTGATTTGTAGGTTGTTTGTGATAAAACAGAGTGCTGAAGCAGAAAGCCTGCTTGTCAAGCTTCCTTCTATAAATCTTATTCATATATGTATTTATTTATTATTTTTTTAAAGATGCTGCTAATTAAGAAGGTATTGATTTGTCTTTTCTGCTGATTCACTCTTTCTGCATCCTTTATAGGACTTATTTTGAAGTCTGCATTTATTTTTCCCAGTAAGGTTTTCTGCAGTGCTGTGTCTTGCCCATATGCCTGCCTGTGGCACTGCTCTTGTGTGGCCTGCCATAAAAGGTATTCCTGCGGACAACGATGGCATTGTAAGATGACTGTTGTTTTTCCATGGTTTATATTCCTTGTCTGTTGGTTTCTGCTCACAAGTTCTCTGGCTGCATGGCTGCCAAAACAGAATAGTTTCAGCTTTTGATTGCTATCTCTTCCCACTCTCTGGTTCAAGTAGAAGTGGTTTTGGAAGGATTTCTTAAACACGACTTATCAATTTTACTCAATTAAACATAATAGATAATCCATCAAATGCCAGACATAGATTGCGTGACTGACTCATGCAACCTCACATTTCTCTATGGCTTTTTCTTTTGCAAAGCAGCCCAGCCACATTGCATGGCTCTGCTTAATTATTTGCAAGAAGTGACTTATTTTTTCCTGTACTGCATGGAATCATTCACCAACCTCACCTGGCTTGTGATTTAAAAGCACTATATAAACAAATTCAAACTTTTTGACTTGGATGTAGAAACTATAAAATTAATGAAATGGCAAGGCTTTGTAGGGATTTTTTTTTCAGACATACACAATACAAAACATAAAGCCTGCATAAAACAATGAATGGCACAGGGAGTAAAATGCATTTCAAAGTGTCTTAGCACTTAAGAAAGACATAAATAAGCAGACTATGAAATGAAAAGGAGGTAGAGAGCATGCGATATAAGGAGCATATATGACCTGTGAAATACATTGCCAGAAATACACCTTTGGGACTGGGTATAAAGCCTTTCTCCCTGGTTGGGTGCATGCCTCAGCCACCTTCTGAATGTGTAGTAGGACAAAACTGAGCTGTGTGTACACCTCCCTTCTTTTTGGCAACAAACCTGCTTTAGAGCATAAGTTTATGCATTAGCTGTTAAATAAAGGGAGTTCTACTGTCAGAGACTTCTTATATTTTCCTCGAAAGCAGTGCGTGTCTTCTGTTGCCAGAGATTGCATTCTGGATATGAGTCACTGGTCTGATCCAGCTCAGAATCTTCTTTGTGCCAAAAGCAATGTATTTATATGTGATTTCATAGATATTCCTCTTGCTTGCCCTGTGGTTCCTGCCATTGCTTTGACTGTGTCTGTTAAGGTATGGGTACAGCCAGCCTTATCCTGACTTATGCCTTCTTTCACCAGATAACAACGTGAGGCATTTCAGGATGGCACAGATAACAAGAGGAAAGTAACATATATGCAGATGTATAGCCAGTTGAAGACTCCTTTCAGACCAATCTCCAATCTTTGTGTCCTTTGCAATCTCAGTTAGGCTTCTGTCTGTCGCAGAAAGTAGATGGCACCTGACAACCCCTCTACTGCCCGTTCTCATCTTTTCAGGACCATAGGCTCAATTGCTGGGGAGGTTTGTCAAGCCTCAGCAGTCTGTTTATATTCTGACTTAAAAGTTTATTCTATGCCGCGCACTCACTGCAAACAAGAGAAAGAGCTTTCCATCAACGTATCTTTTCATTATTTTATTTAGTAATTGGCTCTGTAGTATTACACTTACCCCCAAATGTTGACGGTCTTGTATTTTAGGCAACGGATTGCAGTAAAATTATTTTCAATCTTATTGTGGAGATGGTGGCCGTGGCAACACTGAAATCAGGCTTGGGTCATGAAAAGACAAATTCCAGGTGTTTGATTAACCCTCTTTAAATTTTTTCTTCTTAGCTTATTTGTCCTTCTGCAAATTTCTCTTACATCCAAACACCCATTGTATATTTGTGTTAAAGGTGTATGCAAGGCAAATGGTTTACCCAAGGATTGATAAGTAAACTGTGGTCAAAGCTTAAGACTGTGTCTTTCAGGTGAAGGAATGAAATTGGGAAAAACAAAGAAGGCTAAGAGAAAAAAACAAGACAAAAATAACAAACAAAAAGAAACATAATAAACCTACAGATATGTAATGAAAGACGATTTGATAAACAGCTTTTAAAAAAATAATTTTTGAAACAACTCCTGAAGTTTCAATGAATAATACAAATTGTCTATTCAAAGGATTTGATATTTTAATGGCAATTAGGCTGGTAGAAGCAGAGTTGTATGTAATGTTGGATATTTCAGTTTAACTCTTTATTGGATATTGAATGGTATTTGCTCAAAGCCATTGTGTATTCCTAACAGTGTCAGTGTGTACAGAGTTTCGAAAATCAAATAGGAGAAGACAAGGCCCATGTCCTGAAGAGTCTCTGGATCTGCAGAGTACAGAGAACACATCACAGAGTTAGACAGCTCTCAGTCTCTCCAATATTATTATCTAGCACACCATGGTGCTATATCTCAATAGATTTTTTCATAAGATAAAGCTTGAATTAGAGTACCAAGACAGACAAAGGTTGTGGCTTTATTTTAAAAAAACCAACCAATTATCAACAGCAAAAAACACAAATCAAACCACAAATTCAAACAGCAAACCTCAAACCACAAAAGCTGCAGGAGTACCACCTATAGCTGCCAAAATCCATCGGCAAAATAAGGTTAATCCCTGAGTGCAGAGCATCAGGTTGAATTTTAGGAAAAACAAGCCCTCCTGTGTTGTTTGGCAAAAAAGAAGCCTGCAATGATGTTCAGAATAAACATTCCCAACTATGCTAAATGCACGTTTCCTGCCCATGCTAAGTCAGTGAAGCTGCCAGGCAGGCATGTACAGATTCAGCCGAGCATGGAAAATGGACACTGTCATAGTGACAGCTCGGTGCCTGAAAAAAAGACCTTTCTCTTTTAAAGTTAGCCTTTTCATATTGATTTCAGCAGATCTAAGGAATAAATCAGATAAGTTTAGTGGTGGAGAATGAATGGCTTCTGAATATATTCTGTTACCAAGTCTTAGCTAAGACACCTTCTTGCCTATGCCATTTCTTAGATCCATGTGCAGAGTGCACAGAGAGTGTAGAACATTCACAGATAATAACAACAGCTTTTTACACTTGTTTTGCACTTTTAAAAAAATATTTCTGCAAAGTCAAGGGAACAAGGAATCAGATTCAAACTCCACAGACTTAATTTGTCCACTAATTCCACAGTAATTCATCTTTGAAAAAATAACCCAGAACTTAGAGAAGTTCTTCTTAGAGAAGATGCTAGATGATGTCTCTGCAAATGCACACACCTGTTTTATCACTGGAAGAAACTACTGAGTGGTAATTAATGCATCTGAAGAAAGGGAGGTTTGTGGTTCGTTCACATATACACCAGCAGTGTGTAGAGTTATAATTTTATTTTACAGTGCTCTAAAGCACAATGAGACAATGACAGTGCTTTCATAGAAGCAGAGAATAGTAGGGGTTGGGAGGGACCTCTAAAGATCATGTAGTCCAACCTCCCTGCTGAAGCAGTTCCACCTAGATCAGGTCACACAGGACTGCATCCAGGTGGGTCTTGAAGACCTCTAAGGAAGGAGCCTCCAGACCCTCCCTGGGCAGCCTGGGCCAGGGCTCCCTCACTCTTGCAGTGAAATAGTATTTTGTTATGTTTGAATGGAACTTTCTGTGTTCCAGCTTCTTTCCATTACCCCTTGTCCTGTCACTAGATAACAACAGAAAAAAGTGATGCCCCAGCCTCGTGACATCCACCATTAATATGCTTTGCATATCTGAAAGTTTCAAGTCAGTTTTTCTCCCAGTTTCTGCAGGATTCAAGTCTAGTCATGCATGTAGTAACACTTAGCTACTTGACAGAGTGATAGGTGTGCAGGGATGCTTTGATGATATTGAAGTTTGTCAGTGGCAGTGGATCAGAGGAGCTGCCTGGCCTCTGTTGCCTGGTGTGCCCAGAGACCACTGGGCACAGAAGGTGCAGGAAAGGTGGCTCAGGGAGTCAGCTCACTGATTTTCAAGCTGTCTTTGGCATGCATTAAAGCAGTCTGGGGACTATTTTAAACAACTCCAGTTGGGAATAAGCCAAACACAGTAGTATTCTGGCCAAGTCCCGGCACTCTTCTTTCTCCAGGGCTAGAGAGGATTGATGGTATATTAGCAGGGTTCATTGACTGTGTGCCAGCAAGAGATGTTTTAATGCCAAGAGAAACCTCAGCTGGTAAGATCTGAAGAGCTTCCAGGCTTTAGGGACTGTTATATGAAGTTTATCTGAAAAACAAGTCCTGAAAGTGTGAGGTTCTGGGTATCATATTAAAAATGAGAAAAAGACAGCAGAAGCAAAAATGAGGAAAGGGGAAGTACTTGAAAAGTTCAGTAATAATAAACATTGCCAGTTGGAAAAGATTTTACCTGTTTGACTTAGGAGAGCTTGTGAAGAGCTATGAAGTCACTTGGAATGGCACCGGCTTGGAAAGACCAGTAAGGTCATCTAACAGCCATCCAAGGACACAACAAAACACTATAACAGAGTTATCACTGCACAGGTTCTGCAGATCCCCATAGTCTATTTGCTGCTTTCTAGCATTATGTTTAAAAGTGGACCCTCTCCCTGCTCTACCTCAACCTGAAACCAGAACCTGTCAAGCCAGAAATGATAAACCCTTGGAGAGGCCAGGATTTAACAATACTTTGGCAGAATGCAGAAATGGATGTACTGTCTTAGTGGTCAGGTTCTATCCCAAGTCTGCCTCAGATTTTGCTGCCTTAGATGTTCACTCCTAGAGATCTTAGTTCCTTGCTAGTCTCTCTCCCCTTCCTTAATCCTTTTATTGGAGAGATGTTATGTCACCTTGCTTCAAAGTCAATGAATATCTAACTCGTATCAACTCCAAAGATGATGATAACCAGTTCATTTGTGTTGGGATTACATTTTACTTGAATAATTATAGAGAGCAATAAGTGGAAAGGATATTTTGTATATGAAGTAATCACATCCCATATCTACTTTCACCTTGCTAAGGGAAGAAACAGTTTCAGGCCCTTTTCGTAAATCAGATTATCTTTTCTCTGGTTATCTGTCTTGATTTTCTTTGCATCTGTCTATCTGTAGGGAAATACAATATTTCAGCAACTAAACCTACCATCACATCTACCTCTGCAGATAATTCTGTAGCCATAGACTACTAGTATGTGAGCAGTTCTAGCCTTACAGTAATCAACTGTTATGTAATATTGCATTTTTTGTTTTAAATAATAAATGTGCAGAAGGGCTCAAAACCACAAATATAGGCTACAATCATTCATGTATTGATGGACAACTCCACTTCTGTCACTGAGACACATTTCAGACTTGAAAGATCATAACTTCTTATGTGTGTTGAGGATTTGCAGGTGTCTGGCATCCCACTGAAGTTCTGGCTAAGCTACCAGACAGCTGAAAGTTTATCTGCTCTTGCTATGTAGAGGTCAACCAGTTTCCATGCACACAGCAATCGTGGTGCTTACTGGAGCCATCCCACTTACTGTGCATCAAAGTTATTTTACCACATCCAAGAAGTGTAGGACAAATTTTTGTCCTATAGTTTTCTTCAGTTTCTTTATTATACCTTTGGCAGATTTCATTGTTTGTAGTTAAGTACATGTCTCTCACTTTCATGGTTATTATAACTGTTGTTAACATTCTTATTTCAAAAGACTGATCCTTACCTCTTAACAATCTTTAACTAATTGTTGCAGAAAGACTGCACCTACATGAGCTGATGATCTAAATCTTCCTGGCAATGCTAGCACTAAGCAGGGAGTGAATGATTTAAAGACCTGAAGCATGAAAAAGCAAAGGCTTTGAATCATATTGACGTGTTACATCATTTAAAGAGTTTCTTCAAGTAACGGATTTTTAAGGACTAATCTAATTAACACTGGCAATTGACATTAGAGTTAAATCATTCCATTTAATTTTGGATGAAAGCTATCCTTTAAGAGTACTTTCTGGTGAAGACCATTATCACTATTGGTATTATTTCATATAGTCTTTTGGGCATTAACACACCTTGTTTCCTAACACTAGGCAACATTTCAAATAGATGTCCATTGCCTTCCCGCATTCTATTTTAATTATCACTTTCTTTCTCACTGTACCCAATGAGAGTTAAACTGGGGCCTGGTTGAGCCCTGGAGGATTTAGTAGCTTTATGATATTTTGCTGAAATGTTTCTGAAAGCTCGGTGCAAATTGAAAGCTGAGCCTCTGGGGAAAGAGATCTCTGAGAGGCCATCATGCTCCTTTGGTAATGGAGGAAGTCAAACTTCAGTTTTATGTCAAAGGATTGTTCTCACATTTGTGAGGTTTCATTTTCAAGTCCTGTGCTCTGCTTTTATTCATTTTTTTTGCATGTATTGTTTCTCACTGAGTAGGGCTGGCTTCTAAGCTATCTGATGGATCTTGCAACGGACTACATGGCCTACTGTACATTTTATTATCTATATCCCTAATAGTTTTGCAAACACATAAGCCCTGAAGGAATCATTATACCCTATAAGATGTACTTCTGTATACTCTTCTTGTCCATTTTCTCCTGTAAAAATGTCACAGAACTTTCATTAATATCTCCCACAAAGATGTTCAGTCACATTTTAAAACTTCCAGACATGAAGAATTGACTTCTTCATTGCTTGCTTTTGTGATTACTTAGTCTCCCACAGTTCTACTTTGAGTCAATGCAGATCTAAGTTCCTTGCACTGGTGTTTTGCAGTTCAATCAGTATTTTAAACTTGTGCAGGAACATAGATAGTCTTTTTTTCACATTCTATTTGTTGAAATATTTGTTTCCATTTTGGCTTAACCCATAGCTGCCAGGCAGTTCAATAGTAATGTTACTGTGGGATTTTGTGGCACAGTAGTAACGTGCCCTTGCAATACATGAATGTTACGTGACATAGTTATGTTTTAGAATCTTTCAACAAATACCCATCTTATGGTTGTTATAACTAGTTTTATTTTCCCCCATTCATTTAAAACGATGTAAGCTGCTATTGAATCTCTCTTTCACCTCCTCTGTCAGACTAAACAAGCCCAGTTATCTCAAACTCTTCTTGTGAGTCACTTGTTCTGGCCAGTAATAATCTTGGCAGCTCTCTGCAGCATTCCTTCCAATTTCACCCCTTGAATTAGGGAGGTCCAAAACTGGACCCATTATTCCAGGCAGGGCTTTGCTGGGGCTAAATAAAAGATGGTAAACATTTATTTTAATTTGTGATCCTAATGGAACCCATTATGTGGTGGTGTTGTGTTCCTGATGCAAATACACTGACTCATGCTTAGTCTGGTGTCCACAACAACCCTCAGGCCTTTTTCAGCATTTTCCATTCACGTCAGTTGAATTCTGGCTGCTGCAATCATGACACAGCTCAATTATTTGCTAGATGATTTTTTTCATCTTGTGAAATACAATCTGATAACTGGCTTTGGTTAAGGACATTCCTTCCTTTAGCCTTTTGGGACTTTTTTTCCCAATAGTCTCAATTTCCTTCTAGACATAGATATGCTCCTGCATGGCATTAAACAAAGACACTGGTCTTTAGATTCAATGACCTTTATGACCTATCATGTACTCACCATCTCTAATTTACCAGCTAGAAATGTTCACCCTCAGCGGTTGCATGACACTTTCAAAGACACCTTTGTGCTTTTCATCTGTTTTTTTCAGGAGTGGAAAGAGCTTCTTGCAAACCTCTGTGAAACTGTATAATCGTATTTCTATGTATATACACATCCTAACACAAAGATATAAATATATTTAATATAATAGAAATCTCAGATCAATTGCACAAATACTTCATAAAAATTTCTGTGATGCCTGCTGAGGATGTTGGATTGGAAACATTGTGCTGTTCTGGATCTCAGACGTCTGTAAGTCCTCAGTCTGTCCACATGTCAATTTGGTTTCTTATTTCATCCCGAGATGATAAGCACTATAGTCAAAAGCTGATTTTGTTTACTGTGTATATTTATACACTGACTAATGCAATTTAACCTGCTGCTTGAGCAAGTGTCCAGTCATCATCATCATAATAATGATAATGATAAAAATAAACCTAAACAAGGCTAATTTTAGCAGACACCTGAGCTCATCTTTCTGAAAATTAGTAATTCAAAATTCTAAGTATCTAGCTTACAGTCTGTCTGGTTTTCCTTTGCCATATGTAAAATGGGAATAAAGTACTTATCTACTTCCCTGGAGAGTAAATATGTTAAATAGTGGTTTTATATACCACAGTGACAAGTTCTTATAAGAATGCAAATGAGATAGCCCCTTTGACATCGAGATATGTAAGGTTAGTCCTTTCTTCTTTAGCATTAAGAAAGAAGCATGAATTATTCCCAACTGTTCCTGCAGCTGGGGTGGAAATGCAAAAAATTTACACTTTACTTCAGGAAATGCAAAGAAAAAAAATCAACACAGAGCATTCTAGGTAGAAAACTGCAGATTTTTGTGTTTGATAACTGCAAACAACTCAAAAGCAGCTTGTGTTGCATTAGGTTTTCTTTCCCTCTAAATTTACATTCCCCACAGAAAAATCCTTTGACAAGAGCATGTTTTTCTACTCCACAGCAATGATGTGCTCATCCTGGTGTGGCCAGGCAACAGCCCTGCAGCACACTGAAGACTGGGGCAGGCACAAAACCCTACCAGCAGCTTGCTGCGGTAGAGACAGCCACAGCTGCACTGAAATGCTCAAGTCCACCTCTTATCTTCTTCTGCAAAAAAAGACAGATTCCCCATCACAATATGTTTAACACTTTTTAAGAGATTATATTGCCTAAATGAGATAAAAATATGCTACAAATAGGTCCAATGAGCAGTCACAAAAGTTAGAGGCGTGAATATCAGTAACTGTTATTTAATGAAGGTTCTTTTTGCTCAAAGATTTCTTATTTTGTTTAGAACTAAATTGAGCCTCTAAAGACTTCTGTAAAGTAGACAAACACCAGAGATGGAAATAAAATTTTAAAAATTGCCTTGAGGAAAATGTTGATCTTTTAGTATTTGTTCTCATCTGAAAATGTGACTTGAAAAAAGCAAACAAAAATTCACAAGGAAAAGAAAGTTAAAAAAGCACCCCAATTCATAAACATGTGATTTCCCACCACGTTTCCTTGCCTGCTTTCAGAAGAAGTTTCAAAACCTTTGGCTAATACAGTCAAAGGTTTCAGAGACTTTAACATCCTATAGATTTATTTCGGGTTTACAGAAAGAGTTAAAACAAATGAGAACATGAACTGCAGTATGAACTCAGCCATCATCTGTTAATTTGGCATCCTCTGGTTAATAGACACTAGTCCTCATTGACCAAGCAGCATGTGCCCATTTGAAAGAGATGGCATTTTACAACATAGATATTAAATTAATATGCACAGATGGAAGGTGAGAGTGTGTATATTTGAGGAAATTATGGAGTGAGAATGGTGATTAGGGTTTTTTCTTTAGGTAGTGGATGTAAGAAACAAATCCCTAGAAAATGGTGCTTTGTTTGTTCTGTGTCCCATAAGCAGTTTGTTTCCAATTGTCTTTTACAATCTGCAGAACAGAATTCATATTGATAGGTAATAGCTCAGCATTGCAGAATTAAAACATTACATTTCGATTTAACTGGTCCAAAAAGTTTCTCTTCAGCTTCATTTGCATTTTAATTTGAGTAGCCTGTTGTATTCCACATAAGATTAACATAACATCTACTCGATCTATTGCAGTGCTCCTCTATATCTAAATGGTGATTGTTAGCAGGTTGGGACATCCCTTTTTTTTCTATACTAGCTAGCAACAGGACAAGGGGTAATAGGATGATGCTGGAACATAAAAAGTTCCACTTAAATATAAGAAAAAAATTATTTTTCTGTGAGGATGATGGAGCAATGGAACAGGCTGCTCAGGGAGAGTGTGGATGCTCCTTCCTTGGAGGTCTTCAAGACCTGCCTTGATATGTTCCTATGCCACCTGATCTAGGTGGACCTGCTTGAGCAGGGAGGTTGGACTAGAGGATCTCTAAAGGTCCCTTCCAGCCCCTACTACTCTATGATTCTATGATTCTATATGCAGTGTGATGGAGGACAGTGCCATTAGTCTGATATCATTTAGCTCTGCGTTTGAGGTGTAACCCATCCAACCTACCAGGACCCCTGGATTGTAGGCAGATAGATCCCAATTAAGTCACCTGTAGGCAGTTGGAAGACCTGCAGATTCAAAGTGATCTATTTTATTAGTCCAAGAGACGAACACACTCTTTCTTAAGTCTTGTCTTTTCAAGTAACCACAGCATTATGTCTCCTACCAATTTTTTCATTACAAAAAGTTGTCTTTTTTAAAAAGAAAATAAAAATTCCTGCAGAAAGCTCTGCCCTAGGTCTAATCAATAGACTGAATCTACTTGGTAGGTGAGTTAACTGAGTCTGTAATCATATCCCAATTTCACTTTCATTGACGTAAAGTGAAAGCGACTCCATTAGAATCAATTGAGTTACATCAGCGTAAAAGACCTTTAAAAGATCTTGGAATTGGGCCCAAAAAGAGCTTACTTGCTGCTAGCTTAGAAGCTGCTGATAGATCAAGATTGCAATTGAGGAACTCAGTCTCATAAGCTATTACCTTAGCTGTTGAGCTCTCTGGGTCTATTTTCTTTATTGTAATTATTGAGTGTATATACAGATCTTTTTCTTAAATCACCAGCTGAAGGACACAAATACTCTTTCATGTTGTTCAGCAAGTAACATTTGAGAAGCATGGTGAAAATATTTTGGATGTGTCTAGGAAGTAAGAAGTGATATTATAAAGAAGTTTTGGAAAGTTAAGAATAAACAGTGTAAAGCACAAGAAACGAGCTGTTTAACACCACTAACCATGTCATGAATTACTGTCATGATAGACTCGTTCAGCAGCGATATTTAAAGGTTTCAAAAGGGAAAATTGTTATTTGTAGTAGTTGTTAATCTTTTATCTTTCCAAACTGCCTACTGAGACTATGGCCATGCACACCAGAACTTAGAGCAAAAAGGATTGATGGCTGCTAAGATGCCAGGCAATACAGGAATTCACTTAGCGATAGTGGAGAAGGGTCTCATCAGTCAGGCCTTAACCCCTGGCCCTGGCTCAAACACTGAGGTCCAGACAACTGTCCTAAGCTCTGTTGTTACTCAAACTGCCTATCAGGACTGTCCTTGGATTGTACTTGACCATGAGCAATGCCTAGTTGTTGCCTAGGAAGATTGCATGGGGATTATGTTGGATAGATAAGAGATTGTTGTACACAGTGTTCAAGCTTGAATGTGGTGTGCAGCAGTACACATGCAACCATGGAGTTTGCTGACAGCTATGGATGAGATTAGGACTGAGCTTGACCAGGAGACCTTCACCACCTACATGGATGATGATAGCTCATTCCCATGCTCATCCCTGGACTACTTCAGTTCACTCTTTTCAGGATAAGTTCTCATGAAGAGGTGCTCACTGAGAGAAGATGCTCTTGAGACAGTATCAGTGGTGTAAAGACAGCCCTTTGTCTGTACCTGTACACCTGTCCTGTGTGTATTGCTCTATGTTAACACTTAGGACACTCTTGAAGAAGATAAGATCTCCACTCTAATCTCTTCTTCAAAAGTTGTATTGGCACCAACAACTAGTGTGAAATGCATACCATGAGAGAAGTTAATCCCCAGGGTGTGTCTAGCCACGTGCTTGCTCTTCTAAAAAATGCAAGTAATGCCAAATACAACTACAAAGCAATATTGACATACTTAATATTGCTTTATTTAAAGTACCATGACTATGTTTGTTTGATTTTTTTCTTAAGGAACCGATGTTATAATTTGGCTAGCCCAAAACCAGATCAGAAATAAGTCTTCAAAGCTTGTTTTCATGAGCAACTGAAGAAGTTGATGTGTACTAGAAATAAATTAGCAGGTTCTGGCAATCATTGTCAACTGTGGATGAAAGCAGAACCTCTGTTAAACATGTTTCACACAGATGAGGACTTACATAAAGTATACAGAACTGCAGAAAACAATTGTATTTTGTCAAAAACTAAGTAGTATGCTTTTTTATATAGTGCCTCCTCTATGTACTTGTGGTTAATCAAGTTTTTAGGCATGTATTGATGCATTCCCTATTGTAGAAAACTACATTAACTTCTTTAGGACTGCATGAGAAAGCCTTAGGAGTAGATCTTTTCATACACCACTTTCCTCTCTGAAAGCAGAGTCCAAACTCTACTGACTGAAGCAGCTACACCATACTTCACAGGAGGTCCCTAAACTGGCTCCCCATAGTCACAAGCAGATATTCTGTTATGCAGCACTCTTCATCCTTTCTAAAAAGGTAATAGTCATCCACAAAAAAAAAAATTAAAAATCCAGAGTTCTCAGGAGCTTTAAAATACAACTTTCCACGCTGACTCTGTTATTATTTCTACTCATCTGGCTTCAAGGTTTATATGCAGTTAAAAGAACCTTTGTCCTTTGCAAGGAACCTATTTTTGCCAGTAATTCACTCTGGTACTCTGACCTTATTTGCTGATGGCATAATTTGTCTTGCAACCCTACATAAATACACTACATCAATAACATTTTCTCAAGGCTATTTTCCTCTGAACCACACAAGAATAAATTGGTTATTTTTCTTTTCAGCAGAGTAACAGACAACATTATAACTTTCCTTCTAAGGTCCTAATGTAAAGCAGGCATGCAGACAAGGTTTGTTTTGTTTCTATTGCTATTTTTAAGATGAAGACAAGGTGGTAAACTAGAGCTAAATTTCAGGGGTTTTGAAATCTACAATTGAATGTGACCTTTTCCATTCTCATTCAGTCTGCACAGAGGAATAATTTCCAAAGTACTGTAGGAAGGAACAATTAAAGTTAAATGTTAATTTTCAAAAGTAAGACCTAGTTTGCCTCCTGGTTTCTGAATTACCCCTGGAATACAATTCAGACTCAGCCTCCTAGGGAAAAGCATTGGAAAAAAAGAAGCACAGGCATGGCAAGCAAGAAGTACAATATCTCATGAAATCACACCAGGCTTTTAAATGTTCATCGCTTAAGGTAACAGTATGCTCTTTCAAAGCTGCATTTGCTGTCCTTTTCTTTATTGCTAACTGTGGATTATTCCGAAGGGGCCAGTCTCTGTAGTCCGACTGGCAAGAGCAGAAGACATTTCAGTCTGTCCTAGTTAAAACTACTGGTACTAAGTGTTTCTGTAAAGAGGAACCAAGTGACCGTAAAGAGACCAGCTTTGGTGCCTTTTTGGACTGTTGAGGTCTGTGTAAAAACCTGCCTATTGTCTACATCCCACAGCAGTTTCCACATTAATATTCTTGTTTAAAAATTCCTAGACAGAAGAGTTTCCTCCCTGTGTGAGCACAGGATGTCAGCATCAGAGATGCTCAACTTTTGCATCCTCCAATCTGACAGCACACATAGCTCTACCACGCTCCGTTTGACATTTGCTTCCATGTGTGTAGCATCTGTAAGATCAAGTCACGCCCAGGATCTACTGCCCGCATCTGAGAGATCTTGACCTCTATGTAGTCATGGAACATATATAAACTGTAAACTGGAATCTGTAATAAAAGTTCAAGGGTTTTTTTTTTTGTTGTTGTTGTTGCTGTCACAGTGGGATGTAATCTTCCAAATTAAATTTGGAAGTGGGCTTAAGGGAACACCGACTTTATGTCAACTTCAAACCATGGGAATGGCATGCACTAATTCTTCCCTAAAGTGCAATAGCCAGA
The DNA here is from genome assembly GCA_013401255.1 of Urocolius indicus. Lineage (NCBI taxonomy): Eukaryota > Metazoa > Chordata > Aves > Coliiformes > Coliidae > Urocolius > Urocolius indicus. The sequence goes on along the minus strand of WBNH01005609.1, from coordinate 541,107 downwards.
GTTGAAGTGTGTGTTGTCTTATGAATCGAACATCCTGTCCTGGCTTTACAATTTCTAATAATGAAAAATCCACCACAAAATGTATAAAGTGATTCCAGTAATTAACTTTTTTCACTATGTTTTCCTTTTTCCCTTTTTTTTCTGATAAATTTAAGTAATATTGGTTTTCCAGTACTGATTTTGTTCTATCTTAGTGTTCTAGACTGAAAGGACTTATCTTGAATTTCAGTAGTCTACATGGATACCTGGAGATATTATGACGTTAGCCTGTAGTTTTCCTCTTGAAAAGATGGAGTACCTCCTGTCTTCCTGTCTTCCAGGGCACAATACAGACACTCCTTCCACTCCCTCCTCAATTCTTTCAGGTCTTTTAGCGTGTCTCTTAATGCGCTGAGAGCAAAAATGGAAAAAATATTCTGGGAATGATTTCATTATTGTCAAAGGAAGATGTATTAAAATCTCACAACTCCTACTCACCATTCCATATTTCTATCCATTATTCCTTCTGTCTACAGTGTCACCTGGGATCTCATTATTAGCTGATCATCCACCATGGCTGTAAGTGCTTTTTAAAGTCATCATTTCCCAGGTTAGCAAATCCATACCATTATTATAGCTAGCATTTTTTATTCCATCTATTCTCTATGGCCCTTGGCCATATTGAAATAGATACAGTTTCACTGAAACCAAACTCTCTCTATCATTTCTCATCAACCACTCCCCCTCCTCCATGTCACCAACAGATTTTTCTCAGTGTTAATTCAATTTTCCCAGTCATCCTAAAAAAATTCCAAATAACTTCATACAGGAAGATTCTCTGACAAACCTAGAAGAAACCTAGATACTAAGATATAATTCCATATTTGTAAGGGTAGTTTCAATCTTACAGTTTAAGCAGCATTTAATATAATGAACATATTATAGGTCCTGTTGTTTGTATTATTTTCAGAGATTTGTGATTTGAATTTTTTGAACAGGATTTCTCATAAAATAGGGTCAAATGCTTTGTAGAAGTCCAGTGTATTACAGTAACAATATTTTCTATTAAACTCATAAAAAACAACATTTAAATACGACAACATATTCCATTTTCCATAACACATGTCAATTAGTTTTTTGTTTGGGATTGTATTTTTTAAAAAAATGTATTTTTTATTCAGTTCTGTATCTGCTATTCACTTACTTTGTATAAGTTCACTGCGATGTAGTAATTTTTTCTGATTTGAGTTTATATCTTACTCTTTCATAATGAAAGAGTTGTAATTAAATTAGAAGGTCTTTTCCATTCCAAGTGATATTTTGCTTCTTCTTTACTTGACCTTTAAGACAATGTGCTGATTATATAAAATTGCTACTATTTTTAAATATATCTTACAATAACTCTATAATATACCTAACCCAATTATTCTACCAGTCCTGTGAGGTATTTTCTTTAGCTTTCAGTGTTTTTTCTTTGAAAAAAATAACTTAAAAAAAATAGGTCTATAAATTACTAAATGAAAAAATATTGCATGAACTAAAATCACAAAGCAAACTGTAAATTCTGATATGTTTTTAAGTGAATTGTTTATGAAAATGTTTGCACCTATGAAAACTGGTCTTTTCTGAAAAAAAACAATGATTAAAGCAAATTACTTTCAGAATCCTAAATATCTAGCTTTTTATCTATTTTCAAACCCTAATAACTGAATCCAATTATCACTAATGCAGAAGGAATCTCAAAAAAAGAAACAAAACCCAAACTTTATTAGTGATCACGTTTTTATTAATTTTGATAATTCTATTAAGTAATTTCAAGTAGAAAAAAAATCTTTCTAGAACATCCAGTCATATTGAGACCTGATCTAGGTGAACCTGCTTCTGCAGGGGGGGTTGGACTAGATGATTTCTTAAGGTCCCTTCCAACACCTACCATTCTATGATTCTATGATGTTACACCTTTACGTCATTATGAATTCACTGTCCAATCACTGAGATGCCCTATTCCCACAAGATCTGTTGAGAAATCAGGAGTTGCATGTTTCCTTAAGTAGCTGGGAGTCTTGATTAAACATCTCTGTTCTCCACACAAGAACTGTGTTCAGCATTTGGGTTGGTTTTTCTTTTTCTAAACCAATCTTTCTCTTCAAAAGTAGTACAGTGAGGGTGGAATTAATTTTGACATAACTGTATGCATCCCTTCTATAGATGTCTCCATCTGAGATTATTGCCCTGGCTTCCATTTATAGTCAATGGAGGTGCTTTTAGGGCGTAATTCATCTGACTGAGTTCAGATGTCTATTTCAGGAGTGATAAATTGCACTTTAGCGAGGTCTGGTTTTGTCACTGGTATGAAAGGCAGTCTGGGGTTACTGGCTCAAATGCAGCTGCATACACTGCACATATCTCACATTAGACGTGGTGTTTTACAGAAGGGCTTATACCAAGACCTACAACTACACATAGTGCTGTTTTTATGGAACTCTTTAGCTTGGGAATATCTCTCCAGCATATGGGAGAAGGAAGGGCAACTTTACTTTCTGAAATCCAATGGAAGTTTAATTAACATGGAAACCCAGGATTTCTTGTTATTTTTCTCTAATGGTACCTGGATTTTATACACCTAGATATTATTTTGTGTATTTTTACTGTACCTTTGGTTAGGGGAGACCATAGGGATAATCATTTTCTTTCAAATCTCTTTGTGCTGCTCAGCTGTTAAAAGGGCAATTAGTAATCAGCCCTAAGGTGGAAAAGAAGCTGATTTGCACCAAGGCCTCTCCTTTCAGTGAATACATTCTAGGGAATATTGAAAGAGAGTAATTGTGGTATGAGATCGTAGACAGTTTCTCATGGCAGAAGAGCATTACAGGTGGATCAAGTGCCTGGAAGTTAAAAAATAGACAAACTCAAAGTAGAAACAAATAATATACATTTAACGTAGAATTGCATTTATTATTTTAACAGTGCTACATCCAAATTGGATTTAAAGGTTATACTCCAATGTAATGAGAAGTGACTCAATGAAGACATTACTAGATTGATTTCTATGATGTGTTTATGCAGATTATAATGGGTGACCATACAATGGCTTATTTCTTATGCAAAGTCCTATTCTTACAAAAGTCATTGACAGAACTCCTATGGTGTTCATTAGAGCAGAAATGCAGCATAGTCTCTATTATACTGCACTTAAATGTCTTATAATACCTAGTTTCTCAGCCTCTGTGAATTTTTCTGGGGGTGTGTATAGTTTATAGATGGATTTATTTTACATTTTTGAGCATATTTTGTATGCTGATATCTGGAGAGGGTGCTAGAATGTGAACACATAGAAATTACTAATACCACAGAAACTCAGTTGAAGGGAAAAATAGGAACTACTGAGTAATTTACACTGCTTACTGCATTCAGTAAACTTACAGCATTAAATAACATGTAACAGAATGCATATAATGTGAGGAAATTTAAATTCATCACGTTATTTTCTGTCCATTTACTGGATGCATCAGTTGGGGAAGTGCACGCTTCAGGAATAACCTAAGACTCATGTTCATAATTAAAAAACAGTATAGTTTTCTGTGTTTTCTTGAATATCCATCATTTTTTATGAAGAGGGAATCAGGACACATTAGCATACAGTATATCATGTGTTTGTTTCTGCCTATCACTGTTAATTGGTATTTGTCTTCAAGCCCACATGGAGATGGCTTCTCTTTTGTGAACAGAACACAAATGTCTTCTGTTATATTAAATATCATCAGGTACACAGGGCTGCACTGAATAGTGAGCTTTATGACTATCTGTGAGGAACAGGTTTTGGAAGAAAAGCAAATGAATTTCTTCTTTATACACTCTAAAAAAAAAAGTTAAATTCTTTCTTTCTTTCTTTCTTTCTTTCTTTCTTTCTTTCTTTCTTTCTTTCTTTCTTTCTTTCTTTCTTTCTTTCTTTCTTTCTTTCTGTCTTTCTCTTTTTTCATCCCACTATATATATTTTTTATTTTCTACCATAAGGGAAATGTCAGGATTTTCTGAATCAAGATAGAATAACAATAAGCTCCATCCGTTTCTAGTGAAGGCAGCTGGTTTATTTCCGTGTAGGCATGGAAAGTGGATCCTCTATTAGTGCAGTATTCATAATACCATTTGAACAGACTTTTTCTAAAATCTTCATTATACTATGTATTTCAAACCTTCTTTACAGGAAAATGGGGAGGAGAGGGGAGGAGAAAAAAACCCACCACAGTTTTCTTTTGTTCAGTGTAATATTCGTAATGTCACTTGAACAGACTTTCTCCAAGTTGTGCATTGCTTACATATGTTGAAAGCTTTCCTATTGATGAAAAGAAAAGCAGAGGGGTTTTTTTTTACCTTGGCTTTCAAAGAAATGGGGAGTTGTCCATGAAATGCAGGCTCCATTTCTCTCTTTGTTTGTGGATCATTATTCCACATGGGAGCAATTTAAATAAGTCCTGATTTGACTGTAATCCAGAAAGAATTAAACCATGACTGCTACTCTGACTTGTGTAGCATTGAAAAAGTGAACTTTTTAATTGATTACATTTTTAACAGCTTAATTCCTTTTTGCACTGACATGGGAGAAGCCATGCTGAAAAGCTATTGCATTTGCATACTAGGAAGTCTGTCACAGGATTCTCTGGTAGGTTATAACTGACAGGTAATATCAGCAAGGAGACAAGAGACAAGTTGTAAGGGATCTCTAGAAGCCATCTCCAAGCTGAGAGAGGATTGTGACCAGTATTAGACCAGGGCAGCCAGAGCTTTGCTTATCTATCTTACTGCAATCCAGTTTCAGACATGAGTAAATATTACAGAACCACAGAATGTCTCTGGGATGGCCACACTGCCTTCTTTAATCTGTTGATTAATCATCAATTAAAAAGAAATAATATTTAAAAGCCTTTCTGAGTGACAGTTACCAGCTTGTTCTAAAGATCAATATACTTTTGAAAATAAAATAAAAAACAAAATGAAATGCTGTCTTTCTAGATAATAGAAAGGATTGTAATGGCTATTCAATTCACCTAGGTTATTAATCTATTACTAATGATAATATTTTTTCCGCATAATGCTTTATAAACTGTTGTTATGCAGGTATTTTAAGTCAGTGTCCTCTAACCATCTATAAAATGATGAGGTGTACTGCATTAGAATCTATTCCTATTTTATGTTAGAGTGTAATAAGAAACTGAAAAAAAATAACTTTTTAAGTACTTGGAGTGTTCTCCACATTAACCAATGATATTGCCATTCAGATCCCACTTATCAGACTGTTCTCCCTAAAAATCTATGATATAAAGTTCAGGTCTTCAGAAATAAATCCTCAACTCAATATAACTAATTATGGGAGATCTTGGAAGTGGTTGAAACTGTAATGGAGTGCTAAGAAGCATAATGCAAAACACAGAGTGTTTCAGAGTTCTTTTCAAGAGGAACTCTTCATAAATCATTACATACATACAGAACTGCTTGTATCTTTTGCCTTTTGCCCCGATAATAAATCTGAGACTGTGAAAATGGGAATCTAATTTTACAATTTAAAAAATATTTTAACAAGAAATAGCAGAGATTATGAATTTGCAATGAAGGTGAGTTTTGCATGAATGCAAAAATGCTATTTTGTTACTGATTGGTGATTTGTGTGAATAATTTATTGGTTTTCTTTTGAAACTCCTTATATGCCTAATGCAGAGTGGGCCTTGTGGATATTTCACCAGCAGTTCCAGTTTTCTTGGTGCATCACTCAGGGAGACATACTAACTGTGTGGTAAAAGTGAACTGTGGGAAAATACTGTCTAAGAACATTTTCAGAACACCAACTGAAGTAAAAGTGGCTATCATGGGGCCTGTGAAAGGCACTATGGTTTTGTTTATTGACATAATTAACACCTTACTTCTAACACAATTCAGTGAGCCACAGATACAACTTGTGCAAAAAAAACCTGCTCCTTCAGTAATTTGCAATCCCACAAGACTATCACTCTGACAGCCACGGATGCCCCATTAAAACAACCTTCCAAGTAATCAGCTGCAGGAAACCTGAAAGATGTATGATGATGCTATGTATTAATTTACCAGGTTCCTTAATAAGCTTTAAATAAACAAAGTTATCAAGCTAATTAGCATTCAGGGGAAAAGGATGTTCTTTGATTCTCTGACTGGTTAAAATTTGCTCAGACAAAAGAAAATAAGCACATTCAAACAAAATGAATATTGGACTAGGAGTAACACTCCATCAATTTAGAAAGCAGAAAACCAGTATTAACTGTTTGACCTAAGATTTCTGCATCAGTCTTTAGAAAAGCCAATAAGGACTCAATATTTTTAAAGCTGTGAGGAAATCAGAACTACAGAATGCCTTACAGAAGGCATTTATTAAGCAGCTCTGCTCACTGAAATTGGTGGTCATCACCAGTTTAAACCAGCATAGGGCTTTCTGAAAATTTCCTCAAGATGTGAGATGCATAGTATGCTATCCAAATGCCCTTAAACATCATAGAATCATAGAATATAGAGTGGTAGGGTTGGAAGAGACTTTAGAGATCACCTACTCCACCCCCACTGCAGAAGCAGGTTCACCTAGATCAGGTGGCACAGCGACGTGTCCAGGTGGGTCTTGAAGACCTCCAAGGAAAGAGACTCCACATCCTCTCTGGGCAGCCTGGGCCAGGGCTCCCTCACCTCAACAGTGAAATGTTTAAATGGAACTTTTTGTGCTCCAGCTTAATCCCATTTCCCCTTGTCCTGTTGCTAAATACAATAGAAAAAAGTGATGCCCCAAGTTCCTGACATCCACCATTTAGATATTTGTAAGTATTAATGAGATTCCCCTTCAGTCAGCCTCCATTAGCTCTCCTTAGAGGTATAGATGCTTAGAATTTCAACCCAGATGTAGATATCTCTGTTAGAGGATCTGGGGCTTCTGATCTTCCTTTATAAGAGTAGTACTGTTTTCTTCTCCAGTCTTACTAAGACAAGTATTTTAAAAGGTTTTGAGGGCCTGATGTATTATAGAAGTTGTGTAATAAGAAAGTTCTGTAACCATAGGAAAAAAAGGTAATAGTGTAAACAGTAAGCTTGTTTATATAGTACATTATAATCTCTAAATGCTACACATAGGCATTTGTTTGAAAAACACAAAGTAATTTGTTACACCTGTGTATTACTTGTCGCTTTGTGTAGATTGCAGAGAAACTAAAGAGTTCAAGTTTCCCATTAAACCGAAAATGAAGATAAAATTATTACTACAACGATTTTCTGCATTTAGAAACACAAACTATGAAAAAAAAATAATGCAGATAACAGCTGTGGCTGCTGAGAACGGGTACAGAACTGGAAATGGATAGTAGACACAGGGAGAAATAGCAACAGGAAGAGTGAAAAGAAGTCAGAGCTCCTTGAGAGAGGTAGTCTCACTTAAAAGCTAATAAGTGGAATTACTTTCTTAAATCAAGTAGCAGTGTAATGGCATTAAGAATCCATAAGTGTAGTGTAATCTTTCTTGATTTCTTATATGGGATGCTTGCTTCTTTAGTGTTATCTGTGGGCAGACAGCACTAACTTGGTGCTCTGTGTCCTGCGCTCTTTGGGGGTCTCCTGGGATCTCTGCACTCTCACTAAAGCCCCTGTGTAAGGCAAACAAATTAAAAGGCAAATCTATTGGCACTAGACTTAACTTTGCCATAAGGGGACCCATATCCCTGCTGAAAAAAGCAGCAAAGTACTGAAAACTGAGGAATGTTGAGGATCAATACTCTTCTCATTTAATTTCTGACTTAAACACTCTCTTGTTTCTAGGCACCCATTAGTTGCATTACAACATGGATCACAATCCTGCTAGGCTGTTGTTTAATGGTATTAATGATAGTTTAGGATTCTCTCATTGGTCAAAGTTTCAAAATAGTCTTAAAAAAAGAGTTTAACAAGTTTTATCTTGGCCCTGCACTGACAAGCATCTCCTCTACTAATCCACATTTATGTATGTGTTTGATGTCTCCCTGAGTAGACTGTAATGGGCGGTCATTCTCATAACTAAGGGGATTCTCAGCTTTGCTTTGGAGGTGCCCTGTTCAGTCTCTGGCTGTAAGCCTTCCCTTCCCTTCCCTTCCCTTCCCTTCCCTTCCCTTCCCTTCCCTTCCCTTCCCTTCCCTTCCCTTCCCTTCCCTTCCTTTTTTTTTTGCTATGACATAGTAATAAAGGAAGTTCAGGTAATAAAATCCCTAGAGAACATATTTCAGGAAAAAAAGACCCATTAACAGAGTTACATCATATCTTAGGTGTTATTGACAGTATGAAATAAAAGAAAAAAAAGGAAAATACTTATTTTTAATACTCACAAATTAAACCAATTCCTGTGCATGTGCCTTCCCAAAATTGACTAGACACCTTCCAATGTTTTCTTGCTCCCTAAATCTAGCAATACTCTGTAAATACAACTGGGACTGCTGTTTCTTTCTGCCTTCCTGACATGAGAATTCTTTGAAGATCTTTGTGCTCTTGCCTGAAGTAAATTAAATTCTCTTTCTTTCTAATTCCTAAAGGAAATCAAATCTGGTGGAACAACTTCTCAGATTATAATGTCATTTCTGTGAAATAACCCAGGGGAAACATTCCTCGAGGTGTCTGAATGACACTGTCCAGGGCACTCAACATGCTCCCATGCTGCTGATCTGTCCTCAGCTCTGGACCCCTTATCAGACAACAGTAATATCCAGAGAGATGAGAATAAACCCATCATAATTTATATGTGCTACGACAAGACTCTTTCAGCCTGCAATGAGATGCAAGGGAGGAGTGAAAACATGCAAACAACACATATGTTTGCAAAGAGTTCAGGAACTGCTTTTCCATACAGCAATAATTCCCTAAAATTATGTATAAAGTCTCAGATTCTTCTTTACCTTGAAATTCATTGTCCTTTAGAGTAATTTGTTCCACTTAAGAAATATGAGTAACTACAAAACTGGTCATCTTCTGTTGGACATTTATGTCATCTACATTAGTAGTGGAGATTAGGAACCATGAAATGGACATCAGTCATGAAGCAATGAGAGGTTAGATGTAAAAATACAATTTAAAAAATATAATAAATCTGCTTGTAATGAGCCCGAACATCAAAGAAAGGGCTACAGCTACGTTCAGAGATACATGTGGTGGAAGCTGGATTCTGAGCAGGCTGCCATAAGAACAAAGTGTGTTACTTCTGTTGAGCTGGGTCCGTAACGTAGGCTTTTACTTTTTGTATTGCATCCCTCCAGAAAAGCTGTATCACAGAATTTAAAAGCGGAGGCTTACACACAGACTATTTGTAAAGCAGTAATAGCAGATCAATGTAGGACTTCATTTCAGCATTTCAAAAACATACACTCTGGCAGTGTCTAAATGGCACAGCACAATATAGGGATGGTAATAGACCAGATGCTGCTATTTCTCCCCCTTCAGCTATGCTTCTTTAAATTTTATTAGAACATCATAAGCTCAGCTAAAAATATGTTTTAATATGTCTACATCAGTTAACAGCCTGGTAGGAATCCTAATTATTATTGAGTTTATCATGGAGTACTACAATATGCCCTTTCTTTAAGTTTCTAGAGACCACATAAGCTGCAGATTGTTAGCTGTATAAATATTTGTAGATATTTAAGATGCATAATTCCTTTGTTTCCCCTAAAATGCTGTGTAGCTTTTTATGAAACACTGTGGAAATGCTACTATTTTAGTGAAAGTTATGCCACTTAACCAAGTAGGGCTGTTGCAATTCCAATAGGTAGATGAAGAGTTGGGAGGATGGAGTTTGAAAGATAGCTCGGATAATGATTTTCAAAACTAGTCTAGCATATTGACTTGACTTTATTTCTTTTTTTCTTTTTAAAATCCATCTTCTTGTAAAGATTGTTCATCCAGGCTTCTTTCCTCATAAGACAGAGTAGTATTCCATCTTCCTTATGAGGAAAGGAGTCTGGAGAAGATGAGACTAAGGGGGATCTTATTAATATTTACAAATATCTAAATGGTGGGTTTCAGAAGGTTGGGACATCACTTTTTCCTATTGTATCTAGCAACAGGAAAAGGAATAGTGAGATGAAGCTAGAACACAAAAAGTTCCTTTTAAACATAAGAAAAACTATTTCACTGTTCAGATGAGGGAGCCCTGGCCCAGGCTGCCCAGGGAGAGTGTGGAGGCTTCTTCCTTGGAGCTCTTCAAGACTCATCTGGACAAGTTCGTGTGTGACCTGATCTAGGTGGACCTGCCTCTGCAGGAGATTTGGACTAAATGATCTCTAAAGGTCTCTTCCAATCCCTACCATTCTATGATTTTATGATTCTATAATCTTTTCCCTTTTTTCCTACACAGATGCTGTAGTAATTTAGTGTGTTAATATCGATCTGGATCAGACTAGGAAAAGAGAAATCATCTGAATTTGCATCTGACTGACAAGACAAGCACTCTTTTTGTCTTGTGTAATTCGATACATTCCATGGAAAAAAAAAATATATGGTCATTAGCTACTCTTGTCTTAGAAATAATATTTAAATTAAAATAATAAACAGATCAACAAAACTGCAAAGCACTCTAAGTGTCTTTTTCCTCTAATATTTGTAGTCTAGATTTATCATTGTGGACTCAGTTTAAAAAAAAAGCTAATTCAAAATGCCATGTATAAGTTGATTTTAATTTTTTGTCAGGCTCTACCACTCTTTTCACTAGTGCTATTACATTATTCTCTTAATCTTTATACAAGCTACTAAATTGTCATCTTCAGTGTTTTCAGATTGTGCCCATGCCAGCATCACTTTGAGTTTCTCATAGGGTGTTCTGTAGGTTAGCTTTCTCACTTGTACCTGACAATGTCTAGGATAAAGCCTGTGGAGAGAAGAGAGCAAAAACAAACCGACAAACAAAATACACCCTTCAAAACTCCTTAGGATTTCCCTGTGTGCAGTAGTCTGTATTTCATTTCAATACACTGTTTTCATATAAATGTTGCTTGCCACATATCTGAACCTTTACAATAGCAATAATAGCAATCTAGCTCTGACTTCCTAGCTTATTTGTTATATGTTTGCTCTCTGATCACTAACCTCGGTAGTCCTTTAAAGCTCAAAAATTTTCTTTTCACTTCTTTTACATATTCTGTGTAAAAATATAAAACAATGAGCTATTTTAAAGAAAATGTTTTAGCATATCTTCTGCAAACAGATATCTTTGCAAAAAAAAACCAAACTGAAAACAAAATCAAAACTCAAAACTGAGTTAATATTTATTAGTTTTTGAACATGCTAGCTTTATAATCCCAACTGTTTTACCACTCCTGTGCTTTCTTCTGTTATGAGTGAGGTTTCGTGAACTCTTTCCTTTTATATTAGCAAAGTTCTCTTTCTGCAATTCCATCCTATCAACTTTCTTCTGTTAGCAAGACCTGATGACTTGCTCCTTTTATAATACATAGGAAAATTCATCAAAGAGAGAAATGGAATGTGACATGAGTAGGGCTGAATTAGCAAAAAGAGGGAGAGAAGGAAAAATATCACTAAGTGTTCCTGTAATTAAACCTGTCAGTTCCTAATGACAGGAGTTGAAGGAACTTCTCATTAAAACAATTTCCTCCATGAATGCCCATGTGAACTATTATTTAGGAGCAAAAGTTTATCCTCTGAATCCTACATTCTATACTACATGTTTAATTGTAATTTGTTCAGCTTCTTTACTGTGATCCACCATCATTGACTTGTTTCTTCTCTTTCTTTTGATGTTTAGTTTTAATTCCTGCCTCACCAAAGTACTCATTCTCTTGATTGGTCTTTAGCTAATGGTTTTACCCTATTACTGAGCTCTTTCTCTTTTTTTTCACAACATTTTCTCATTTGTTTTTTCTTTTGTTTTTTCTTCTGGTCATGTACAAGGGTCTAAGTTGGTGTTTGTTTTTTTTTTTTTCTTTTCTTCTGTATTTTCATTTGGGAAATATCATTAAATATCAATTTGCCTCCCACTGTGCTGAGAAACGCAAGACTCATGGCTCTTAGTCTAGATAAAATCCCACTCTGTTTCTTCAGTTTATCCTTTGGTTTCATCCGTAAAGGCCACTTCAAGATCAACATGTCTAGGGCAAGATTCTCCATGTTTCCTTGAAAACTGGCCTAATATCTCCTTTTTTTTTTTACTGTGAGGGTGGCAGAGTAGTGGAATAGGCTTCCCAGAAGGGTTTTGGAGTCTCCTTCCTTGGAGGTCTTCAAGACCTGCCTGGACATGTTCCTGTGTGACCTGATCTAGGTTGACCTGCTTCTGCAGGAGGGTTGGACTGGATGATATCTAAAGATCCCTTCCAATCCTATGATTCTATGACTCTATGATTCTATGATTCTGTGATTCTAGGATTCTATGATTCCCTTCTGGACTGCTGGAGATGACTAAAGTAACTTTGTGTACTTCCCATCACCAGCTACAGGACATATGGTCATGAATAGCACTCCAACCAAAAGAACTAAACATCTCAGTATATGTTAAAGTGATAACGTAATGCACCAGGATATTCACAGTAGATATCTGAAAGAATAAAGATACTGGTCTGGAGTAGCTGACCACAGTTTGACCCAAATGATAAAATAGCATTACAAAAAAAAGAAGTGGAAGAGTAAAAGACAGCTCTATTGTTCATAGCTTTGAATTTTTTTAACTTATGTGAGATTCAGTGAAACAAGTAAATATTTACCTTCCTTCATCATTTAGGATATGTTTATCCTAAAATATTGTGTGATGATTTGTTGCCATATAGACATGAACACCTAAATATAAATGTAAATGGAAGTTTACAACTTGGGATTCAAGTCTTCCTGAGATAGTTTTCAGTGTATAGAAATTCTACATATATACTTTGCACTGAGTGTTTAGTTCCCTTTACTTTTCTGAAAGCTTGGTTATAAAACCAACAAAGATGTTATGTTAGACTTACTTGCCTCTTGGCATTTTCCAGGAAAAGCAATGTAAAGTTTGAGTTGACCTTGCTTTAATACATTGCCAAGGTATGTGCTTGTCAATGAAATATGACATTGTACTAACAGTGTCTGCCTGTTAAATTGAAGCCTATGTAATGTTGTGCCCTCATGCACAACAATTGTGTGCTATTTTGTTTAATCTGATGAAAAAAAAAAGAATTTAGGAAACATAAATTAATACTTTACATATGGACTTGTATAAAATTCATAGTAACAGTCTCCAATATGCCTTCAAAAAAGGTCCGCTGAACAATTTTAGCCTTATTTTTCTAACCCATGAGCATTTTCAAAGGGTAGCAAGATAACAGGCCTTCATGCCTTCTGTTCTCAATAGATTTTTTTTCATCTCTTATATTGCAATAAACTAAGTATGGTTATCCCAGTTTCAAAAAACTTCATGTTACATCATGCCACATGGGCACAGCCACTCAAGTGGCTTTAGTTTTTTGATATCTGCATTGTGTTCCTTGATTTGGTGAGCATCATGTGATGTGAAGCTCAGCAGTAACAAAAATCTCCTCTCGTTTTCAGCACAAATCCAAAATATAGCCCTGTACCAGCTACTATGAAGAAAATTAAGTCTACCCCAGTCAAAACCAGAACGGTAACAGATAGACCTTGCAATTGAGATCATTTTCTTTTCTCTCTTATTGCCTACTATCTCTAATGAAAGTGTGTACCCGCAAAATCTAGCCTTCATATATGTTACTTTGGTATAGTATATTTATGCATAGCACATGTTGCTTAAGGTGTAACTGCTGTTAGAAAGCAGAAGATTTTTGAATAAACAAGAGAAAGAAAGGACAACATTATGGCATAGATTATCCCATCCTACATACCGGTGTTGTCATATCTTGAATGTAGGGTAGGCTATGAGTCTCACACTGCATATTGCAGAAGCAGAGATTTAGAAAAGATGAGCAACATGGAAAAACTCAGACACAGACAAAGTAGAATTTCAGCCACAAGAAAAATATTTCTCAGCAGTAAAATAAAACAAAACAAATAGCCTTTGAATCCTTAATGAAACATCAAATTAATCAGATAAAACATTCAGGTGAAAACTTGTTCTCGACATAAATGGAGTTCCATTATCAAGTGGTAAGACACAAGAAGAATTGAGTTGCATTTATTGGCAATGAGAATATCCAGAAAAGACAGCTGAAGCAGAAGAAGAATTTATAAGAAAATGAAAGCTTCTAAAAATATTTTAAAATCAGTAAGACATGATGTCATAGAGTTATTTAAGATGTAAGCGGTCTCTGGAGACCATTTTGTCCTGTCTGCCTCTCAAAGCAGGGCCAACAAATCAAATTTCTTGGAGTCTTTTCCAGTTGGATTTTTAATGTATCAAGGATGGAGACTGCACAATCGCTTCATGCCACCTCTTCAATGTTTTATTGCCTTTGTTATGAATGCTTTTCCTAATATATGATCAGAATTTACCACTTGCCATTTGTGCTTCTGCTCTGTATTTCTAAGAAGTATCTCATTTCATCCACTTTATATTCTCTGGTTAGATATTTATAAACAACAGTAAGGTCTTTAGTCTTCTGTTCTCCAGACTGAGAAAATACAGTTCTTTCAACTTTTCATATACAGTGTGGACCAGACAGTTATTTGCCTAAATACTATAAATGTCTACTTTTTTTTTCTTTACTGAGAGAGCTCTAAACTGGAAAAAGTTCTCCAGATTTGGTCCCATGTATGCTGAACAGAAGATTCAGTTTCCTTGGCCTCTACCTGCACTTTTGTTAACACAATCTAGTGTGTGATTGTCCTTCTTCAACAAAAGAGCACACTGCTGACTTACATTCAGCTGCTTGTCCAGCAGGATTCCCAGGTTCTTTTCTGTAAAATTGTTCTCTACACAACCAGATCCCAGCCTGTGTTATTGCATAAGATTGTTCCATGTCAGTTCCAGGACTGTGCATTTACTTTTTGGTGAACATCATGAAGTTCTTTCTAATTCATACCTCCGTCTGTGAATTCTCTCTGAATGGCAGACCAGAACTTGAGCTTATTGAGCACTCCTCCCATCATTTGGGTTTTATTCAAAACTTTGCTGAGATGTACTCTGTCTCACTACCCAGATCATTAACACTGACTTTAAGCAGAACTGGCTTCAGGACTGATCCCTGAGGATTACCACTAATAATCAGCAGTTTGTTGCACTTTGTGCCATTGAGCACAAATCTTTGACTTTGATTTTGTGATTCATTGATTATGAAGCTTAGATACTCTTTTGTTAAATGTGGTGCTAACCAGTTCTGCAGAAGTATCTAAACACAAGTGCATTAAGCAGTGTTCCAATATGATCTTCTATGAAATTTCTCTCTGTTTGTCACATGATTTAGCAGACTATTCAATAGACTTTGATCTTGTCTCTCCTGATGTTTTCTAATCAAAACAATATGCAGAACTTAAAATCCTAAAGTAAAAGGCTACAGTAAAAGCATTTAGGTCTCATTGCTTTTCTCAGGCCATAGTTAGTGTTCAGATTTATTTTCACCATGAACTTTCAATTTGTGAGTCAATTTTGGTTGTGCTTTTTTTGATTTTTTGGTTTTTTTTTTTCAAAATGTTTTCACCAGTCTGTCACAATTGAGTTAGTGTGATTTGTTGCTCTGCCCTTGCTTGCTAATGTGCTACTGTGCAGTTAGCTCTTGACAAATAAATATCAGAATATCAATATTGCAAATCAGATTTGGAAAGTTTTTACTTGGGGGTAAGTTGTACAGTTTCTATAGTAAATTAAATTCTAAATAGTGGTTAAAAAACTAAGATAAGGGTGAAATTTTGATATGCTAGAATAAAAATACAAACATTCAAAAAAATTGTGAGCATTATTGGTACATGCAAGAAATCTCTCCTTTCCTGTAGCAAATAATATAATACACAAAAATGGGTTGTGCCAGGAGAAGTTTAGATTGGACATTAGGAAGCACTTTTTCACTGAGAAGGTTATTAAGCATTGGAATGGGCTGCCCAGGGAGGTGATGGAGTCACCATCCCTGGAGATATTCAAAAGACTCGCAGACAATCAATCAAGGAACATGGTTTGGTTTGGTGATGTGAGGTGACTGGTTGCATTCAATGATCTTAAAAGTCTTTTCCAATCACAAGGATTCTATGATTCTACAATTCTATGACATGGAAAGAATGGTTGGGCATTCTGTCATTCTTTCTAGCAGTACAAGAGGAGGAAGCAGAGTGTTGGATCAAGTATTCTAGTGTCATGATGGAGTGGATATTTCTTCTCATAGTATCGGAGACAGAATCAAGTGAGGATGGATTTTGGGAATTGGATTATTGGGGATTTGTTTTTTTCATTCGAAGTAAACAGATTGTTAGCATTTGAAATTAATTCAAATTTTTTCAGCATCATTGGCATGAATTCTTTTCCTGCCAAAAAAGTTTTACTTCTGTTCCATTTAGTAATATTTGTTGTTGATTTTTATTAGCATGTCCAGGATAGCAGGAGAAGATAGTATAAGTCTTAGCTGGAGTGACAAATAAGGGGGATTCTACATTGATAACAGCTTTTCCAAGATACAGGCCAGATGGTAGCTTTGGGACTTAGAAGCTGAGAGAAGTAGCTGGAGCTGAGTCAACAGAAATAGTTTCTGTAAAAAAAAAAAAAGTATGTGGAAAAAAAATGGAAGCAAGAGAGATTGTCAAATCAGTACAACTATTTGTGCTACCATTCCCATGTCTGCATGAATAGATCCGTTACTCACATAATAACCTAGCAAAGAAATCTAAAGTGAGGATGAGGAACAAGGTGAACATACTGAATATTTGGATACCTCTACATAAATGCAATTCACTCCATTTACCTGTGGGATATTGCCAGCCTGTGACATCACAACAGAACTTTTGACCTTTCCATCAGCTTTGAAGGAAGAAATGAAGTTGTTACCTATCCAAACCTATGGCATAGGGGCTACATGAATATCAAAATGTCAAGACAGCATAAGGCTTTGAAACGCAAGTGGAACCTCATATCCTCAAACAACTGCACCAGTCTGAAAACCACACTGTGCCACCTCTACTCTGAAGCCAAGGCAGGGACTGGTGCAGTTCCAGCTTCACGTATAAGAGCTATCTTAAACATATGGAATGGGAATTAAAGTGTTAAAATGAAAATATCTTCCAAATAATGGAATTTTTCCTTTAATTTTTTTTTTCAGAACTGAAATTCTCAGCCCCACCCATAGAAGTTAGTCAAGATCACTCAGAATTATGTTTCTTGCCCACATGTACAACGTTAACCATAGTTATAGGTTTGTAGTCTTCAGCAACATCTAACAGCAGTCAAACCATGACTGTTGTAAGTTAACTGTCATGTACTATACCATCATAAAGGAGAAAGATATATTGATCCCCTGATTTCTTAGAAAAAGTGGCACAAAATGCTGCTATAGATACATATAAAAGAATTTTATGGTCCAAGATGGATCGATTCAAATCAGGTGTACAGCAAACACTTTTAGTAGCAGGCATTGGAAGCAAGAAGTAGACTTAGCTGAAGACTGTTGAAAGCTGGAATATGTTGTTGCTGACATGAATTGATCTCAGAACCAGTGACAACTATTTCTTATTCTTAAAACATGTTCTTGCTAGAGGATACATTTCAGAACAACAAGTTTTACAACAATTTATGGATTGAAAGAGAGCTGAAGGAATCTATGTTTTATTCAAGTTAACTGTAGCTCTTAGCTAATTATTTAACAGTGAGATCCTGCCTAAGTTCATAAGTCAAAAGAACAGCAAAGGTTTCTGTATTTGACTTGCTTTGGATAAAAAGAGAGGACAAAATTTTCAGAGTGAGAAAGTCAGAATTTTTCATATTCAAATGTGTCAAACTTTTCATATTTAGACAATCTGTTTCCTATCTATAAACCTAGAAAGGAAAATTCTCTGATTAACTCAAGATTGAACATTACCAGCTGGAAAGAAGCCAAGGAATGGATTTTATGAGCAGAATTTTTAAAACTCTTTGAGAGAGCCTAACTCAAAAGACAAGAATCAGTGCATTTGGGAGCTTTTGGAAAACAACACATTAGGCCTGAGAGGCAGAAAGAGAGAAAGAATTTTACAGTTGAAGAATGTAACGCTATGTCTCTCTTTTCCAAAGGACTAGAAAAGTCCCTGTATATACTGATAAGATATATGAAAATATATTTAACTGCACATTTCTATTTTCACTCTGTGTTATCCCATGTTTCAAGAGAGAATTACCATTTGTGAATATTTGGTTTATGATTCACTAGAGAGGTTATGAAAGTCTTTAAAAACATACTGGTATATTTGCTACCTAATAACTTCAACAAGCAATTAATGTATTTTAAGTAGATATAGTAAAAATTCTCAATCAATTTATTTTATAATGAAGTTTAAGAGGTGATTTCATTATGGTCTACAAGCACTTAAGTGAGGAAAGCCATCTGATGGTAATAGCTTTTTAATTTACAGGAAAGTCATAAAGAGTTTCAGTGGGTAGAAGCCAATGCTAGATAAACCAAGACTAGAAACAAGGCACATGTACTAAGTAAAGCTAATTATGTATTAGAAAAGGGTGTAGGATGGATTCCTTATCACCTGAAGTACAAGTGATGAGACTGGATATCCTTAATGAAGTTTCTGATAGTTCAAACAAAATCTGAAAATTTGATACAGGAATTAGTGAGTGAAGATCAGATATTTTTATGATTTGTTCAGACTAGGTAAATGTTGAGCAAATTTCTTATACTATACAGAATCTCTCCAGATATTTTCACAGGATGAGATTGCAGCAACAGTTTTGGTGATTAATGGCACAGAATGGAGTTGGAGGCCTGTGGCCAGTGAATTTCACAGGGATCAGTTCTGGGGCCAGTCTTGTTCAAAATCTTCATCAGCCACCTGGATGAGGGGACAGAGTGTACCCTCAGCAAGTTCCCTGATGGCACCAAACTGGGAGCACTGGCTGAGTCCCCAGAAGACTGAGCTGCCATTCAGTGGGATTTTGACTGGCTTGAGAGTTGGACAGAGAGGAACCTCATGAGGTTCAACAAAGGCAAGTGCAGAGTCTTGTGTCTTGGATGGAACACCCTCATGCACAACGACAGGCTGAAGATTGACCTGCTGAAGAGCAGCTCTGCAGAGAGAGACCTGAGAGTCCTGATTGACAACCAGGAGCCAGCAATGTGCCCTCGTGGCCAAGAAGGCCAATGGCATCCTGGGATGCATAAAGGGAGGTTCTTCTCCCCCTCTCCTCTGCCCTGGTGAGGCCTCATCTGGAGTCTTGTGTCCAATTCTGGGCTCCCCAGCTCAAGAGGGACAGGGAACTTCTCGGGAGAGTCCAGCGTAGGACTACCAAGATGATCAGGGGACTGGAGCATCTTCCTTATGAGGAAAGACTGCGGGAACTGGGGCTGTTTAGTCTAGAGTAGATGAGACTGAAGAGGATCTCATTACTGTTTACAAGTATCTAAACGGTAGGTGTCAGGAGGTTGGGGCATCCCTTTTTTTTCTACAGCATCTGGCAACAGGACAAAGGGTAATGGGATAAAGCTTGAACAAAAAAAGTTTCACTTAAACATAAGACAAAGCTCTTTCAGTGTGAGGTGAGGGAGCCCTGGCCCAGGCTGCCCAGGGAGAGTGTGGAGGCTCCTTCATTGGAGGTCTTCAAGACCTGCCTGGATGTGTTCTTTTGTGACTTGATCTAGGTGGGACCTGCTTCTGCAGGGGGGTTGGACTACAAGATCTCAAAAGGTCCCTTCCAAACCTACCATTCTGTGTTTCTGTGTAAAATCCTCATACAAAAACGGTAAAACATTTCCACCCTCCTGAGTTTGCTTTTCAACCTAGATGCCAACAGTTATCTATAACACTAGAATTAAAGCCATTCTTGTAATGACTCTCCAGAGTATAAGAGATATATGAGTCTTCAGAGCACCGAGGATGAATAGGCGAAACAGCATTCATTTACCACTTCATTCATTGCTGAATTTAACACCAGAAGCTGTTGCTATATTCTAACCTTTCTGTTTAAGAATACAGTACAGCAGTTTTTAGTTTAGTTCAATCAATACACATTCTGCCCACTTAATTTACTAACTTCTGATTTCTCTCAGAGAAGATAGAGAGTTTACTCATCTGTGCATAAAACCAAGCAATCTTTAGATCCATTTTATAGATAGAGGATCTGATGCATCTAACACATGCGATATAAAATGTTTAAGGACTTAGTCTTTCTTGACAATTCAATGTTAGAGATGAGAAGCCGAGAGGGAACCTTATTAATACTTATAAAAGAGGATGGAGTCTGTCTTGTTTCTTTAATGCCCAGTGACAGGACAAGGGGTAATGAGCACCAGCTGGAACATAGGAAGTTCCACTTGAACATGAGGAGAAAATATATTCCTCTGAGAGTGAGGGAACCCTGACTTAGGCTGCCCAGAGAAGTTGTGGAGTCTCCTCTGGAGGTTTCCAAACCCTTCTGGACCTCTTCCTGTGTGACCTGATTGAGATAAACCTGCTTTAGCAGGTGGTTGGGTTGGATGATCTCTAGAGTCCCCTTCCAGCCCCCACCATTTGGGTATTCATTGTAATTAAGTTTATTGATCCTTCTTGGAAAAGGTCAGACCTGAAGTGAGCTATGTAGAAAAGTATATAACTTTCAATATTTTTATTTCATTGCTATTTAAGTATGCTCCTGAAGAACATCTGATGCAATGTTAGAGAGCAATGAGTAACAGTAAAGTTTTCTATCTACAGAAGTGAGTTGGCTTAGATTTGACCATAGTATTCTGTGTTATTTGGTTATCATTTTGCATAGTACAGCCTCAGCTTTTCACTTGGTGACAAGAAGATCTGAGCTGGAGAACCTGGGCCCATCTATCACAGTGCTCCTTGTCTGCAGACTGTAGGAGAAAAGGATGAACTGAACATGTGTATGTGATGCTTGTATGTAACAGTTTCCCATATTCTAATCAACTTCAACTGAGAGGATTTCCTGTGTCTGCTTTGTTTAGTTACTATCTAGTAAATTGCAAAAGATGTTTTCTCTAAATGCTTCTTCAAGTAATATTTTTCTTATTTCTTGAAGGAACGTACAACAGACACAAATTGGTTTTGTCTTTTATAAGTTTAGATGTAAAATAGCATTTCTTAAAAATAAATATCATTCTGAGAGACTAGATAGAGAACAACAGTATGAATAAGGGCTAAAAAGTTTTAAGAACTCACATCTACTCAAAGGGTTGAACTATCAAGGTCATGCAAAACAGAGAGGGGAAATCTCCCTCTGCAAGTTGCAAATGTGAAGGCAGTTGCTGAGGAATAAAAGTAAGGGGTCTTGACATATATCTCCTACTTCACACTAGATATTTTCTTAGTCCATTATTTAAGCTCTCAAAAAAAATGTTACAGATAAATCCCCTAAGATTTTATTAATCAGAATTATTACTAAATATGACAAGAAAAAATGATTTTCATTTATTTAGCTAAATATTATTATTAAGCACTCAGCTGCTTGAATTCAACCTCTTTGCTTTTCTTAAATGCTATGAAAAAGCTCAACTTCAATGATACATTACTGTATGCTTAGTATGACAGTTGATGCTGAGGAACGTAGCCCATGTACATACATTCACCATGCCCACTCTGGAAGGGTTTGGATGAAGTAGAGGTAGGATTTCCGTATCTGATTTTAAATATCTATTATCTGAGCTAGTTATCTAGACTCCAATTATAATCTAAGCAGTGAAACAGTGGATTTAGGGTACAAAACAAGTCATCTTAAAGAAGAAGTCTAAAAGAGACAGATGTCTTGTGATCTAACAGTGCTATTCACTCTTGTTGACTGGAAAAGAAGCCTAGGGTAAATAGCTCAGATGCAGATGTCTAACTTAGGTGTGATGAATCTCTCTCTAGGGTCTCTACTGTCCCTCCTTGTTAACTGTAGAAATAAGCCTTCTTCAGACTGAAAACTATTGGAAATAAGCCTTGTAGGAAACCTGATAACTTTATGACTTTAAACAACTATAAAACTTTGGTTATTTCAAGCATTTGTGAACAGCAATTAAAGCTTTTTAGCTGGAAATCACACTTCTGTGGATTTTTGCACTGTTCTCATACTCAAGAATCCCAAGCTCTTTTTCATGAGTTGGATATAATCTTGTTTTGTGATAACATTATTTTGTTCTTTTCTTACTTTCAATGCTTAGTATGCTAAAAAAACTACAAAGATGCCCAGTGATACGTGTAAAATTGCCGAGATTTTTGTCAAATCTATTCAGTTTCCATGTGTTCATAGGTGTTCTTCCCTCTCTACGAATAATTTCAAATACTCAAAACTAAAATCTTTATGTTGCCCTTTCTTCCAAGTTGAAATATTTATTTTTGAACTAATTTTGATGCAAACATAAACTTCAGAGCTTTAATCTATTTGCAATAAAATAATACAGAAAACAAGAAAAAATATTAACTTGGGAAATGTAGGACTTTGGATTTCATTTTGTAAATATGTAGTGTCTAAGAAGCTTAATTTTTTTGTCCTTGCAGCATGACAGACAGGTTTCTAAGTATGATAAACCAGAAATTAGCTGTTAGTAGAAACATTTTATGAATGAATTGGTGTTAACTGACACTAGCAGTGCCAGTTAGTAATATATAACTGAATCATTGCAGTGATCAGATATATTACCATATGCAGTTTGTCAGTCCCTCTCTTCCCATAAAATCTATATAACATTCTCAAGAAAATCTATGCTGATGGCAAGGAGCTCAAGGCACTCTGTTTAAAGTACAGGTGAATCTTGGAAATGAATACATGAAACATCACATTACTAAATAACAGGCTTTCAGCTGCCTTAGCAGAGGTGGCTTCCTGAGCATTTTACCATGTTGTATGGAACTCCAGGGAGAAAATGTATATTTCACATAAAGAAAGAGCAACATGTCCTGGGTTTGGCCAGGATAGAGTTAACTCTCCCCAGCTGCCGCTGGGGGGGCGTGGCCAGGCTATTCAATCCCATATGACATCATGCTCGGGATATAAGGGCAGCAGCCCCTGTGGGGCAGTGCTGGGGCTAGTGTGGGAATTGGACTTCTGTTGGGCTGAGCGGCAGACTGAGCACAGTGAGCAGTTACACTGGGCATAGCTCATTTTCCTTTGGCCATCATTGTAACTGCCTGTTCTTTGTGGTGTTCTATTAAACTGTCCTTAACCCAGAAAGTTCTAGAATTCTCTCTTGATTCTCCTCCCCATCCTGCTGAGTTGGGGAGGAGTGAGTAACTGGGTGGTTTGGCTAATGTTCAGTTAGGGCTAAACCACCACACAACAGCAGAGTGGGGGTGGGTGGGTTCAAAGAGTGTACATTGTTCTTCGCTCTCCAAAGGATCAAACTTTGGACCTTTGTGTGAATGTGTGAATGCAAGTACTTATTCTTTACAGTTGGTCAGTCCTCTTTTTTTTCTATAGCTTCTTTAAGATTCTGTATTCCACGTAGTGTTATCTCAAAAAGCATAATCATTAGTCTAGCCATCAATGAAGCATTGATATCTCTAAATATGGGCCACCTAGACAAGAGAATGAAGTGTGGTTTGATGTTTCTATGCAATGATGATCCAAGTGTTGAATGCAGCTTAATACAGCAACACTGTTGTTAAAGTGGTATTTTGCAATAAATTGTGACAACTTGAAAGGAATGGATGCTACTGTGAAAGAGCAGTGTGAATGTCAGCAAGAAGCCTATTTTATGTGGTCTGTATATTTGAGGTAGGTGTTTGTTTCCAAGAGAATTGACTGAGGATGTCAATTAGTCATAAGATGATATTCTTTGGGGGACAGTTAGAAATGCTAACAAAAGTTAGTCTGCTAATCTGAATCACTCTCTGGAGGATCCCTTCCCTGAACTGACTGTAATGGGAGCCTGGGCAAATTAGTTGTCCAAGTCTTCAGCTAGCCTTTGTGAATATCCCTCTGTGAGATATATCAAAGTAATATGCGTAAATACCTATTATTAGAGTCTATAAACAGTGACTGCTTCTTATCACACAATGTAATACATAGGCAAAACGGATGTAAATTTCCTTTGAAGTACATATAATTCTAGTATTTCCTTTGTCAGCCAAAAAACCTGAAGAGGAATCAAAATGCAAGACCTGGGTCTCTAGAGTAACTTGAATGGCAATAGATAGCTGTGTGGAAGAAAGACTTTCAGGGACAGATTTTAATTTCATTACATCTACTTTAAGGTTCTAATGTCTCTTTTGCTGAGCTACTTTCATTTTTTACTTCTTCATGTGTATAATTCAATAACAAAATGCATATTACAATGTATAGTTACATCAGTGATAAGAGTAGGGGAAAATGTAGGTCCTCTCCTAAAGAAAACAGATGACTTGGTTACATGGGATATGGAAAAGGCTTAGAAACTCAGTGACTTTTATGCCTCAGTCTTCAATGACAACTTCTCCAGCCACACTGTCTGAGATTTCATCTAAGTGACCTGAAGGGGCACAAGTTAGTACCACCTGATGAGATGCGTCCAAGGGTCCTGAGGGAACTTACACTGATTGTAAAAGGGGAAACATAACTCACACTTTTAGAAAGAGGAAAAAAGGAAGTATGCTGGAAGCTACAGGCAGATCATTTTCACCTCAATACGCAGCAAGGTCATGGAGCAGAAACTCCTCAAAACTATGCTAAGGCATATGGAAAATAAATAGGTGATTGGTGACAACTAACATGATTTTACTAAAGGCAAAACATGACTGACAGATTTGGTGATCTTCTACAATGGAGTTGCAGCGTTGTTCAATGAGGAGAGAGTGTCTGACATAATTTACCTGGTTTTGTGCAAAGTACTTTACACCGTCCTGCACAATCCTTGTCTCTAAATTGGAGACACATGAATTTGACAAATGGACTGCTCAGTGGATAAGGAATTTCCTGGTCAGTCACACTCAAAGAGTTGCAATCACAGAATCATAGAATGGTAGGGGTTGGAAGGGACCTTTAGAGATCATCTAGCCCATCCTCCCTTCAGAAGCAGGTCTACCTAGATCAAGTCACACAGGAACTTATCCAGGCAGGTCTTGAAAACCTCCAAAGAAGGAGCCTTCACACTCTCCCTGACCTCATCCTTACAGTGTTTTCCTTAGGTAGAACTTTTTGTGTTCCAACTTTCTCCCATTACCCTTTGTCCTANTGTGTGAATGCAAGTACTTATTCTTTACAGTTGGTCAGTCCTCTTTTTTTTCTATAGCTTCTTTAAGATTCTGTATTCCACGTAGTGTTATCTCAAAAAGCATAATCATTAGTCTAGCCATCAATGAAGCATTGATATCTCTAAATATGGGCCACCTAGACAAGAGAATGAAGTGTGGTTTGATGTTTCTATGCAATGATGATCCAAGTGTTGAATGCAGCTTAATACAGCAACACTGTTGTTAAAGTGGTATTTTGCAATAAATTGTGACAACTTGAAAGGAATGGATGCTACTGTGAAAGAGCAGTGTGAATGTCAGCAAGAAGCCTATTTTATGTGGTCTGTATATTTGAGGTAGGTGTTTGTTTCCAAGAGAATTGACTGAGGATGTCAATTAGTCATAAGATGATATTCTTTGGGGGACAGTTAGAAATGCTAACAAAAGTTAGTCTGCTAATCTGAATCACTCTCTGGAGGATCCCTTCCCTGAACTGACTGTAATGGGAGCCTGGGCAAATTAGTTGTCCAAGTCTTCAGCTAGCCTTTGTGAATATCCCTCTGTGAGATATATCAAAGTAATATGCGTAAATACCTATTATTAGAGTCTATAAACAGTGACTGCTTCTTATCACACAATGTAATACATAGGCAAAACGGATGTAAATTTCCTTTGAAGTACATATAATTCTAGTATTTCCTTTGTCAGCCAAAAAACCTGAAGAGGAATCAAAATGCAAGACCTGGGTCTCTAGAGTAACTTGAATGGCAATAGATAGCTGTGTGGAAGAAAGACTTTCAGGGACAGATTTTAATTTCATTACATCTACTTTAAGGTTCTAATGTCTCTTTTGCTGAGCTACTTTCATTTTTTACTTCTTCATGTGTATAATTCAATAACAAAATGCATATTACAATGTATAGTTACATCAGTGATAAGAGTAGGGGAAAATGTAGGTCCTCTCCTAAAGAAAACAGATGACTTGGTTACATGGGATATGGAAAAGGCTTAGAAACTCAGTGACTTTTATGCCTCAGTCTTCAATGACAACTTCTCCAGCCACACTGTCTGAGATTTCATCTAAGTGACCTGAAGGGGCACAAGTTAGTACCACCTGATGAGATGCGTCCAAGGGTCCTGAGGGAACTTACACTGATTGTAAAAGGAGAAACATAACTCACACTTTTAGAAAGAGGAAAAAAGGAAGTATGCTGGAAGCTACAGGCAGATCATTTTCACCTCAATACGCAGCAAGGTCATGGAGCAGAAACTCCTCAAAACTATGCTAAGGCATATGGAAAATAAATAGGTGATTGGTGACAACTAACATGATTTTANGAAACATAACTCACACTTTTAGAAAGAGGAAAAAAGGAAGTATGCTGGAAGCTACAGGCAGATCATTTTCACCTCAATACGCAGCAAGGTCATGGAGCAGAAACTCCTCAAAACTATGCTAAGTCATATGGAAAATAAATAGGTGATTGGTGACAACTAACATGATTTTACTAAAGGCAAAACATGACTGACAGATTTGGTGATCTTCTACAATGGAGTTGCAGCGTTGTTCAATGAGGAGAGAGTGTCTGACATAATTTACCTGGTTTTGTGCAAAGTACTTTACACCGTCCTGCACAATCCTTGTCTCTAAATTGGAGACACATGAATTTGACAAATGGACTGCTCAGTGGATAAGGAATTTCCTGGTCAGTCACACTCAAAGAGTTGCAATCACAGAATCATAGAATGGTAGGGGTTGGAAGGGACCTTTAGAGATCATCTAGCCCATCCTCCCTTCAGAAGCAGGTCTACCTAGATCAAGTCACACAGGAACTTATCCAGGCAGGTCTTGAAAACCTCCAAAGAAGGAGCCTTCACACTCTCCCTGACCTCATCCTTACAGTGTTTTCCTTAGGTAGAACTTTTTGTGTTCCAACTTTCTCCCATTACCCTTTGTCCTATCACTGGATGCTAGAGGAAGAAAAAGTGTTACCCCATCTTCTTGACATACACCTTTCAAATACTTGCAAGTATTAATGAGGTTGCCCCTCAATCTCCTCCAGACTGAACAGTTCCAGGTCCCACAGCCTTTCTTTGTAAGGAAAATGTTCTAGTCCCCTGATCACCTTGGTGGCTCTGCGCTGGACTCTCTCCAGCAGTTCCCTGTCCCTCTTGAGCTGGGGAGCTCAGAACTGGACACAGGACTCCAGAAGAAGCCTCACCACAACAAAAGGGTGGGGGAGGAGAACCTCCCTCAAATTTCTGCCCACACTCTTCTTGATGCATCTCAGGATGCCATTGGCCTTCTTGACCATGAGGGAATGTTGCTGACTCATGGTCAGTTTATTATCAACCAGGACTCCCAGGTCTCTCTCTGCAGATCTGCTCTCCAGCAAGTCAATCCTCAGCCTGTACTGATGCCTGGGGTTGTTCCTTCCGAGCTGCAGGACTCTGCCTTTGCCCTTGTTGAACCTCATGATGTTCCTCTCTGTCCAACTCTCAAGCCAGTTGAGATTCTGCTGAATGGCAGCACAGCCTTCTGGGGAATCAGCCAGTCCTCCCAGTTTGGTGTCATTAGGGAACTTGCTGAGGGTCACTCTTCCCCCCCACCCAGGTGGTTGATGAAGATGTTGAACAAGACTGGCCTCAGAACTGATCCCTGAGGAACATCACTGGCCACAGGCCTCCAACTCAATTCTGTGCGACTGATCACCACCCTCTGGACTCTGTCAATCAGTCAGCTCTCGATCCATGTAACCATTCACTCATCCAAGCCACATTGCCTGAGCTTTTAGATGAGGATGTCATAGACAGATAGAATCTTTACAGTTGGAAAAGACCTTTAAGGTCATCAAGTCCAACCTAACACTGCCAATCCCATCACTTAACTGAATCATATCCCTCAGCACGTCATCTACATGTCTTCTGAATGTCTCTAGGGATGGGGATTCTATCTTCTCACCTTTGGTCTACCTTTTCTCCTTGGTGATATAGCAAAACAAGAAATCTTCAATAGAGCAGTGTAAAAATAATAAGTAAACATGTTCCACACAACAAGTCTTAAAGTTTATTTTAGTTATTTTACTGTAACTGTTGAAATTCATGACAAAAGTTATGATTTTTTTGCTTAGTGACTCAAGATTCACTTTCACTACTTCTTGGACGCCAGCTGACTACATTAGTTTTCACTTTAAGCTGTTGGTGCAAATTTTCACTTTCTCTGAAGTTCAGAGGTACTATTTTTGGAGGGTGTCTCTCTATTCTTCTGTGAATGATTGTTATAGATAATGGAAAATGGCAACTGGTTTTGTTCTCAGTGGGATGTATCTGTAAGTAATTATTAAGGAAGACGAGATCTTGGCATGGCTGATTGTCTCTTCCTTTAAACCTATAAATAAAAACTGAGAGTAATGAGGGCTAAAGGACAATCTGGTTGTAATTTGTGCACAATGCCTAACACAGCAGGACTGTAATTCAAATGGTGTCATATGAAATAATATGATATTTCCACAGTTCTGCAATTCCCAGATTCGAGCAATCCTGAAAAAGCTCAGACTTCATAAAAAAATTATTTCTAATCAAAGTAGGCATCTAGGAATGCTCTAATGGATCTATTATTTTTTTATATGTGGCACAGGTTCCCACATACAAGACTTTCCCAAAGCTCTGGGAAACATGTTTTTGACACATCTTTATTCCAAGTTAAAACCCGTCTTCTTTAAGACTGGCTCAACTATAAAATACAGCCACCAATGCAAGGTCTAAGGGAAAAAAAATAATAGATAAAGAATTAAATTATTATTTATAAATTTGTTAGATTGTCAAGAGAAGCAGAATATAAAGAAGTAGGAAATCTTCCAGCAATGGTGAAAACACAAGATTTATCATAAATAAAAGATATGCAAAGTGATATGTTCAAGCACAAGAGCTGCTAGTTGTGCAGGGAGTGAGTTACCCAATTGTACAGCACAAATTGAAAACAAGTGGTCTCTTATAATGCACATAACATCTTAGATGCTTAAATATGAACTCCAAAATAGCTAACTTTTTAAGTTTGAAGTGCAACCATGGCAATTAGATGATTATTTACACTTTTAGTAGCACAACTGGGAAAATGTAGACCAGTTGGTAGAAAACTTGTGTATGTTGTGGCTTGAAATTTGTCTTCAACTTAAAAGGTGGAATGGAAAAAAACAACAAAACAACTTTACAGTCATGCTTGCACATTTAACTGCTCTGCAATGGCAGAGATCACTCATCTGTTTCACTCAGCAGTCAGATGACTTAGTCTTTAGAGCTTATTTAGCTTTTTTGAAAATATATAAAGTAAACCACAGTATTTGGAGGTTGGTAGGTGTGGATCTGTTCTTTTAGTCCAACTGTGCTTTTAGATCTTTGTTCAAACTCTCATTTTCTCAATAGGAAGACAAAATACTTTCAGTAAGTAAATTTCAATTGCTGAAAATTTTGGTTGCTGTGATTAAATTCTGGAAACGCAGAAGGTTATTTAGCTCAACTGCCTCAGCAAAGCTTCAGAAGTTCTAATATAAAGGATGGGGAATACTTCTACTGTGACATTTTATTCCATAATGCCTGTCACAGACCAATATAAGCACTTCCTAAAAAGACCTTAATGTGTCTTACTCCTTCTTGTTTGTTCTCGGTACATGCCTTAACAGTCTCAAGGAGAGAGGAATGATCTATCTTATTTTGTTTTCTTTTTATCTTCCTTTCATTTCCTCCATCTAAAGTTGACTGCCATTGCTCCTTGCTTTATGAAGTCCTGTGTGACTTGAGCATAGACAACAATTCAGCCTGCACCATTGCAGTGAGTCTGCTTGACCATAGAAGGTTGTTCCCATCTATATATATGCTTTATCAAGCTCCTACAGCTTCAGTGAGGCGCATTTGTTTTGTAGAAGGATTGTGAGACTTATTTCCAGTCAGTATATGAGGAAAATTTCTGTTTATTTTTTTTAAGCTGAAAGAAATTCCTCAAATTTCTTTCCTTTTATAATTTATTCCATGTAATCTCTCAAATTTTCTTACATAAAGGAATAAGGGTCATGTCTAATATGTAATAGAGACAATGTCTCAAGGCCTGCAGAACTGAAATCTTCTCAGTTCAGGAAGCTGGATCTGTATGTATTTTGAAAGATTGCATGCATCTAGTCATTCATTTTGATTCAGTTGTGGATAAGTCCTGAATACTACTCTGTTCCTTGGTTCAAAGGTCTCAAACTGATTTTCTTGGATGTGACTTCAAATACTAGTTTACTCTGCTTATTCTGTGTTCTGCTAACCAGATACTCTTATTTTGGTGAGATAATTCTGTGGAAGATTTATTAGTATTGGGTGTCATTTTAGTACTTGAAGCTTTTATTGTTATTGTGCAAGAATTTGACCCTTTTTCACTTACTCATCCAAATCCTGTGCCGCAGTGTCACCAGGTGTTCAGTTGCTGATGCTGTGTTGTGGTCTAGGATTATTGTCCATTAATGACAACATCATAGAGGAGTCATCATCATTAAAAAAAAACACAGCCCCTCCAAAAAAACCCAAACAAATCAAATCAGCCTACCTACCGAACCCCTAAACTGCTATTATTGTCCCATTTTGATGAGTAGCACAGATATCGCTAGGCATCAATGCAGATGCTGAAAGGCAGGTTGCCAGTCTCCCTGGTACAGGGTATTTAGAGATGCATGAGTACAAATTATACTTATCCTGATCCTTTTGTGCCAATAACGTGTTGTGTAGCAGATGCTTTGCTGTGCAGCTGTTTTTGATTTCCTGCAAGGCATTGTACCTGTTTCCTCCTAACAAGTATATGAGATGTTTTGGTTACCTTTTTCAGACCTAAACAACTTAGTAGCTTTATTTCTTCTAGTGCCTGGTAATACCTGAATCGTTTCAGCAATGTATATGGGGAAAATATATGTGTAAGGCCTCTTCATCACACAACTATGATTACTGCAGGGAATGAAAACCCTTCACTTGCCTGAAAGTTTGAAGGATTTGTAGTGTTTGCAGTACTGAGGAGTCAAAATACTATCTGCAAGTTTTTCGGAAAACAAGATTTCTGCTTTCTTCAGTTCTGCAAACTGAGTACTCTGACAACTGCAATGTTTTTCAGTTTTTATCTGGAAAGGCATGGAGGAAGAAAATACATATACTTCTCTTCCTGACTACTGACTGGCTAGTGGTGCTGTTTAGATGTGCCAATGGTGATGATCTGAGGCAAGGCTGCTATGCCATCTCTAATTTATTTTGGCCATCTGCTTTTCCTGCTTCTAATTGGTGTTAAGAGGGAGAATATTCTTAAGGAGCGTTTAGGCAAAGGATGCTCCTGGACTCACTAAAAGCAGATTGAAATGTAGTATTTGTTCTTCATTGGGCAGATTGGTCTGTATCTCAGCAATCGTCTCATATTTGGCAAGATTAGTCCTCTAACATAAAGCAGTTACATGCTCTGAGGTTGTTATTGGTATGAAGGATGCATTAGTAAAAGCAAGAGAAGATCTTTTTTAGCAGGTTCTGTACACTTGTAAAATATTTACGTTCTACCCTGTATATACTGCAGTTTCTTTGTAAACGTTGAGCTTTATGTGCCTTACTAATACTTAAGATAAGAGAAGTGTATTTAAATAGGCATCTTGAGCAAGGGTTTGTGCACTCTGATCCTTCACTCCGCAACAGAAGTCTTAAGGTTAGTCCATTTACTTCTCCTGTTTTCTCAGTGAAGACTTTGAGAAAGGTGTCTGAAGTCTAATCTATGGTACTTTTCACATCCTAAAGGCTCAGTTTTGTTCAGATATAGTTAATGACATTAAAGCTTAAACTTTCATCTGAGAGCTGGACTTCACAGTCATGCAAGACTCTACCTCCTGAACTATAGCCACATTTCAGATTGCAGGAATGAAAGACAGCTAAACCTAGTTGAAATAAAAATGGACAATTTAACTTGTATTTGTTTATTATTCTTGTTTCCCATACACTTTGTGGGTGGGATTTATGTTGTCTAAGTTAACCTGCTGGCTGTGCAGTTTGAACTGACCATCCAAACAACCTGTGTGAAGGCAGAAGCATCCTCAAAGGTGACCTCATTGGCTCAGAGATGCTTATTTTTTTCTACCAGATTCATAGGAGAGTCTAGTAACTAGCTTGGACTAAGCTTTAAGGAGATAAAGCAGAGCTACACAAGCTATACTTTTTTTTCTTTCAAAGAATTTAGAGTTTTCTAGTGAGATTGCCACTACGTGTTCAAACAGCACCAGAAAAAACTCTGTATTCAAGTAGATGGACACAATATAGTTTTTACTCATATCATAAAGTGGTGTTTTTATACTATAACCAACTTTTTTTCATGAAGCAAAACCTATCCACCTGTCAGTAATGTGCTGAGTTATTTTCAAATGTCATTTCCTCCAGTACTTATCTTGGTTAAAATGCCTTGCAGTAATAGCTCCATTCTTTCTAGTAGATACTAAATTTTAGTAACATACAGTATTTCTTGCTAATACTGTACTTGTATGTCTTATTTACGATATTCAGCAAATATTTATGGTTCGCTTTGTCTTTATCATTTTATAGGATCCTGGCAACAGTATATGGATTGTGTTGGAGACAGAGTATCATACAAGTATTGGATGAATTATCTACCTATCAAACAGCCTTGCTGGTAAGTCATTTGTATGTTCCCTCTTCTCTTTTGCAGCATTTCATGTTGAACTATGGAAAAGAAGGCTTTTATTGTATTCAATTAGATGTTTACTAAAAACAAAGGAGATTTTCAATATTTACAGTTCCCTTTCTCGTTTGACAAATAGCTTCAGTATTGGTAGATTATGTTTCCATCTTCCTTGAGAATCTTCTGTTTTGCTCCATTGTATTATGAGGCTTTGCAGGTTGTTTTATCTACAGGTAAGAAATTTGCAAAATTTAGTTTTGTATGTTTGTACAAGAGTTAGAAAGGTTTTCACTGGTTGTTTTGGGTTTTTATTCTGGTTCAGTTGGGGTTTTTTGGAGTGTTATGGTTTTATTCATTCTAAGCCTTGTTGTTTTGGTTTGCTGTTGGTGCTGAAGAATGTTTGTGGGGCTATAAATATCAGTGTTGTTTTTATTCATAGTAGATTAATGTATGTCAGATATTAAAAGTATGTCAATAGAGAGCAGAAAGAAAATCACACATCATTGAAAGGATTAGTTATAAGGTTGCTTGCCAGGAACACCTGAGTGCTATTCCTATTACTACCTTTGGTTGATTATATGACCTTGAGTGAGTCATTTCTGAAGAGGGGGAACTGTGTTTCTGTGAGGGGATACAGTAGTGTATGAATTTAATTACTCTTCTTTACATAATTGGAGAGCTCATTAGGTAGCTGTTAAGAATGACTAAAACCCTTTAAACCTGATAAGACTTATTTCATCCAAAAACTTAACAAAAATGAAATAGTAAAAAATATAACTTTAGTTTCTAAAGGAGTTGCCTTAACTCTTGCATTTCCAATACTGTCCTCAGTGCTGGTCGCTACTTCCATCAATGGGTACAAAATCTGGCCTTGAAGTGTTGTTAAGGTTTTTGTATTGGACAGTGCAGCAAAGATATATGGATTTAAAGAAGCCGAGCATGAAATCAGTAGATCCAACCTACCAGGCTCCTACATTAGGAGATGCATGTTCTAGAGACTGATGAAACACTTTTTATATTATATTAGCCACAGTGGCTGAAATACTTGCTACTTTGAAACATCACTAGTTAAAAATAAATGAATCTTCTCTGTTAAGTCTTTATGAGGAAAAGAGACAATGTCTGGGAAACCCACTTATTCTATATTTTCACATATTTCCCAGAGGAAGGGAACAAACTCTTTACTTGGCAGAAGGGCACTTATTTCTACAGATAGTATTCAAAACTCATACGGACAAGTCCCTCAGGAACTTCATCCAGCTAGACTTGCTTTTGAGCAAAGTTCAGACTAGAACTCCGAAGGTCCTTTCCAACTTAACTTATTCTAAGCGTCTGTGTGACTGTGTACTTAAGTGATAAGTATAATGATCAGAAAACCACAACACGACATACACACACCAAGACACATAAACTTCAAAAGAAATGATATGATTTAATATCCAATGGATGAGACCAACTGAACTCTAAAGATGCTGAGGGGAGATGGGGATATAGAAAAAAAAAAGTAAGTATTTCTTTAGTAAGATACAACTGTGAGAGATAATTAGGTACCTAATACCATAGGTGTGCACATAATTTGTCCTGTGGTTTTAATATTTTCTTTTAAACTCTTTTGTTTCAGAGTATCGCTTGCTCTCAGAAGTCTGTGTGATCACTGACTCCTTTGATCACTGTAGGACAGAGAATTTTACATGGTGGGCAGAACTCTAGCTCACTTAGGGAATCATGACTGATTTTACAGAGGGAACTCTTTGTCCAGTTTTCAAAGCAGCAGATTATAAAACACTACAGGTGAATATTAGTGAGGAATACTATGATTTTTAAAAAGGACAAATAACATTTTACTGTGGATAAAAGTATAGTCTCCAAAATGTGAAGTAATCTTTCTGTTCTGCTCTGCTTAGTAATGGTACAACTTTAGAGAATATCCATCCTAGGACATCTCAAGAAAACTATGGGACAATTTGACATAGACCTCAGAGCAGAAACAAGGTTGAGCTATGAAAGGCTCAAGAGTGAAACCTAAAATAAAGAGGGGAGTGCTCAAAATGGTTTACTGTGAAAGGGGCTTGATGTGTTTCAAAGATGTGAGAGGATCTTAAAAAAAAAAATACATTCTTCTCTCTACTGTATTTATATTGAAGAGAAGAAAGTCTTGGGAATTTAAGGCAGGTAGCAGCAGAAAGCTTGAACAAGTTGGAAAATCAAAGTGTAGGAATAAACTGGATATGTTATGTAAATGTTAACTGGAATGCTTTCAGAATAGATTCAAGAAACTTCTCTCAGTTATAACTCATCCCTTTTGGGATAATGATGTGGATTTAAGTAATCTCCTGGAGTATCTCCTAGCACTGCTTGTCTTCAGTTGTCTGCTTCTAGATCTGGAGCACAAATTATGGAAGGAAAACTGCTGTTCTTAAAGGAAACAGTGGCTGTGGCTAAGGTCACTTCTATAATGTACAATATCATGGGAAATCAATGCAATTTGCATGAGGTAAAATCTATGTTGTCTAAATTGTCTATTGTCTATATTGTCTAAATTAGGAGTAAAAAGTATTAATTTATGTTTGGTAGAAGCTGAAACCCTGACTGGAGGCTCTCACAACCGTAAGGATTTCTCAAACTGCCCTCTCAATGTGTTGAAAATATTAAGACACTGGTTACCCTGTTTACTTTAAAATGGGTACCTTAGATACCCTATGTGAAATCATCAGCCTCTGTATTCCGTACACTTTCTGCCTTGACATATTTACTGATAAAGGTTGTAGATTGATGCTTTTAGCAGCAAACCACTGCCATAATGAGGATCTAAAGACATTTGAACATACCACAAAATAGCTGTGATGAAAAAACATAGCAACTGTACTACATATATGAGCCTAATATTGCTTGAAATATACAAGAAATTGGAACTGTGTCTGGAAACAAAACAATGACAAACTCAATAGATCAATTACAAGAAATAACAGCTTCATTTCCAAACCCCTAGAAATCATAATCTCTTTAGTAAATAATCATGTTGTTTATATGCTTCACTGTTAGGAGCATAAATTAACAGATGACACACTTCTCTATCTCAATTGTATAGAAATATAAGCAGTTATAATAGTCCTTTTCTGTGCAACCAGTATAATCTGAAACTTCTTTGAAAAGGGCTCTTTAGAACCAAGCTCTAGCTTTGCATTTTTGTGCTCTTTATCTGCACTTCATCAGCTTGAATAAAGCTAGTTGTAGCTGCTGCTGTGCAGTCACTTCCTAATTTTCTGCTTCTCATGCCTTAAAGACCCACAAATTTGGGTGTTGACTGTTCTGCTGGATTGTTTGAATAGAAAAAAGACAATCAGTTGTAGATAAAAATAATTGTTCGTTTTGTCTGCAACATTTCTGGCCTTAACACTCTTGATGCTTATCCAGCACAGGTGCTCTACTATGTAATTACTGGAAACAACTTGAAATAAAATACCGACATAAGACTAGTAACCTTGAAAATATTACCATTACATTAGGTAATGGCAGTTGCAAGCTTGCATATGTATCATGTTCTGGTCTTTTCTGTCTGATGACTGAAACTACAGCAGTAGTACTGACAAAGAAAATAAAAATTCAAATATCCTTTCAGAAAACATTTTCTTGAGCTGCAAATGACTGGAAAGTGGAGGTAAAAGTAAGATTTCGCTGTGCAGAAATCACAGTCAGCCACCTGAAAGCCTTTCAGAACTAAATCCATTGATCAAAAATGCTTTTAGCATTCCCATTTCCTTATGAGTTAAACAATAATAAATATTGAACAGAGAGACTCCAGCTGCAGCTGGAACATTTTCAATAAATAAAGAGTTAAATGCAAGCCAGGGCAGAGGCCGGTAGCTCTCACCAATGCCTGAATACTACAAGCTGGTTCCTATTTTACGGCAGACCCCAGGTCGAGGGGAAGTGATTAATCCTGTTTGTGCTGGAGCAAAAGCTATAGTGTACCTCTGGAAGTGTTTCAAAATTCAGTTTTACTTTACATTCATCATCGTTGCTGTTTTTCTGACACGGCTGTATGGACATTTGCTACCTGGTGATGAAAGATCCCTTTCTCCAGGCCAGAATCACCTGTACCAGACCATTTTATATGAAAATTGGGTTGGAACTTTTCTCCACACAGCTTTCTTACGGTTGCAGTTATTTAGATCAAGATGAGATGCTCTTTCTGACTTTAGCATTGCACATCCTCATATTTCCAACTGGTGAATTGTTCTGCTTTCTCTATATCTACATTAAGTGCAAGTTTTGTTTCTCTGCTCGGGGTTAGTGGGGAAGATAATAGACCTCAATTAAAGCAACACTGCACAACCCTGTGGAATATTTCATCACAAGAGTGAATTTAAATAGTGTTCAGGTAGGCTAAGAGGACTGACTATCAATGCTGGGTTCAAAACTGAGCAGCAGTGCAGTCTCATCTATCTTTTGAAGAAACATTCCTTGTACCTTCTGCCTTTTACCAGCTTCATGTCTAATCACACAAATCCAGCTCATCAAAAAGGTTTTCATTCAACTTGAAGAAAAATGGGCTTTTGGATATTTCTTTGGAAATGTTTTGCAAGGTGATAACGAAGTGAACTGCTCTTGGGCAAGTGTTTTGTATTAAAAAATTCCCAACTGTTGTTAGTCCAATGTGATGGGTGTATAGTATGAAGAGAAAATGCTCAGGTTTTTAAGAGTGTGTTTTGGTATACGTATATTTTCTTGAAAAGAAATAATTCATCAGCTCAAAGCAATAAAATGATTAACCAAATATCTTTGAAGAGAGCCTAGAAAGTTACAGGTAAGGTGATAGTTTGTAGGTTTCCTGGCTCTCTTAAAAATAAACTATTTTTTTTCCAGAGTTGGAAGAAAGTGAAACATTCCTTTAAGGAGAAGTGAAATAACCCAGTTTTGGGGTCATTTTCTGTTTTGCCCATTGCAACTGTGGGAAGAGAAGATAACCAAAGGAGAGATAATTATGTTACACAGTAGTTAACATCCATACATATGCTTGGAAGAAACTGTTTAAATGCTCAGGGTTCATGCAAGACTGTGCTGAGTCAAATACCAACATTCTGTGGATCAAATTCCACAGCTTGGTAATCTGAGAAGCAGGAGATTTTATACAACACACACTCCTCCTCCATTTCCCCCTGAAGGTTTTTTAACCAGAATGAAGGGGAAAAAAATCAAAATAAAGCAAAACAAACATGCTTTACATCTAATCTACCTGGGAAAAAAATGTATTCTAAGGTAGTGGACTTGATTTAGAAAACCAGAAGAATGTGCAGAAAACTATGAAAGTGAAGTGGGTAGTGGTGTGTTGTTTTCCTGTGCTGTGTCAGAATTATGAAGATATTACCTGATATTTTAGGATAGTTAACAAGCAACGATGGATCAATCTCACAAGACATCTGTTTCTGAAATGAAAAAGTCAACAACTGAAGGATTCCACACTTTTAGCAATCTTTACTTAATAGAGATCCATGATTCAGAGAGATATGTGACTTAAAATCTACTAGGGAGCACAAAGCAATTAATAGTTGGAAATAGCACCTTTTATCCAAGGATCTCAAAATACTTTACTGGTTTTAATTAGGCCTCACTCCATGCAATATCCACCTGGAATAGAGAAATGTTATTTTTTCTTCTGCATATAGAGGAACTTGAGACACAGAGGTTAAATGACTTGACAATGATCATGTAAAAGCAAATAGTAATGATAAGAATAAATCCCAAACCTCCTGCTTTCCAGTGCCGTGTTCTATCCATGAGCCAAATTTCTTTCCGCTGCATTAAACTCAAGGCTTTTTCTTATCTGTCCTGTAGCACATATGATTTTGATTACAGGATCTAAACCCAGGCAATTAGAAAGACTTTCATCATTTCCAGAAAGAAGGAAAAAAAAAAAAACAACAAAAATTGAAATAAATCAGTAAAAGACTACTTCTTGCTCTCAGGTAGAGGAGAAATTGTTCCTGCAGTGAGCATTGTGAAAGATATGGAAGAGCAGACCTCAGAGGTAAACATGCTGACTTTGGAGATAATGAAGAAGGGTTTGTGTTTCTGCCTACCAGGAAGAATAGATTTAGAGGGGGGAAAGAGTTGCAGATAGTGTAAAATGAAAGGAATGATGCCTGCAGTATGTTCAGGAATTCAGACTCACAAAAAAAAAATAAATCTTAAGACTGTGAAGGAGATTGTCTCCTGGGAAAAGATAATAGGGAATCATCTCAGCCAGGTGTAGGCCCTGAAGCTGGGAAGTATTGCATAAGAGACACTGGTATGTATCATAGAAACTCTTAAATACCAGAGTCCTTGGAAAGAAGCAGAGAGAAAGGACAATATGATTAAATTAGCAGACAATGGAGAAAATTTTGTTGTTGTGTCTCTAATAACAACTGAAGATGTTGGATCAGATAATATGATTTATTTCTCTAAGTTTAAGGTACATTTTGAAAATGGTAGGAAAAGGGAAATAACCAAAAGAACTAGGTTAATACTAATAGCCAGGATAAAAGCTGTGATGCTTCCATCTCTTGGTAACCTAATTTCAAAGAACTTAAAGTTTTTATTTCTAGAATTGTGTGCTTGTCAGATGCTGGTAATGATTATTGACAAGACAGAACCCAGTGCAGACCTTACAAAGAGAAAAAAAGCGGTTCATGAAAACTCAATTCATTGTCCTTACTGGAGACATTTCTATGCCTAGCTTTATGTCAAAACCTGGAACCATGAATTCATTGTTTTTCTCTCTGTAACTGAAACTAATTTCACTATAATACCCCACATTGAATACTAGAGCTGGACAACTAGTGAAAATATTTATTTTTAACTATTTTTCAGCGCCAGGAGGGTCTAAGAAGTTGTGTTGAGATATCATAGGAAGAAATGTTCAGTCAAATAGTGAGTTTAGAGTAAATATTGAAACACTTGCATAGATTGAAGTATTCATGATCCAAGTCATCCTGTGCACTGTTACACAGTCTGGGTGTAACAACATTACCCAGGCAAAACAAGCCAGCAGATCCTCATTTCAGAGGTGATACTGTGAATTAATTCATAAGGGTTTGTTACCAAAAATTGCTTGCCAAATGTTCTTTGGCGATAAGCTGAAATGCCAGTGGTACAGGTTAGGAAAGTAGAAACTGCTTGCATTCCAGCTAAAGACATAAAAACATGGCACTGAAGTGATTTCGCTGTTCACACTTCACAGAATCTGCTGAATGTAGACATGACTTTTAAATAAATAACCAGTCTTTGCACTTCTCATCATGGATTCTAAAAAGGCAGATGCAGCCATTGCAAATGATTTTGCTCAGTGTTACATTTGTCAAAAGCTGTCAGAATGTAGTAAAAAGGTGTTTATACAGAGTAATATGCTGCTTGAACTCCTGTATGTCTCCTAGACTGGAGGTTTTAGATTGCTGATTTGTAACAGCGAAAGAGTTCCAAATAGATCTGTTATTTTTTTGGCTTCACTAATTTATATATTATGCACTTCTACATATTTACATGTCTGCAAATCACAACCAACACTCAAGGCCTGAAAAAGGAAACTAATCAGACAGAAAATAACCAATATTCTTCACATTGAATTATGGTTGTGTAGTTAGATGATAGGAATTGTGTGCAAAACAGTCATTATTTTACCCATAATTTTTCATTCCTTTAAGCATGACTAAACAATATTTATTCACAAATAAAGCTTCTGTCAATACAATCAAGACTAGAGAGAGAAGGAAGGGCTTTAAAATATCCTAAACCAACAAAGTTTAGAAATGATTTTCATACAATTGTGTGTGCTTACTATCTTCCTGCTCCACTCATCGAGCTTACATGACCTTCAAAAAAAACCAAAACCAAATCCAAACTGCATAATGTGCCAATTTAAAGTGAATTTTCAAAAAACAAATCAATATATTGCAGTATTTTCATATGTAGCAGGAAATATTATTTTTATCAGGCAAACAACTAAGATACATCTTACTGGTGAACAGCTACATGGTGTTTAGCCTAGTTGCTGACTGAAGGAATGCTATCATCAACATAGTAACACAAATTTTATTTACTCTTTTTTTTTGTGTGTGTGTGTGTGTGTGTGTGTGTGTGATTATTACTAGTTGAAAATTAAGAAACCCTTCAGCTACTCTCAGGCAAACACAGAAAGAAGAAAGAATTGTCAAGAAGTACTTAAAGAGTATTTATTATTTTATTTGGCCAACTGGTTTAGTTACACTCAAAAGCATGCTAAATAAGGAATGAATTATTGGAGAAAATGGTATCATCATGCCCATATATGAACCAGTCTTATTTAGTGTTAAAAATATTAAAGATACACCAATATTTGCAAACTAGTCTGTCTTATGTTTTATGAGATGAACTATAAAAAACAAGATTTTAAGAAATTACTGCAAGACAAATGTGTTAACACAGATTTTTTCTCTTTCAAAATTCAGAGCACAGGGAGAAAATTTCACGTGTCTTTTGATAACCTCCAAAGACACTATTTTTTGTCCTAATTTTCCTGATAAATTCTTGACCATGTTGCAGGGGCAGAAAGGTCTCAGAAGTCCCTGAACTGCAAATTGATAGCGATTAGGAGCTTATTGGGGGATGAGTTTAAAATATCATGATGGATCTGCTCTATTTTTATCCCTTCATATGTTTTAGCTGTTGCTGAGCAGTGCTTGCACAGAGTCAAGGCCTTCTCTGCTCCTCACCCCATTAAGTG
This sequence comes from Urocolius indicus, assembly GCA_013401255.1. NCBI lineage: Eukaryota > Metazoa > Chordata > Aves > Coliiformes > Coliidae > Urocolius > Urocolius indicus. The sequence goes on along the minus strand of WBNH01005609.1, from coordinate 499,483 downwards.
GGCTGGTTGCACAAGGAGTTGAAAGGGGACAGAGCTGGGACAGCTGATCCCAACTGACCCAAGGGATTTCCCAGACAGCTGGAAATCATACTTAGAAATAAATAAGAGGGACGTCTGGCTGGGGGCTACTGCCAAGCTACTCAATTCACAGAATTCAGCTGGATGCCTGTGGCCAATGGGGTTCCATAGAGGTTCCTGTTTCTGGGGCCAGTCTTACTCCATATCTTCATCAACAACTTGGATGAGGGGACAGAGTGTATCTTCAGCAAGTTCCCTGATGACACCAAACTGGGAGGACTGGCTGATGCACCAGAAGACTGTGCTGCCATTCAGTGAGAACTCAACCAGCTTGAGAGTTTGGCAGAAAAGAAGAACCTCATGAGGTTCAACAAGCACAAATGCAGTCCTGCACCTCAGGAGGAAAACCCCTTTGCAACAGTAGAGGCTGGGGACTGACCTCCTGGAGAGCAACTCTGCAGAGAGAAACCTGAGAGTCCTGATTGACAATAAACTGAACATGAGCCAGCAATGTGCCCTCACGGCCAAGAAGGCCAATGGCATCCTGGGATGCATCAAGAAAAGTGTGGCCATCAGGTCTAGGGAGGTTCTGCTCCCCCTCTCCTCTGCCCTAGTGAGGTCTCATCTGGAGTCCTGTGTCCAGTTCTGGGCTCTCCAGCTCAAGAGGGAGAGAGAACTTCTGGAGAGAGTCCAGCACAGGGCCACTAAAATGATCAGAGGACTGGAACATCTTTTATAAAAGGAAAGGCTGCAGGAACTGAGGCTGTTTAGTCTAGAGAAGAGGAGACTAAGGGGGGACCTCATTAATGCTTTCAAGTATTTAAATGGTGCTTAAATGGTGCATGTCAAGAGGATGGGGCAACATTTTTTTCAGTAGTGTTCGGTGACCGGTCAATGAGTAATGGAAAGAAGATGGAAGACAAAAAGTTCCACTTAAGGAAAAACTTGTTTGCTGTTGAGGTGAGGGAGCCCTGGCCCAGGCTGCCCAGGGGTGTTGTGAAGTCTCCTTCTGGTAAAGTTTTCAAAACCTGCCTGGACCTGTTCCTGTGTGACCTGATCTTATGTGTACCTGCTTGAGCAGGAATTTGGACTGGATGATCTTTAGAGGTCATTCCCAACACCTAACATTCTGTGATTCTTTGATTCTGGACATCGGTCAATTAGTGGTGAACAATTGTTTTCATTCATACTATTTTTCTTTATCTCTCTATTTTCCTTTTATTTATAGATTATTCTTATAATTCGTATAATCTTTTTAAATTATTAAACTTTTCTTATCTAAACTTCAAGTTTTCTCACTTTTATCATTCTAGTTCTCTTCCTCCCATCTTGCTGAGGGGAGATTGAGAGAACTGTTGTGTGGTGTTTAGTCACCTGCTGGGGTTAATCCACAACGTTCATGCACACAATAAACCATCTGAAACTCTACAAGTTAATCTTTGCAAAGCACAGCCATGTTTCATATTTTGTCTTCTATCATTGTAATAATGTGGGCCTTTTCAATTTCCCATATAGCTAAAATACACTACTTTGTTCAGTGATTGCATTTGAATAAATTGTTTTAAGGTTGATTTTTTTTTTTTTTTTTTTGCCATTACTCCAGGTCTTTTGACAGAGAATGATGAATAACATTCTTAAAGAGAATTTCATGATGAACAGCCTCTTCAGAATTTCTGTTATTTTTTCTTATCTTCAGCGGCTGCATTGCTGTGCATAGCCTAACTCCCTGTAGGGATGAGACCTGGATACACAAACTTCTTTCCATATTCCTACCTTCCTTTGAAAGAAAATGTGAGTGTACTGCTAGGGAACAGATGTCAATGTCATTTATAGTCTGGAGGGCATGTGGACCAGGACTGCAAATTACATTGTAGATGAAACCAATGTAACTGAACAGAAGAGCCCACCTTCAAGATGACCATTGCTCGATTAAAATTGTTTCAAAAATCTAAAAGTTCTAAATTGCAATGCAGTCTTTCAATTTGTATTGTTCTTATTTCACTGTGTTCATCAAAGACAATTTTGACAAGTTCTAATATCTTGCAAAGTTTTGCTGGATGTTCAGTTAAATCTGTCATTGGGGGATCATTAACACCTTATTTGATGACCCTGTTATTGTGAAGAGGCTTCACTTCTAGTATCAGTTTAAGTATTCACACACACCTACATTCTAAAGCAGGAGTAAGTAGTTGTTTAGACGATTTATATGTACATTTCCATGTTTTAAAAATAATATGGTTTAGCTTTGCTTTAATTTCAAATGCCAAAGATCAGAACTTTTATTCAGCCAAACCTGTGAAGACATTTCGGTTCCCAGTTCCATCTGAAGGATATAAAATCCTTCAATGGCAAGAAACTGTGGCTAGTAGATCAAGCACAAGTGACAGCACTACTGACCTGAAAGCAATTCTATTGTAGGAAAGTAAACTTAATAAGACTGAAGGCTCCCCTATTTGCTGTAGAAGTTGGACTGGACAGGTAGGAAGAGATAATGCACATATTTCTGATGTACCTCTGCTTCATAGCTCTATGAGCAAAGGCAAATAAATATAAATATGATGTGATGGGAGTCTGCTGAAGATTGGAGCTGGATAACTCTAATCCTTTGAGAACATTCATAGCTTGCTCCCAAACCTATGCTATCCACATATTCCTCTCACAGACAGTAATAGTCACAGGTTCCCATCAGTCTTAGTCCTAACTTATTAGTATCTTATTTCCTTGAGCATGACAGAAAGATCTCCTGAGATCTGAGACTGCTGTTGTCTAAAGGAAAACATACCACACCAGCTGTAGCAAGAACATAGTCAAATACATCAGTTGGGTAAATTATTAGAGCAGATAAACCCATAAGTAATAAATTTAACCTGAAATGTCACTTACAATACACATTGTTCCTGAGCACAGCAGCTACAGAAGATAAAGCAGCCCTTTCTAGTGGTGTGACTATATCATATAGCATGGTCTTTTTTTTTCATGTGTTCACTAAACATATCAACACATTTAGCTCTATACAAACTCTGTGTTTATTCATTCAATTGAAACTTCAGTAGCACATTCAGCCATAACATGTATTTGAAAAGTGAGGAAAGTATAAGGCATTCTTGATAGAAATTTAAGCATGATTAAAGAGGTAGTGCAGTAACTCTCAGTCACATTTTGTAAAGTCATTATCTTGTTGCAGACCTCTAAGGGACTTATATTCTTCACAAAATATACATAGTTGTTATTATTGGGGAAAAAAAAAAAAAAGGAGTGTTCTCTTTTATGACTCTAATTTGAATGTGTGTGCACGCACGTGTGAGCATCTGTCCGTCTGTCTCTGTATCTACTTTCCTTCCTCAAATGTAGTCAGGAATGCAGCTCTCTAAACCAACCAAGCCAGTTCTAGAGATGAAACAAATTCTACCATAAACTTGGCATTAAATCAGAATTATATGGCAATTGGTTATACATTTTGGTTGTTTGTACAAAGTTATGTGTCTGTAAATGCTGCGCTAGGAAAGGATAAGGGCCAAAACTTTAGCTACAGGTCAGTGTCTACAAAAGCTGCACACAGTATCGTATCTATTTAAAGAAAGGCTATTAACAAGTCTTTCTAACAGGATGACCACTTTGGATGAATACAAGGCTGTTGTCAGAGGATGCAGGGAGGCAACTAGGAAAGCTAAAGCCTCATTGGAGTTGTACCTTGCAAGAGAGGTCAAGGACAACAAGAAGGGCTGCTTCAAATACATTGCAGATAAAACTAATGCTAGAGGCAATGTAAGTCCACTGTTGAATGAGGCTGGAGAATTTCTTCCCTGTTGAGGTGAGGGAGCACTGGAAGGGGCTGCCCAGATGGGTTGTGGAGTCCCCTTCTCTGGATACATTCCAAACCCACCTGAATGAGTTCCTGTGTGACCTACTCTAGGTGGTCCTGCTCTGGCAGGGAGGTTGGACTGGATGATCTTTCGAGATCCTTTCCAACCCTTAAGTTTCTATGATTCTATGATACTACCTTTTGTTGTTGTTCAAACTGTTTTCAATTCTACCAACTATGTCATCCAAAAGTAGGGTAGAAAGGCTATTTCAGTTTTTCCATAGAAGAAAAAGTGTCTAGAACACTGAACTTATCCATCTTCATTTCTCTAAGAAGACTGCAGAGGGAAATAATATTTTATATATCAACCTCATACAAATTTCAAACCTCCACAAATAGGTGCTGAAAATGACAACACTATAAATGTCATAGAGCTAGTAAGTTAGAGCCACTGGCAGAGCAAAGTGAAAGGGAGAACTTCACAGTTTTCTTGGTGAGTAACACTCTGCCAGGAAGTTTCCTTTTTCAGCAACTCAAATGTGAGTTATTTGAATCACAAAATTACAAATTGTAGAATTACTGAGGTTGAGAGGAACATCTGTAGATGATATAGTCCAACTCTCCTTCTCAAAGCTGGGACAAACAGGGCAGATTGCTCAGAGGCTGTGTCCACAGTCCAGGTTTGAATATTTCCAAGTTTGGATGCTAAGATTCCCCTGAGCTGCTTTTTCTCCAAGCTGAACGGTCACAGCTCTTTCAGCCTCTTCTCACACATTGAATTGTGCAATACCTTAATTATCTTCATTGATTGTCCTTTGCTGGACTCATTACAGTATGTCCCTGTTTCTCTTGTAGCAGCGGTCCCAAACTGGCACTCAAAATGTGACTTCACCAGTGCTGAGCAAAGGGGAAGAATCACCTCCCTCAACCTTCTGGTAACACTTCTAACGTAGTCAGGAGGTTGGAAGGGTGTGTTGCCAGAACATGTTAAGTATAGACCATTATGACTACCCAAGTCCTTTTCTGCAGACCATTTTTCCAGATGCTGTACAACAGATTGTCCTGCTACATAAGGCTAATCATCTTTAAGCACATGAGTAGACGTTTTCCCCAGATTAACTTAAGTTCCTATCAAACTGTTTCTCCGGCCTATCCAGATCCTGAACGTCAGGACAATCATCTGGTGTTTCAACAACTCTTTCTAGTCTTTTATCACTTGGAAACTCTACCTCATTCATGTCATTAATGAAGAAGCTGAATATTGCTGGTGCCAGTATCTACCCTGACAGACATCAATAGTGACTGGTCTCCAATTAGACTTTGTGCCACCGACCAAAACCCTCTGAGCCTGGCCATTCAGCCAGTTTTTTTATCATTTCTCCACTCATCTAGACAATACTGCATTGGCTTTTCCATGAGGTTTTTACAGAAAGTAGTGTCAAAAATCTTACTATATTCAGGAGAAACAACAACCAGAGTTGTCTCATCCACAGAAACAGTCATCTCCTTGTGACAACTATCAATCTGATTAAGCAGGATCTATAAATTTGTATAGACTACCCAATCCCTTTCTTTTCCTAGAAATGGAAGCCAATCAGCTTCGCTATTGCTCCCTACCAACCTGTACAGAAGTGATCTCTTATGTAATGGCAGTGCTGCACTACCAGAAGACAATGGTTCCATTTTTATCATCTGATTGACAAAAAGAGATGTGATGTTGAAAGTCCTGAAAGCCATTATCACAATTGTCTTGCTTTGAGTGTAGTGCATTCAGTATCCAAAAGAATGCAGCATCTATAAAAAGAATTAATAAAATTGGCAATTAACATGATCACAGACAAGTGGAGATAACGAAACAAGTTGTGTTTCCCAGTTTCGAACTGAGATGACTTCACTTGAAGCTTATCAGGTAAATGATTCAGAATATAAATCAAAGTATTCTTACTTTCCCTTGTTAAAAAAACCTGAAAAAATTATTAATACTTAGTTAATCTGGATTGAGTTAAAAAAGCTTTGCCATTCATGGGAAAATTTAATTTAGCAGCATTTTTGTGAAGGTTTGTATGCCACACCACATTGTAAATCATTACTTAAAGCAGTGAAGAGGAGGTTAATGTTAGTGCTAATGTGGATAAGGAACTGGCTGCTGGGATAATTATAGAAGATATGTTGGAGAAGGGACTATGGGTCTAAAGAGAAGTTATTTATGGAGTAGGTAGTTAGAGGATTGTCTTCATTTCATGAACAAATTAATCATAACACCAGTCAGAATTCTATTGGACACAATATCATGCAGGATAAAATGGATCATTTTGAAGATTGGAAAAATATAAGTGGGAGAACATTTAATGGTAAAAACTGAGATTCAGGCCTTTAGGATCTTGGAATATGAAGTCTCTTGTATCTGGAGGTGGTTGGGAGAGTTTTGTTTCTTCCAGTCAGTCACAGGACACTGTTCAGTAAGATGTGTAATATGACTATGAAAAATACAAAATGTTATTCTAGAATGATATGAAGGAAAGCATTTACACTCACATCATTCAATAATATGATCAAATTTGCAACAGGTATTCCTCTCCTAGAATATTGCACATAGTTTCCAGTTAGGATATTCAGATTTAATAATTTCCAATGCAAATTGGAAATGATGCAGAAACAGCTATGCAAAAAAAATATGAGGAACAGAAAAAACACTTTGATTCATTTGGTCTGTCAAAATGAAAGCTGACAGAGGGCATGGTTTCTACCTACAATTTTATCAACAGTAGCAGGGAAAGATAAGGGAAGATAAATGTCTTCTGCTTATCAATTAACTTTGACTAAACTTTAGGGAAAAAATAGCTCTTACAAAAGCTTCCAGACAGAGTAATAAAGTCAAAATACTTAACTCAGTCTTCACTGGCAAATTGTCTTCCCGTATCTCATAAGTTTATGCACTACAAGACAGGGACTGGGGGAGCAAAGTCTCTACCAGTGGAAGAGATCAGGTTCATGGCCTCCTGAGGAACGTGAGCAATCATGTTTGTGGAACTTGGCAAGATGCATCCAAGTCCTGCGGGAATTGACCAATGTAGTTATCAAGCCAAGCTCCATTTTCTACTCTGATGCATTGCAATGCAGCTCATTACACAACAAACACTGCTGAGATAAATAAAAGGGATTTTAAAAGGGAACTGGGGAAAGGTTAGATGACTTTTCATTAAAATGACAGGTCTATCTATACCTCTGATCAGAACTGAGAGAAGTCCTAACTGTCCTATATTTGCACTGAAAGAGATCTTTAGTAAGAGTTTATTGGCATATATCACTTCGTTAGTCTCTTTGATAATGCAGTATCATTCCCTGATGTACATTTATTCACCTTTTGTTCGGTCTACTTTTAAATGGCAAGAAATGGGGCTTATATTATTCCCCTTTGGAGATTACTCTACAGATTAATAGGTCTCACTCTCTTTCTTTGTCTTCTTTTCCCACTTCTCTCAACACTCAGTCATTATTTTCCATTTCTCAACTTTATCCCATAACTCATAGCCATAGCCATTATTACAGTGAATTAATTCGTATCCTTTTTTAAAAAAATCAAACCTTTCAAATAGCTGTAGGCAGTTATCATTTTCCTCTCCACATCTCTAGGCATGTTGGTATTCTTTAAAACAGTGAATAGAAAAGGAATGGAAAGCAGTCATTTGCTGACTACAGATCTTGAGTATTAAGTTATTTTGTTAGGTTGCCACATGTAAGCACGTGTTGCAAACAGGAGATCACTTATGCAAAATGTGAGAATAGAGATAATGAAGTGCTTACAAAGGTGATTTATACTGTAACAATATGAAAAATTGCATTTTGCACATCTTCTGCATAAAAATTGCGTGGCCCATACAAACCAGCTAATGCCTCTCAGCAATTGTGTCCTGACTTTATAGGCACGTGTTGCCTCAAATGAAGACTTCCTGAACTTTTGTCCCTCTTCTTTACTACCTTGTAATTATATCATCTAAATTGCTTTGCTTCAAAATCTGCTGCTGTCACAAATTTCTTACTCCATGAAAATAAATTAAAAACATTCAGTTTTAGTAGGTAAAATTCAAAAGGGAACAAGCAGAGAAAACAAATTGCTACATTTTTCCCTAAAATATTAAGCAGCTTCTAAATACTCTGCAGACACATTCCATTAAAGCCTATCATCTTTTCTTTCCAGTACAGAATGGAATGTGTCAATGGGTGAAATCAATGGGAGAGTATTTATTTTGATTGTTTGGTGACAGTGAATTTATCATATCATATGGCATCTGTTAAACATACAAGACCTATTGCTCCCTTTACAACTGCCCTCTTGTAAAAGTCTATAGAGTTTCCTTTTGATTTCTCTACAGAAATTCCTGCTAACATTCAGAACCTTGGGTGCTAGAAACTATTAATAGAGATGCCATTATTCTAGTCTGTTTTTAGGGAATGAAGGATTCTTGATTTGTTGTCTTAACTGTCTTCTTTAGAAAAATGATCAGAAGACCTAAAAGAGCAGGACCAAACTGTTTGCATATATATACATTCATACACAAATATAGCTGTGTATGTGCTTGTGCATGCATATATATACATATATATAATGTAATATAATATGCATTTTTAAAGTCTGATTCTGTTGATTGTATAGACCAAATCAGCCTTCTCATTAAATCAATTTCAAAGGGAAATGAGTATATTTAAAGACTGAGACATGTCTAGCATTTCTGTTGATGAGCTAAATCCATTCTAAGTATACTTAAAGTCATCAGAGTTACTGTCAGGATGCAGCTATCTCAGTGTTTGTGTAAGATTATGAATGTACGGGGCATTTGCTAAGTATTGTTCCTACTAATTACACCCACTACTTTTCACTTGCAAATGCTGGAACACTAAGCTGTGCTCTAGCTCTCAGCAATAATGCTGCCACTGGTTTGGACTGGATTTGTGTGTACCTGCCTGCAGAAGCAGTGAAGATATACAAGCAAATTATATGTTTAAGAACAGAAACAAGCTTTGAACACTAGGTCTGAGGACCATGTATACCAAGAGCAATGTTTTCTTCACCCTAAATCGTTATTCAAGTTAGTAGAGAAGAAAGAGACATTTGTCCTTTACATGGATTTAGTTCCCTTTACCTACAGAGAAAGAAAAAGGTGAAGAGATTACATTGCACAAGGACTATATTATCAGGCTTGTAGTTTGGTACAGAATGTGTGAAGGTCTTAGCTTGTCAACTGTTTCATGCTATGCAGATTATCAAAATAGATGTGAGATCTACTAACATTTGCAGTTGGATAAATGTTCCTGGAAGAAGCTGTTCTGGCCTTAGATATTGGTCTTGGTATCTCTTTCCTGTAAACTACATTCACCCTCAAAAAAAATTGAACAAATTCCTGATACAAGGATAACACAATGGCCATGACTGAGACACTTTTTGCAGGAATTCTGTCAGCATTTCAGAGCAATGTGACCTAACATCTGAGAGGAGGATTCAGTGTTCAATATAAATAGTATATAGTCCATTGTTCCAAAAAATCACAAATGATATCTGCCTGCCTTCCATGATGAGCTTACAGTTTCAAGGTCAGAGTTATGACAGAGATAGCAAGTGAATTATGATGCAACCTTTTTATTTTTGTCTGGGTTAAGGGATATGACTCCTGTGTTTAAATAGGGTTTTAAATGGTTTGTATTAGGAGAAAAAAACAAAACCAAAACAAACCCAAAAAACAGACAATTGAGTCAACCTTTGATTTTTTTTTTTCTAAGAAAGTTCCAGATTGAGAATGTTTCAGTGCAGCTACTTTGAGGAATAAGTTTTACTGTGCCTTCCCAGTTGTATCTCCCATTACCCTGTCTTCCCAGGCTAATTCCAACAGTAATCAATCTAAACAGGATCTACAGAGAGGCCGAAATGGACACCAAGTCCTAAAAAAAACTGGTGGCTGGGTACAGAAAGGAAACTTTTAAAATATCCTTACCAAAGAAAAGCTCTGAGATGTCAGTGAATGTCTGCTCCAGGTCTAGTGTGGAGACTCATTCACAAACACATACCTGAATTAGCCACAGCACCAGTTTCCAGCCACATCAGCATGGAAGGAAAAGGGAGTTTTGACCATGGTGAGGAGATGTCAAGGACTTATTGGGGAACTGATACTCTACACCTTGCAATACTTCTCTGAAGGTATAGGGAAGGCACCTGTGGAGTTGGCATAGTTACTGGGCACACTAAACTTCATTAATCACATTGCTCACTGAGAAACTTGTGTCAATGATCACACAGGAGTTAGCATGTGAGAAGAGCCCAAGCACTCTGGTGGCTAGGATCTGACTCTCAACAAAAGTAGATAGAGATTTATCTTGGTAATCTTTAAAAGATTAAATTGGGAAATATAGTTAATAATCTCCTTAGCATAAAAAAAATGTCAGTTATTGAGGTTTATAGGAAGTGATGTAAGAGAAGTATTTCAAGTATGCAAACCAAAAGCTTTCTCTAATGTTGTCTCCCACAACATTTCATTTGGAGCCTAAGGAAATACAGAGTGGATAAATAGACATAAAGGTGGGGAAACAAAATTCCTAGATTACCAGACTCAAAGAGTTGAGATCAATGTCTTGTCATCCAGCTGGCTGACAGTAATGGGTAGAGGATCCCACAGTTCAGTGCTTGGACCCCTGAAGTTCAACATCTTCCTCAAAGACCTTAGCAACAATTGAGTGTACCTTCAAAAAATTTGCAGGTGACTCAGCTTGGAGAGTGAATTACAACAAATGCCAGAGCCTCCATCCAGAGTGGCTTAGACAGACTTGATGAATGATATAACAAAAATGTTTTTTTAGATTCAGCAAGGTGGATAGTTCTAAACCTATGGCAGAATAATCCTAAGCATCAGCACAGGATGGAAATGGTCTAGCAGACTAAGAGCCCTCCTGAAAAGGGTTTGGTGATTGCAATGGTCTCCAAGTTGGAATATGAGCCACTGAATGTGCCCTCAGCAGGAATTGTGTAGATTGCAGAGTGGGCTACTGAACAGCACAGTCAGGATATCAAAGTATCTTTCTATCTTTCTCTTCCCAACACTGACAAGATTCTACATTTGGTTAGTACTCAGACCAACTCAAAAGTAATATGGAGTGACTATGACTCAGCAGAGGCCAAGGGCACTTGCTCAGCCTATATGTAGCAACACCTGGACTTGTTTAACCTAGAAAGTAGAGGCAAGCAGGTAAGCCTAATACCAACCAGGAACTACACTGAAGAGAGTTTCAGAGAAGATCAGACCATGTTCTTCCTAGAAGTGAAACATGAGAAAATATGGAGCAATGGCCATGTGTTGTGTCTTAAGAGGTTCAGACAAAAAAAACAAAAAAAAATCTAATAAAGTAGTTAAACTGAATCAGATTACCCACAGAGGCATGGAATCTATATCCTTGACAAGCCTCAAGACTCTTCTAGATGAAGTCATGGGGTTCTCCTAGTGATGGGGTCATTGGCACTTCTGTAAGCAGGAATGGGAAATCTCCTCCAGACACCTTCTCTATGAATCTATTGAAGTCATATTTCTCCAGTGAATACACTGAATCTCAGTTGAAAAATTAGCCAAGCCAGTAATTCCTTTTAAGCTTGAATTCTCCTGCTGCGAAATTAGATCCTTTCCATTGTTCATGAGTATAAATTATGTCATATCGTTGGGTGAGGAAATGAAAGCAAACCACAAAGCTTGTTTTAAAGATTGGGAAATCCTACAGGTGAATATATTGGAACATAAACTACCTCAGCTAAGGTGAAAATTGAAAATAAAAAGAACAAGGAAACGGTAGGGGCTTAATTAAGGAATAGTACAGTACTTGGAGAATAGGGTCATAAGCTCTTCCAAGAAAAATCATGCACCTCTGACCTGTTCAGATTCCTTGAAAAAGTTAATAAAACAGCACATAAAGATATCTCAGTGGACATAACTTACTTTGATACTTCTTTATAAGGAAGTCCAAGAGAGAATAAATCTTCAGAGTAAGGAGCATAGTCTGACAAAGTGGATTAAAAATCATTTAAGAGAAATGAAAAGTAATGAACAGTTGTGAGGAAAAGGATTTGTTATGTTTCAATCACCCTGGATCACTTTCATAGGTACAGGTGATGTGCGGCATGGAACAAGGCTGAGAGTGAAATATTAGCCAATGACCCTAGGTTGTCTTGATTAGTAAAAAATACCTATAGATGAAGAGAATCATATGATGCCCTTAAGAATGTGTACTGACAGGGAACTTCTGGAGATAGTCAAGCACAGGGCCACCAAGATAATCAGGGGACTGGAGCATCTTCCTTGTGAGGAAAAGCTATGGGACCTGGGGCTGTTAAGCCTGGAGGAGATTGAGGGTGAGATCTCATTAATATTTACAAATATCCAAATGGTGGGTGTCAGGATGTTGGGACATCGCTTTTTTCTATGGTATCTAGTGACAGGACAAGGAATAATGTGATGAAGCTGGAACACAACAAAATCCATTTAAACATTAGGAAAAGCTATTGTACTATTTGAGTGACAGAGCCCTGGCCCAGGTTGTCTAGGGAGGGTGTGGATGATCCTTCTCTGTAGGTTTCCAAACCCATCTGGATACATTCCTCTGACCCCTGATCAAGGTGAAGCTGCTTTAGCAGGGGGGTTGTACTAGATGATCTCTAAAGATGCTTTCCAACCAATGCAACTTAAAAACAATGTTTTCTCCAAGTAGTTGTCTTTCTGAAAAATGGAGCAGATTCATGACAGTAGGTGAAACTCAACTTATTACCAGCAAACATGATCAACATTCATGAAGGTTACCCCTGGTCTTTAATTTCTTGGGGTTGTCATTATTAAAAAAAAAAGGTGGAATCCGATTTTTCATTGCTTGGACTATGAGTTTTTTAGTGACTAGGAAAAACATAAAATAGAATTGACTTACTATAAATATGATTTGACTGTATTTCACTACCATTTCAGATTGTTTGAGTAAGATCAAGGCAGGGAGAGTCTTAAAAATACCAGTATTGTGGATAGTGCAAAGTTGTTGGTATTTGTGCTCAGTAGTTACAGGAAAGAATTCTTCAAAATACTCAGGCTGTAAGAATAATACTGTTGTTTCTGAGCAGTTATTGTGTTTGAAGAATGTTCAGTCAGGACTTACTTTGCTTGGTTTTATGTAACATCACTAAGTTTTTTTCTCCCCCTTTTGTGTATGTCTGTGGGTATATAAACAGAGATGATTTAAGTCAGTCAACTTAAGGTCAAAGGACATCATCCTGCTGACTCTAACAGGTGTCCAACTCAGTACACAATATGCAAGAACATATCAGTCACATCAGTCAAAGACATAAGTTTGAACTTCCAGAAGACACAGATGTGAAAATGAGTCTGTTGCTCATAAATGAAAGAGACACGTCATGTATATCGCAACACATATATATCCAAAGCTTTAACATTTCAAGGTAATTTCACTTATCCAATAGTCCTTATAAATATAGTGAGAAGAAAAAAGTCTGGTTCTACTTGACCCTATTTTGTCACTGAATTGTATTTGACAATGCCCCTACTTAGATATTTTTTTTGACTGGTGGTGGATTGTGGGAGTTTGGACGTAATCGACACACATTGTCAGAACTCTTTCTTGAAAGGCAATCAGGCAAGACACAGGACAGCTGTTGGTGCATTTTGTGACCCCAGTCTCAGCTGACATGGTTGTCTATGTGTTTGATGACACAGAAATTAGTGCAGGCAGATCTCATGTACGACACAGTAAAGAGAACAAATGGGAGAGTAGAATCCAAAAATTTGGTTTTAAGATAATGTATTTATTACATAACATTTAACAAGATGTAGAATATCAAAAAAGGTTTGAAAAGTTTTTTAGGAGTCAAAACCATTTCCTTGAGCCTACCGCCTAATAACAGATTGAGATAAAACTGGAATGCAAAAGCAGTTCTAATAAAATTAACTTGGGTCTTGTCTTCAATTCTACATTCTCCTCTTTTTTTCTTTTTATCTATTCTTCATCCTTTCTGCTTCTCCTTCTTTAGGAAGTCAACACCTGCAGATTTCTACTCCTTTGCTTGACTTGACTTAATTTTTGGTGTGGAGAGTCTCATTGACTTAAATGCATAAGCCAATGTTTCTGATTTGCTGTTATTCATCATTCTGGGCTCCTTAGCTCAAAAGGGACAGAGAACTGCTGGAGAGAGTCTAGCACAGGGCCACCAAGATGATCAGGGGACTGAAGAAGCTTCCTCATGAGGAAAGGCTGCAGGAACTTGAGCTGTTTAGTCTAGAGAAGAGAAGACTGAGGGAGGATCTTATTTACAAATATCTAAATGGTGGGTGTCAGGAGGTTGGAGCACCCTTTTTTTTTATAGTATCTACCATCGGGACAAGGGGTAATGAGATGAAGCTGGAACACAAAAAGTTCCATTTAAACATAAGAAAAAGCTATTTTACTGTGAGGGTGATGGAGCCATGGCACAGGCTGCCCAGAGGGGTTGTGGAGTCTCCTTCCCTGGAGGTCTTCAAGACCCATCTGGACATGTTTCTATGCCACCTGATCTAGGTGGACCTGCTTCTGTAGAGGAGCTGGACTGGATGATCTCTAAAAGTCCCTTCATACCCTACCATTCTATGATTCTATGATTCCTGAACATCAAACCCTTGGTTTTTCTGTGGTCTGTTGTTTCTTGATTTCTATCTTCCCATACACAAAGATTTAAGTCACACTGAGCTGTGCTTTGACTTTAGCTGAACAGACTTAGACACAACTTAATAACCAACTTGGTTCTACAACTAATGGCTTCCTACAGAAGCAGAGTAGCCGCCTGAAAAATGATTTTAAAATTTACTTGCTGTTCTTCTCTGTTTAAGGTAAGATATAATCTCTATATTCCTGTTTCTTTCATCTTTCCTCTTTTCCTTCATCAGGCAAAGATTCAGAGGTTCAACTGAACTTGAGATAAGTCTTATGCAAATGAAGTAGCAATCCTGTCTTCCTGCAAAGATTAACTACTTTGCAAAGTAGTCTGAAAAACTTCAATTTGCACTATGCAACTCTCTCATTTCATTTCTGGAGTGTTTTCCATTTGTGTACTGAAGGTACACTGCTGTGAAAATCTTGCTGTAAATTTGTACTTGCTCAAGCATGGTAAAGACGAGAGAAAATATGTCAGTGTTTATCTGAACATTTTGATTTTTCCAGTGGTGGTACACACAGCTCTTTGTATGGGGAACCTGTCTATCCAGATAGAATAAAGACAGAAGCTTGCAGTCCCAAGACCTATGTTTACATTCATGATGGAGAAATTACCATGGTGCACTGTCATAGACTTTTCTCAATATAAACTCAACATGGAAAAATAACATTAAATTATCACAACTTTTGAAGAAAGTTATTTTAAGAAAGCACAAAAAAGCAGAACACTTTCATATTGTTACTAACTAAGAATTCCAGATGAACACAATTTGAATTTTTTGCAGTCATTTATCTGTAACTCAAGAAACATTTTCAGGTATGCAGAATGTCCTATTTCCCTCTCCCTAAAACTTCTTAGCCTAGAAGCAACTGCAAAACATTTAAATATGGCAAGTATCTCATGAATTTAAACCATCTTCTAATTAAAAAGAATAATTTAGACCATTTCCGAAATTAGGCTAAGAATCAAACAAACAGAGGGTCAAATTCAGCAGTAAAAAAAAAAAAACCTTCATGGAATTTTTATCAGGATGGATTTGGTCGAGTGTTCCTGCTTTCCTTTCTTTTTTATTTTTTCTTAAATCATAAGGACAGTTCAGACAAAATGAACACAGATGGCATTTGTAAAAAAATTTCACTTTTCATAGTTAGACTGATTACTCATATAGATATTTATCCCTTTGTGCTGACAAATATAAATTTTTTAAACTGACAGGTAGGGGAGATCTTGGGGAGGTCTTATTAATATTTACAAATATCTAAATGGTGAGTGTCAGGAGGTTGGGGTAGCACTTTTTCCTATTATATCAAGTGACAGGACAAGGGGTAATGGGATGAAGTTGGAATACAAAAAGTTCCATTAAAACATAAGGAAAAACTCTTTCACTGTTGAGGTGAGGGAGCCCTGGCCCAGGCTGCCCAGGAAGGGTGTGGAGGCTCCTTCCTTGGAGGTCTTCAGGACCCTCCTGGACTTGTTCCTATGCAACCTGATCTAGGTGAACCTGCTTGAGCAGGGGATTGGACTAGATGATCTCAAAAGGTCCCTTCCAACCCCTACCATCTATGATTTTATGATTCTATGATAGATATTAATCTATAATGTTGGTCAGGAGAAGGTATTTCCAGGTAATTAGCTGTAGATGCTTTTTAATGAAAAAAACATAGTTTCTTTTATTTTCATTTTTAATTTTTTAAAATTAAAATACAGAAAAAATCCCATGGATGTGATATGTCTCAGCTAAGGAACATTCAAGGCTGGAGAGCTTTACTTTGTAGCATGTATAATCTCACAATTATTTCAACAGTCCATGAGTTAAAAAGCCAATTTTTATTTTAGTTGTGGTACAATTGCAAGCAATTAGGAAGTTCAGCAAAGTGGTTTGTTTGTTCACAATTGAGGAAACTTGAAAAAATGAACAATTCTTTCTAGCAAGGAACTGCTACATGACACCACTTTTCAGTGTAGGATGATAAAGCTGTTTCACAAGAGGCTTCCTGATTGACATTTGAGTGGATGCAGCATAATAAAAGCTTTGCTTTTAACTTATGGGTTGCAATGTTATGATAGACTTTGGATGTTTTCACCTCAGAATGTACCTGGGGAGGGAGCTGTCTTGTTATCTCTAGCCTGAAACTCAAACCAAGATCCAACTCAGCTCCTCAGCACACCATTTTTACCACTTTAAACTCAGATCTTGCATGTGATTTAGATACATAATTTTCATTCAGATTCATAGGTCTTAGTGAAAACAGATTTTTTTTTTTTTGAGATTCCTAAGTCTATGAATTGTTTTAATGCCTACAAACTTGGCTACTGGCTCCAGCAACTTGATTTGGAGTGTCCATGATGTCATTTAAAGTGAAATTATGGAACTCATTGAAGTTTAGTAGCTATCTAGAGTTACTCTGTAAGGAGCTCTACATTCATAATTTGTCTAAATATCTGAACACTAGGCAGTACAACGACTTCCTTCAGCCACTGCAAATTAAAAGCACCAAATTTTCTAGTGATTTAGGTGCATGAACAAGAATCTTTGATAATAGTCATCAGTGCTACTGTAATTGGTGTCAGTAGTAGTAGGAGAGATCTAGAAGAGGAGGATTTTCTCTGCTTTTTTATCATCTTTATCATTGCTAATTTCTTTCCAAAACATATCTCAGGTCCTCAGTCCAAAAGGGAGCACTAATTTTAGGTTGGAGATAAAACTGAGATTAGGACTCAAGTTGGAAAAGAGGAACATCTTCTATCTCTGCTTTTTAATCTGTACCACCCTGCAATAGGAATGCAATAGGTCAAATAAGAGAGGACAAGAGAATAAAATAGTCAAAAGTCAAATAAGAGAAGACAAGAGAATAGCTTTGCCTCCCAAAGATAGCAAATATTAACCAGAAAAATGTTAGTCTTGAGTTTTGGTATTTTCTCTCAGAATAGCTTTTACATTTTACCTTCAGGAGTCACTGGATGAAAAGCAGAATTTGTATATTTAGCATATTGCTAAAAATGTCCTTACCACAATCCAGAAACTAAAAATGCCCTTGCCTCAAGCTGTATCTTTCTCATATCTGTATGGCACAAAAACAGCTATAAAAATCTTTTTTTAGACATAATGGAACATAGTAACTAGAGCCTGAAATCTCTGAGTCTCTCATCTGCCTAAAGGCCTGAAGTCAACTTTTCAAGATGGAGTGTGACCTTCATTCTCAATAGACTTTCATCTTTACATAGCATATTTACATAGCAGTGGCAATTGTTCACCATGATAGTCACTGTGGAGCAAGCATAGAAGAGAATATAAAGTATATACTGAAAAGAACCTTGCCCTGCATTTTCATCCTGCACATTTTATGGAATAGAGCAGAAACAGGGTAAACAACAGTGCTAAAATCAATAAGGATATAACACTCAACTGTTGTCACAATGTATACAACCACAGGACAATCTGATTTAAATTTAGAATGTGACAAATCATAGAATAATTTGGACTAGAAGGGCTTAAAATTTGTCTGATTCCAACCCCCCTGCTGTGGGCAGGGACACTTTCCACTAGACTGAGATGCTCAAAACTAGGTCCAACCCTTCCTTGAACACGTCCAGAGATAAGGCATTAACAACTTTTCTCTACAATCTTTTCCAATGGCTCACCACTCTCATAGAGAGGAACTTCTCCCTGATGTCTGACCTACAGATAACTTCTTTAAGTTTAAAGCCACTACTCCTTGTCTTGTGATTACATGCCCTTATAAAAAGTCCCTCTCCATCTTTACTGTAAGACTTTTTATGGACCAGAGACTGCTCTAAAGTCTCCCAGAACCTTCTCTTCTCCAGACTGAACCCTCTCACCTCTCACCCTTTCTTCAGCCCTTGGATAATCTTTGTAGCCTTCTTCTGGACTGTCTCCAACAGCTATATGTCCTTCTTGTGTTGAGAGCCCCAGAGGTGGACACAATGGGATCTCACAAGAGTGGAACAGAGCGGGAGAATCATCTCTCTTGACCTGCTGACCATGCTGTTTTTGATGCAGCTGGGGGTACAGGCCGCAACTCACATGCAGGATCCCGTTGAACTTCATAAGGTTTGCACGGGTCTACCTCTCAAGCCTATCCAGGTCCTTCTGGATGACATCCCTTCTCCTACAGTGTGTTGACTGCAACATCAAATCCATGTATCTCTAATTTGGAGAAGAGCAGGACAGAGACAAATGCTTTGCACAAGTCCAGGTAAATGATGTCAGACATTCTCTCCTTATTGAACGACACTGTAACCTTGTTGTAGATGGTCACCAAATTTGCCAGGCATGTTTTACCCTTAGTGAGACTTGGAAAAGGCTGTCCAGGGAAGTGTTTGATCCAGCATTCCTGGAGATATTCAATACATGTGTACTATGCTTTGCAAGGGACATGGTTTAATGGTGGACATGGCAGTGCTGGGCTAACAGTTGGACTCAACGAGCTTAAAGGTCTGTTCCAACCTAAACCATTCTGTAATTCTCTGATTATGTAAGTAACCATCAGAGTCCCTGAACCTTGGGCAGGTCTCCCAGTCCATGCTGTCCTGGGGTCACACTGCTATGTTCTGGAAGGTAACTCATCTAATTAGTTGGGTCTATCTAGCATTTCTATACTTCTCTGCACATTAAAAAACCTCAGAATTCTCACAGAAAACCCTCACTTTAATGCACTCAGACAAGAGCAAAATGCAAGTAAGAAACCTTTCCACCAGATGGCAGGAAACATCAGACACTGGGATGACTTCAAAAACAAACATTGTTATTTTTAACTCACACATTTTCAACTTGTGGAAGACATTTGTTGTAGTATTAAACTATGATCTATATATTAAACTGAAAATAGTTTTTAGGAGGAGATAGTGACCCAAACCAGTTAAGACCTGGCAAACTCCAAGACAATTCCCTTGTCGATATGGTAGAAACTTACATCACAAAGCCTGAAGTCTGAAAATCCACTAGTTTAATATTTGATCCAAAAGTTCTTCTTTTTTTGATGGTTGTGTTTGGTGCCTTCCTTCCACTCAGTACACAAGATGGTTATTAAAAGAGGGTGGCTATAAGACCATAGGAATAGCATTGATGGTGGTTATGTATTGGAAATGAATGCTCATTGACAAGTAGTTTGGCATTACCTTGTAAAACACATTCACAAGAAATTAAGAGAGATTATGAATTATCAGATTGCAATTGCCACATGAGTTAGGGTTTTGGTAACAGCAGGAAGGTGATGGGATAAAGATAACTTCTGGCATCACTCCAGAGAAATCTCTATCCATGGAAATAGGCTGAAAAGCTGTAAGAGGGAAAAAAATAACCTCAAAGTCAAGGATAAATCTTGGAATTTCCAACTTTGAAAGTAAAGTGAAGAATGACAATCACAGTGCTAGAGATATCAGACAGCAATAATTCTTTATTCATATTATGCCTTCAGGCTTTGAACGATTCAGTAGGAAAAAGTTATGGTGTAGCCAAGAGATGACAGAGCTGACACAGGCAGATAAATGGGAAACTGAAGGATAGAAGAGTAAGTCAAGGAAGATATGGAAATGCATGTCATCTGAAGAAAAGTGATGGCCTATATAAGCCATCTGTGGGCAGAAGCCTATAAGATATTTTCATGAATTTTTCAGAATATATTATCTGGAGTCTTTACAATAGTTCAAATACCAAACCTAGATCTTAATACTTCACATTTTTATGAAGGCTCAATTATGAGAGAAGTCTCAACATCATTACATGTAGTAGCCACCAAAATTTAGTTTGGCAGATTTTTGGACATATTTTACGCTTAAGGAAAAGGGTGACATTGGCCCAAGATGTTCCCTGCTGTAGCCAGGTTCACTTAGCAAACTTACAAATAGAGTATCATTGACTCTGCTTAAAATACAAGAGTAATTGTACATGAGCATTAGAAAGGATTTTTGTATTTAAAGAGCTTTGTTGTAATGAATTAATCTTCACTAACACCCATGGAGAAACTGAGTCAGAGACTTGTCAGAATTTACAAAAGTATTGGTGTCACAGAGATGATTGAAGGCTGTAATTCCCAGTGTCTTGTTTTGAGGTCAGCAGACAATATCTTGATCAGATGCAACACAGAAAAATTCCGTGTTGGTGGCTGGCTTGGAGCTAATAAAGTAAATGCTTTCAAAAGCCATCTAATGCTGAAGAATGCCTTGCAATAGGGCTGTGATAGCCCCATGTTGTCATGGATCCTGGATACCAATAAACTCTAACAGAGAAGCATGGGCACCTGGCTTCAACTGTCCTCCTATAATACCGTCATATTAAGTATTAAGCACACTGTTGTTGAACATATTAAGGGATTTATTTTGCAACTGAAACCACAACAGTTTGCATACAGCTATTCTCTTCTGAATGTTGTGTTGAAAAAACCCAATAACACAAGTATAGGGTCTTCTTTTCCAGCTGGTATTTGAATGAAGGATCACTTTTGGACAGATCTAGTTGAATCTTAATGTTCAGCTGTGGCAATACATGTAGCTCTGTGTCTTTTTTTCTTTGTTGTTTGACAATGACCATTAAGCTTGAGTTAGCAAGTTACAGAGTTGAAGTACAGAGTTTCATCAGCAATTACTCCTGTATACACCTATACCTTAATAAGTCTTCCTACTTCCCTTAGATCTCACCTTAGAATAGTCCATTTCTCCATCTTATTCTGCAGAGATTCTTCACCCATCTCCATCACTAGGCCCATGAGAAGGGGTAGCTTGCAGGAGACAACCATTCAGGGTCCTTTGACTCCAAACCATTTGTCCCTATTTCTCCAGCTGAGGTCTGCTGATCCTTGTTTTCTTTCTGTATAACAGGAAACTTGTTCATGGCACTAGGAGTGTATTCAAAGTAAAGTCTATTTTTGTTGCTATCAAATGACCCAGCTTCATTACACTGTGCAATCAACAACAGAAGATATTGTTGTCTTATATATTCCTTTAAGACATTTATAAAAAACAGGATACAAACTGCAAAAATTCCCCCACCACTCTAAAAACACTTTCCCCTGAAAAAATTCAAAATTAAACAAAGCATTTAGATCTACCAAAGGCTTCTGCACAGGTTTGTTGCAAACTTCTAGGTTCTCCACTCCTTCTTTCACGCTCCCTTGTCATCCCTGCTAGACCTGGTTTCTCCTCTGTCACCTGAAGCAGCCACTCTGCATTCAGCTGTCTTATAGATTCAGCTGTAAGCTGAACCTCTGCTTATGCCTCAGTTCTCTCTCTCTCTTGCTCCTCCTCACTTATTTATGATTGAAGCATGTGATTGTATTATTTACAGTAAGTCTGTAAAATGCTTGTGGAAACATTTTCCTGGACAGAATATCTGAACCAAATAATTGCATTTTAAGTACCTCTTGGGTTCCTTGTGGGAGATGGAGATGAGGATAAATATACAACTTACCTCGTCTTCTTATCTCCTTACTTTTGTAATCGTAGACAGAGAAAAAAAGAAGTCAAGTTTTTTCTGACTGCAAAACCAGAGGTCATACACCTCTGAATATTAACCATGTTTGTGCAGGCATTTTTCTGTGGCATTCAACATGACTCTTAAACTTAGTGCCTGAAGCTTATCATTCAATTGTATTATGATGGTTTTCTGCCTTGGAGGATTGAGCCCAAACCACTGAGTGGCAATATCTGTAAGTGATTCGTAATAGTAACTGAGCACCTTATAAGGATGAGACTCCTAGAAAGCACAGACAAATAGTGAGGACAATTAGAAAGGGAGAAACGAAAGTACTGTAGTTATCAGCAATAAGGAAATCCATGAATGCATACTTGAAAATAGCAATGAATTCGCTCATACACACCACTTTACACTAAAAACATAAAGACAGTAATATTTTCATTAGCTCCAGAGGAAAGTATCTACAGGGAAACAAAAGAGAATGGAAAGTTTCAGAAGGAAAAAACAAATTATGAGTCAGTCAAATGACAGAAACATTGCACCAAGACATTATGAATAACACAGTCTGGGAAAGCATCTCTGTGGATATAAGGATTCCTTGTGAGATGCAGGGCCACAAAATTATAATACTCTGAATCTTGCTGGCTGATGCAAGACCCTGCTAGGGAGAGAATCCAACACAAGTTGTCCATCAAATTTATTATATGTATGTGAGATTAAATTCTGCAGGCAAATGAAGGGGAATGCTAGGAGTGGGTGGTTGTAAATGTATCGCTGAGCATATAAAAAGGCAGGTTCAATATCTGTGAACATTATTTTGTTAATCTGTTAAAGTGACGCTGGCACGTCAGCACATTAATGCAGGGGCAACGAAACCACACTTTTTTTTTTCTTCTTTTTAAAAATTCAGTGGTCCTGGCACTGTCATTGCTTCCTGCAAATAAAAGCCCTCCCCTACTCATTTACTATTTCTTGTGCAGTACATGTGGCAGAGGGAATAGCTGGCCCTGGCAAATTATAGAACCAGACTTGCCAAAAATCTCTGTTGAGTTTGTGGACAAAGTTTGATTCTGTTATTTTCAAAAAACTGTCAACTGCATCTGAGCCATTTCCTCTATAAAAATAAGTTATCTTGCAAAAGACCTCCCTTTTGTCATAATTCCCATATATAAACTCAGATTTGTTTATAAGTGACTTTGTATGATGTATATTCTACCACAACTGTCTGTATTATTTCTAGGTGCAGTTGTTAATGTAGAGCATTAAAAAAGCAAGAGTTTATTTTTGTATTACAGAGAGTTTCTTCAGGAAAAACATATAATCCTGTCTTTTCAAAGTTTTCTATTTCTTAGAAAGAAGCCATATTTCTAATATATTTGTTACCATTACTGATATTAAAAGAAAGGTTTAAACATTATTTATAATTTCCTGCAGTTGCTTTTACATTTGAAATATGAATATTCAGTGTTTTCTACTTGGATAATAATAAGAATGGTATAATTATAACTAAACTCACTCTTCATTGTGACCAGGACATACAATGGAAGAGAAAAAGTAATAAAAGACTAATATTGCTAAAAGTGATTGCTGATTTTAACTGCTGATTTAAGTGTTATTTGTTATTGATGCACAAGAAAAATGTTTTAAAATCCTGAATTACTTTTTTTAATCTAAAAAAATAATCAGATAATACCAGTCTTTGTAAAGCAAAGTCCTCACTGGGATAATGGAACTGAGTTGATAATTAAAAACAACAAAAAAATCCCCCACATCACATTTCCAGTTCTACCTGTTTGCAAAACCGGTGGCTGTGTATATAGCCATCACAGATGGAAAAAAAAGTACAGCCCTCTCCCAGCCTCAAAAAACAGTGAAAGACTAAAAAAATAGTGGAAACATATATCATTGGGTATTGCACACAGTAGTGTAATCCATGTGAAATGAATTACTGTGATTCCTGCAGATGTACCAACCACATTCTAGAGTTTGAGATGGCTGAAGGTGACTTTAATCTCATTCTCTCCTGGAGTCACAGCCGTATTGCTATCCAAAGACCTTTTTATGACTGAAGACAACAATGATATACAGTGCAGAGGGTTGATAGTTTACACTTCGTTCCATGTTATTTGTCAAAAGGGCAGAAAAAAAGAATTCTGAGCTCTTTCATGACTCCTCTAAACTGAAGAATACACTAGCAACATTTGGGTCCTATGATATAAGCTGAGTGGTCACATTTTTGAGCATGAATTTTTGATCTTTTTTTTTTTCAGTCATAGTGTAGCATTCGTTTTATACAGGTTCTTGTATACGACATCAACACTTACTCTCAACTCTAAACTAAGATCTCCTGTCTCAAAGGAAGATCTGAACAGGTCATCCTGTATGATTTTTGCCTGAATGATTTGCCCATCTCTTTTTCATTGCAGAAATGAGATTTAAAGTAACGAAAATAATTAATTAGTGGAATACAGACTGAAACGACCATTAAAAATAGTATGTGATGTTTTGCTGTACTCATAGTTATAGGAAAATACTCTTAAACACCTGCTAGTCATTTTCTGCGAGTACCATCATGAAAAGATCCTAAATTTCTGTGAACCTTTGACTTAATAAAGGTTCATATATCAAATGGCTGGACATTTTGATCCTATCGTCAGTGTTGGTGAAGAAATCCAGCTTCCCAAAAGTGAAGAAACCTGACAAATAATGAGTTGGAGTAATAGCCCTAAGTTCTCAGCTCAAAATCGCAACTCCAAGCACAAGATCAAATAACCTAATAGCACATGGTGCCCTATGATACCTTTCCACAGCTGTCAACACTTCCCAACTTTGCAGACTGGGCTTTTAGCTCCAGTCAGTCTTGACTGCGTTTGCCATGAGGACATCTGTCATATTGATGTTCCACTGATGGCTCAGTGGTGACAAGACAGTAGATCGGTGTTAATTACGAGGCAAAGGCAGCAACCAAGGGAGAAGGGGAGGCAACATTAATCATATGCACAGATAGCCTGACGAATACAAATGGATGCAAATCTACTCTTAAATTCTCTCCCATATGCTCTCTGCAGAAAAAAACATTTCCTCACACATCTACCTGTAACCATCAGACCAAACCTCCTCTCTTGCACAGTTCATTTGATGCCTTCTGTAAGTCTCTCTGCATAGTAGGATTAAGATGGAATCATGTCATGCTTCAGTGTTGTATTATTTTGCACTAATAGTTCAAT
Source organism: Urocolius indicus (assembly GCA_013401255.1). Classification (NCBI taxonomy): domain Eukaryota; kingdom Metazoa; phylum Chordata; class Aves; order Coliiformes; family Coliidae; genus Urocolius; species Urocolius indicus. The sequence continues at coordinate 474,287 of WBNH01005609.1, read as the reverse complement.
AAAATAAAAGCTGACTGTAACAGAAATTCTGGTAGTCACTGACAAGCACCTGCAACACATAAAAATGAGAAATCAGCATGCACCTCAAATGCTTAGGAAGATATGCAAATGGAAGAAAAGCTACAATCAGAACCATTGCAAAATCACAAGCAGCAGGATGAAAGGACTGGATTTGTAATCTAGTCATCATGTAATGATTTTCTTCCTGCTGCATAGCTTGTTAATTACAAATCTATCAATTATGATGCTTGAAAAGCCCTACCTCCCTAGTACTCAATGAACATTTTCAGAGGCCAAATGCCACTCTTATCTCCTAGCAGAATAAAGATTGTTGTTGCAGTTTGGAAGTTTAATTCCAGTAACCAGCACCATTTTTGGTGTCCTGATAGGGAAGAGAAGTCTTCTCGACACAGGACTTTGACCTTTGTCTACTACTTTCACTGCCATGAAATCTCTATAAAGATTTAATCTAGTTTCATAATATCTCTGGGAGAAATCCTGAGCCTGAGGAGATTAATGTCAACCTCACTGCCTCAGTTCCCAGCTTGAGATACGGAGATGGCACACGAGGGTATTGTAAAAAGAAATTTGGGCTACACATGTACCTTAATTAACAGATGCAGAGCTCCAATGCAAAGATTACTGCATTTAGTCATAAGTGAAACTGCTCCTGTATATGTTGCACAGCTCATAAAGTGCTTTGGGGTTTGGAAAGCAAAAGTTTGCATAAATCAGTGTATTTTTATTGTGTGATACAACCAAAATTATATACTTGCACTCGAAGCCTGGAATTAGGGAAGATTTGTGTAGGGTCATTTCTTAATTCTCTTATTAAGGTAGTGACTGCTTGTAGCATGATATTTATGGGATGCTTTGACAAAACAGATCTCTATTTCATTTCCCTGTGTCAAGAACCCCATCATCGTTTGAGCCCCCTCATATTCAGAAAGGAGATGTGCACTTCCCACGATCTGAGCTCTGAGGTTTGACGGACTATAGTAAACATCCACTCATTATGTGCATGGGAATCTTTTTGATAGATGGATGAAGAAAATGGTTAATGTATGTTCAAAAGGGACAGGAAATAGCAATTCTGCAAAGCACTGGAGAGATTCTTTGAGTGTTCCTCCGGCAAGCATACAGTTTACAGAAGGATTTAGCTAATGATTCTCTGTCTTATTACTGTCTGCAGTAAAATAATTTGTTCTATTTGCAACACTGAGGTCAGGAAGAATTCTCTATAGATACAGTGCTTCTGAGTGAAATTTGTATTAAAGAGAAAAAATAAATACTTCAAAATCTCTGTGTAAGCAACTCAGTATTAGCCAATTTACATTCAAGGGTTTACTGCCTAAGAATTTTCCCCTAGACTTAATTGTATCCTTACTCTAGAATGGACCCACCAAACAGGCTATTAACTGTGTTGTGGATTCTTTTTTCTTTTGGCATTTCAAATTGCTACAAATTGTCCAAATGGCATTAACCAGATTTTGCTGAGATCTTGGTATCAAAAGTTAAGTCATCTCACTTCTTCTGTGATGCCCTCCAAGTCTGTACTTGTGCATGTGTGTTTTTGTGTGCGTAAATAATACAGAGGAAAAAAAGCCAAAACTGTAGTTTCTCCTTCTCATACACAACACCCTTCTCCTCAGCTGTCCTCTGCTTTTGACATATTGCTGGAAGAATTCCAAGGTGGCTTGTTTTCTTGTTTTTCATATAAGTAGGATTTTCAGTGAAAGATTTCATGACACTTAAACACAAGTTATGTAAGAGTATGGTGCCTCATTCCTCAAATAATAAACAAACCGAGGTAACACACAATAAAGTACTTCACTAGAAAATGTAGTAAATCAGACATACAAGCTGGCAATAGGAAAACATGTTTTTTCTTCTAACTGCAATTAAAAATAGAAGAAATGTCATTTCTAACATGGGAAGATTGATTCAAATCCTTTCGTTTTTGTCCTTGTAGGCATGGGAATGAGAAGGCTATCTTCACAAAGTTAATAAAAACCTGGGAATATACCCTTTCCTTGCAATGTGCTGGAACTGTATGTTGATTTTATAACTTCTGAAGTCAATGGGAGCTCTCTCATAGACTTCAGACAATGCTAGATCAGATACTTGCTATCAAAGAGAAGATTTGCAATTAATGTCTCATGTGGATAGAGTGGAACATCCACAATTCATTCTACTCATTGCAAGTCATTCGTTATTTTCATCTTTTAATTCAAAGGGTTCTGAAGAAAGCAAGTTGATTCTTAAAAATTACTCCTAACTTAGAATTTCATGATCCATTTCTACATTTGGAAGGAATTGCCTGAAACCATGTGAAATCATTCAAAGAAAAATGACTATGACCCTTTCTAGTCTTTACTTGGCTTTTGTCTGATCCAAGGGAAGTAATTTTGTGGTTTGGGTTTTTTGGTTCTTTTGTGTTTTTTTTTTTATTATTCTGTAAACTCTTTTGCATAAAAAGATGAAAAAAAAAGGAAACACTCTGCTTTGCTATATACCGGATCAAAACACAGCACATTCCAGGTTGTGTCACAGAATGGTAGGGCTTGGAAGATACCTTTAGAGATCATCTAGTCCTACCCCTCTGCAGAAGCAAGTCCCACCTAGATCAGGTCACATAGGAATGTGTCCAGACTAGTCTTGAAGAGCTCCATGGAAGGAGCGTCCATATCCTCCCTGGGCAGCCTGGATCAGGGCACCATCATCTCACAGGGAAAAAGTTTTTTCTTATGTTTAAACAGAACTTTTTGTGTTCCAGCTTCATCCCATTAGCTGTTGTCTTCTTGCTAGATACCATCGAAAAAAGTGCTGCCCCAACCTCCTGATATCCACCCTTTAGATATTTGTAAATATTAAGATCACTCCTCAGTCTCCTCGTCTCCAGACTAAACAGCCCCAGGCCCCTCAGCCTTTCCTTGTATGAAAGATGTTCCCGTCCTGTGATCATCTTGATGGCCCTGTGCTGGACTCTGTTCAGCAGTTCTGTGTCTCTCTTGAGCTGAGGAGCCCAAAACTGGTCACAGGACTCGAGATGAGGCCTCACCAGGGCAGAGTAGAGGGGGAGCAGAACCTCCTTGAAATTCCATCCATCAGTGAAAAAAGTTTTCTTTATTGGTAATACAGAAGTGCACAACAGGATGTCAAACACAACTCTTTATCACAGTTTCTAGCCAGCATAATTTTAATGGCTAAAAGAGAATTTAAATCAGCCCAAAATAAGTTTCATGTAAGAAACAGCAGTGCTTTTCCACTTTAAATCTCATTAATGTATCCTTACCATTTTAAATTGACCAGATACAGAATTTGCAACCTACTCATCAGGTCAAAGCCAAAAAGAAAAATGGCTCTTTTTGCATGACCAAAGTAAAATCTCATTTAGTTGCTCGTAATCATAATAATTTGGACAACAGCCATAGTAATGAATTTCTCTTCCCTCTCGGGTAAATTGGTCTCCAGTCACCAAATGTAGAATTGAACTGCTTTGTTCTTTTTATATGTAAATTTGTACTTGGAAAATCATCAACTAATTTTAGTCTGTTTGGGTTGACATGGTCTCTGTGCCAAAAGTTACATTTGCATTCTAGTTTGGCATCCTTTTGTCTACCAGAAAACTGACATATATATTTTTATATAAATATGTGTGTCTGTGATGGGGGGGCATTTGTATTATAAATGTGTGGGTTTAACTCTATGCTAACTAGTTTCTCTGGGGAATAGAGATAGAGATACCCACCACACAATATTCATTTACACAGTAATATAAAATGGGGATTTCACTAACAGCTCTCTAATCTCACATCAGCATTAAAACAATTCATTGTTTATAGTGGTGCTCTGCTTCAGGAAAAATCCTTACTGACTGTGGAATCAGCAATCCTATTAGGCTTTGTTTCCCCTTAAATATAAGTAATGAACTTCTCCAAATGTGGAAATTCTGGGTTTTATCTATTGAAGGTGGACCTGGATTTGATGCAAAGACACTTATATAAAACCCTAGAAAAACTGCAAACAATCCTTTGTTCTTTGGTAGCATACAACACAAACTTTCTCTTTACCAACTCAAAACTTTATGGTTTCACATCAGAACTTCAATCATATTTTAGTCATGAACCACACTCTATATCTTGTTACTATGTTCAATATTTCTGTGGAGTCATACTTCTAAAAACTAATAATTTATTACATAAAGGAATAATTTAATAAATAAAAGTAATTTATTTGAAATATAATATTTTTAAAACCCACAGAAAAAAAGCCAACAAATCAACTAAAAAAAAAACACAAAAATCAAAACAACAAAAGAAAACACCTAAAGCATTTTGGAACTTAACTTGATTTATTGTCACTTGGATTTACGTCCTTTTGAAAACAGAAATCTCTGAGAATTCAGAGCAAGTGATCAAGTGTTTTCTACTTGTCTGCCCAATCTCCATAAATATTCTTTATCCCAATACTCAAAAACCAAACACTGGAAAAGCATGCCTGGTTTGGGAATTTTTTTTCTAACTATAATTCTCAATTGCATTTTCCTCCCAGTAGTTAGCCTTTTCCAGTAATTTGAAAGACAATGGTTTAGAGCTGACTGCTGGGGAGGTGACTGGTGTCATTGTAGAAAGCTTTTGAACATCTTGTGAGTCATGTTAAAAACAACACTGAGAAAAGAGTTTGAATAGGCTGAGTTGTGCTGGATTTTTCATTTAATTTGTTTTGCTTTGCTTTTTAATCATAGACAGACCATTTGCAGCATTATTTCACAAAACATACTATTTTAAACAATGCTGAGCATAATTTTTTAAATGAAATGTGAGTTCAGCTGACTCCCACATTTCGGATACTATTACAAACTGATATCTCAGCTACACGTCTTCTCAAAGCTGACAAATCTTTTTAATTTTCTGAAACCCAGGTCATCTTATGAAAATATCCTGAATGCAGAATCCTACAGGGACTTGACATGAAGCCAGGCAAAAGAAAGTCTTTGACAAATTTTCTTACTTTCAGTTGCAAAACTCAAACAAAACAGAGGGAAAGAATCAGGGATCTATGCAGATGAAAACCCTGTAAAATATTCACATGTACTCCTGAAAGCAGAAATTTCAGAGCTGTCTAAAACCTGTCCCTCGGAGATGATTGATTCAATGCAATGAAATCAAATAGTGAAATAAAACTATCCACCCTAAGAACGTCTCTACTATGCACTTAAGGCAGCATAGTCTGTCTTTATTGTGTTTTATCAGGTACCATGCAGCGTCTTCTCTACCACAAGCAGAGAACAGCACAATTCCTACTGAAGAAACTTATTGGTAGAAGTAGTCAGGACCTGCAGGATTCACATTTCTTGATTTTGGAATCCCAACTACTATAGATTCACAGAGAGACTCACAGAGCCTTCATCTTATCACTGGATAATCAAGGAAGATGCAACCACAGTGGTCTCAGAATGGTTCAGCTTGAAAGGGAGCACTAGAAGTTCTTTTTGTCCCCAAGATCCATCATATATGGGGGATTTTAATATTTTTTCAGGAATATAGAAGAATATTTCTGTAAAATTCCATATGCAGACTGGATAATCCTGAAATATCTCCATTTGGGATTATTAGCTTTTACAGCTTCCTGCTTTTAGTTTATAACACATCACGTCTGTCACAGAGAATTACAATATTTACACATGCTACATGGCACTCTGTCCTGCCAACCTTAGGTTGAGTTAACTGGTCCTATTGTAAGAAAAGAAAGACTCACACACTGAATTCTGGTCTGGATCCAGATTTTTGATGCAGATAATTGACTCTCTTTTTCCCTTTTATGGAGCACTCATAAGAGGGCATGACAGGAGAGAAGGAAGGAAGAGGGGAGCTAATGATATGATTAAATGTCTGTTTGCTTCAGCATTTTAGTACTCTTTGTATATTTTTTTAAAGAAGATTTTTTTATATATAGTGTAAACAGAGGTGGCTGGCCCCTGGGTAGCAGCAGTATATTGCATTTTGTGTATTCCAGATACGTGAGAGAGGGAGAAAGATTCATTGATTGAGTCTCTGTATTTTAAGTGTTACTATATTTACTGGATAACAAATTAGTGATTTGTTAGACAGCAGGCTAAGTAGCTGTCTGTGAATCATGTATTTATTATGCATGACTCTTTCGGAGTCATTAGAAGTTGAAAAGAAAGACTTGCTAAGATGTGAAGAGGAATTCAGCTTGGAGCTGCTTGGGGACCACAGCAATGTGTCTAAGTAACAGTCACTGTTAATAATAGTTCCCAGGTTACAATCCTGGGGCTTGAATATGAAGTTTTCAGAGATATTTGCAAACACTAGTATAATCATACAAATGGATAGAACCAGGCACACAGAATCTTAACAAAGTTCCCATCAATATCTTCAACATCAATGCTATTGGAAAAAGCAGGGAGCACAGTAAATCTGATTTCCATTCCTTTTACCCACCTGCTAGATAGTACATTATATTCACTGTGTGAAACTTCTTGAATGTAATGGTGTCTAGACACAAAACTGTAGACCGTTTCATTTCCTTCCCTTTCCATTTTAATATAACTGGGAGTCTCATTTCCTGCCTTGAATAATTTTGGGGTCCTGCTCACATTGGTGCTGTTTGACTCCCAAGATGGCAGCTAGGTACAGGTATGCAATGATGCTGCTATGAAATTGAGGGAGGAGTAGGGAAGTATATTACAAGAATATACAGTTTTAACTAAGAAGCAATTACCGGCACTGGAACAGTGGCAGAACATTGAAGAAAAATCCAAGAAAGAGTACAGGTTAACATCCTTTCTTTAACCAGAAACAATTCAAGCAAAATAGCTTACGGTATATAAGAGAATAAAGTAGTTATGTTTCATGTCTAGCTTATTTTTCCTAAGCAGAAACTATCAAGTATTTGATTAGTGGACCACTTTGAGGCCAAATCATCTGGTATGATCATCAACTGAAAGTTTCTTGTAAACAAATCTTAATGATGGCCTTATCCTTCTCAACACTGAAGTAATTGTATTTAGCAGGAGCCAGATCTAATACTAGGACTTCACATTGTCAATGTCTTTGAATCATAGACTCATAGAATTGTTTAGGTAGCAAAAGACCTTGAAGATCATAAAGTCCAGCCACTAACCTCACACTGCCAAGCCCATCACTAAACCACATCCTTCAGCACTTCATCTGTGTGTCTATTGAGTATCTGCAGGGATGGTTATTCAATCACTTCCCTAGGCAGCCTGTTCCAATGCTTGATAAACCTATCAGTGAATAAATTTTTCCTGATACCCAATCTAAACCTCTCAAGTGCAACTTGAGACCCATCCCAATCTGGACACAACCTCCTTACAGGTAATTATGGAGAGTGGTCTCTACCTCAGTGGTCTCTACCTCAGCCTCCTATGCTCCACTCTAATCAAACCCAGTTCCTTTAGCCACCTCTCAAAAGGCTTCTTCTCTGGACCCTTCAACTGGTTTCATTGCCCTTCCACTTAGGTTGGAAAAGGCATTTAAAACCTAGTCTAATTGTAGAATGAGCTGAGACGTGACTCTCCAATGACTGATAGAAAAGATGGTCTTGTAAGGGAAATGAGTAAAATGTCTAGATGCATACAATAATGAGGTGATTATAGTCTAAAGAAAGCCTTTATTCTGTAAGAAGATACTTCAGTAGGTGAGAGGTCAGTGACCAATAAAAATCCCCTACAAATTGATGAATTTGACTTGGTGAACTTACTCAGAATTTTGCAAAGATCTAAGTAACTTCACAGTGAACAATGCAATATGCAAAAGTCAATATAAAGATAGTACATTAAAGTATTTAAAATATTAAACATATTTTCTTTTAATATGATGATAGTCTTCAGTAGGATATTTTAGAGAGATAAGAGTAATCCAGAGGTCAGTTCTTGGCTTGGATTGGTCATTGATAAAAAATAAAATGTTAAAAACCATGCTAGTTGCACTATCAGAATGTCTCCTAACATTCTCAAGTTATTCCCAATTGTTTAACATGTTGAGCTCATAAATCCTATGTTATTAGTGTAGGTTTTGCTTTAATTTTTGCAGAGCTAAATGAAGTCATTAAACCATGGGCTGTCAATATTCCATCTCAAATGACTTGTACTCTGCAGCATGTTCAACTTGAGGTGCAATTTGTAGGGGTTTGAGTAGATACTCCTCAGTATCCACTGATAGTGGATAGTTTCATTCTGTAAGATATGCTCGGGTTTTATGGTCTTGCTAAATGCACCATTGCTGCGTTCAACTTTCAGACAAGATTTTGAACATGCTAAAAGCAGACAGTATTCTAAAAATGCACTGGGAATGGAGCAGAATGTGGAGACAGCATTGAACATCAGAGTGTGTAAAGAAAGTAAGATTAAGTGGTTTTAACTGATCTTGTTGAATGAAAATGCATAGCTCACACACCATCAAACAGAAAGAATAGAGGTGTATTTCAGTTTTCCTTTTCATCTCTGTACTAAGCCAAAATCACTTTGAGAGGAGTTTAAATAGACATGTGAAGTTATGTTTTGATGTGTTTTCAGCTTTTTTTTTTATTCCCTGTACAACTGCTGTAATTAAGACTACTGTCCTATAGATTTCTTCACTCTGATGTCCCAGTCATAAGCTTGGAGAGGGTCAAGCTGCAGAGTGCGCTGAGATGAAAAGCTATAGACACATTCTCTAATATGATAATGGATGCTCTGTCTGTGGAGTAAGGGTGGCCTATATGCAGAAAAAAAAACCCAGAATGTTAAGGATCAGCAATGAGCAAGGCCTGGCAATGGTATAAAGGTCTGCAATTTACCACTGTAAGGAGGTACCTATATCTTGTGGGAGATCACAGACCAGAAGACAAGAAATTGAGAGTGGCAAATCAAAGTTTACAGAAAGAAGGAGCATGTTATGGTTTTTTTGCATAAAAGTTTAAAACAATATACTGATTTTAAGAAACTTTATTGCATGTTGAAAAAAAATAATGGCTGTTTCAGATTAAAGTGAAGTTTTCTCTATCCCAGAATCCTGGCTCTGAAAGTGGCCTGGAGCAGGTATAAGGAACAGAATGGGCTGATAGTTTTTCTAGGACACTCTGCCAGGATCTAGCTCTTCATGGGAGATATTACTTCCATCTGGATAACTTTGTCAGACCTGGAAGTTAAAATTGCCAATTCAAGTGTAAAATGGATGTTTTAAAGTTTCAGGCAAATCTAGCTGTGGAATCTCTATAGAAGTCCCTGCAATAATGTTGCTCCAAGGAAAGCAACAAAATATGCATTCACATTTTCTATTGAAATCAACTTGATTTATGAATAACTGTCTGAGGGCAAAATATGCCCCTGTGAAGTCTCTCATCAATATATAAAAGCAGGTGTTTCCCCAGAAAAAACCCTTTCTTATCTCTGGGATCCTAGCACAGTCATTTTTGGTTTAATCTTTTCTGGAACACTGTTATATTAAAAACCTTTTCAGTGGTACCTATGGAATTAGTAATATCTGTCATCTACAAAGACTTTACTTTCATTACAGGCGATAAAATATATAGTATTTTTTGTGTGTGTATATTGCATTGAATTCAAGGTGCCTGAGACATTTTAAAAATAAAACTTAAATGAAATAAATGCTTCACCCATCAGTGAAATGAGGTTTTACGGGTGAAACACAACAGCTGCTTAACATCACAAAGCAGTATCATTGAATAATTTAGTTCATAAATTTGAGAAGAAAGGAATATTTATTCAAGGGAAACTCCAGATGGAATTTAGGAAGGCAGATTGTCATTCCAAGACAGTGTTACAATTTTAATCAAAAAGCCCCCAGTAATTCCTGTAATAATTTTACTCTTTCATAATGGTCTGTAAAATGTTAGACAGCAACAAGATTTTGTCCATAACAAAATATATCACTATGTCTACCATTATGATACTAAGGAACCTTGTTCCTTTTTAAAACAACTCAGAGGAGTAACACAACCTGGTCAGAAGATATAGAGACATGAGGTTAAAGATATTGGATCAGATCATTAATCCATCTGATTTTTTTTTCTAATAGCTAATATTAGACATCAAAAACATCTCATAATCTGTTATCATGGAATAAACTATTAAGTAAACTTAATCCTAATTCTCACCAATTAGCTGTTGATTTACATGTAGCGTATATCCCTTTTCTAGGTTAAATCCTTCTAATGTAACTGTGAATATTTTCATAAACATTTTCATAAACAGTATTATACTGTTTGTGGTCATTGAGCCTATTCCATATAATCTTTATTTATATTACTGATGACCCTGCAGATATGTGCAATACGGGCTGATGACAACTTCAGTAAGCAATTTCCTTGCATGCAGAATTCGATCCTAGCAGGGCATGCTTCAACTTGGTAATGAACTTTGTGTCTGAAATTTAAAAGGAAACGTGTTCTGGAAAATCTGATGTACATTAGGTCATCAATTAGTGAGGCCAATTTTAGTGTGCTAAGAGCTTCGACTAGTCACACCCAGCCTTGCTACTCTAACAGCAAAGTGCATCTTTTCATTCCAGAACTTCCAGTAACCAAGTCCATCACCAGAAAGTTATTTAAATGGAAGTCTTAAAAGCCTTAAAGACTATTTAAATAGTAGCCTTAAAAGGAATAGAAAGTTATTGTGTGTTATGGATTCTTACAGGAGATGGGAGTAGCTATGGAGCTTTAAAGCAGGCAGAGAAAAGCAATTGTAGAAAAAATGAAGTGTAACCCTTCTGAAGTAAGGATCCAAAATAATGCCCAGAAAATTTTAAAGAACTTTAAGTATGTGTGGGTAAGGGAAAGGAAGGAGAAAGAGAAGGAAGTTCCTAGTCCTGGAAGGAAGAAAGGAAAATAGAAATATGAGAAGAATATTTAGAAAAATGCACTCAAAGATGTATTGTAGAAATTCTTGTGGGGTTTTGAAATCCTGACTTTTAAAACTGGTCTATAGGTGAAGGTACTTGGGATTTGTGTGTGTTATGCAATGCTGCATTTCATTAGAAAGAATCGTTTTGGATTTCTCTGAATTCCTTGGGCTCTTCCCTTCTTTAAACTTGTTGGAAGTTGTGTCAGGCATTCCAACCTGTTATGCTTGTTGTCTGGAACTTCTGAAGGACTTTTTAAGATCTGGGTCTTACCCTCTGCGAGACATAAGGCGATTTCAAAACATGCTTTCAGGAGAAAGATCCTTCAGTAAATAATAAAAGCTAGATTTTAAATAACATTTACATGTTTAGGAAAACTAACATGCAACGTTAGAGGCTGATATGATCACTTATCTTCTGCCATATTAACAAAGAGGGTTACTTGTAACACAGATTAGTTCCAGACTATACAAAAGTACCTGAAAGGTAGTTTGTGCCCCAAAGAGCTTACAGAGCAAGGTAAGAAACTACCAGTGAATACAACAGCTGGGGAAGCAGAAGGCAGCAGTGAAATTATAATCACTGAGATAAGCTGATGAATCATAGCTCGTCAGCTCATAATCCAAAACATTAGATGCTATCTAACACTGTCAGTATTAGGCAATTTATCATGTGAGCACTGCATTGTCCTCAAAGTACTACAAATATGGACAATTGTGGGCTCTGGGAATTTTCATCTACTCTTATTGTTGAGTGAAATTTTAGTCGTCAATGAAAAAGCAAAAGACCTTAAATACTTTCCCAAGATACAGCAGGGGTAGGGAGTATGCTACTTAGAGTGCAGACCATTTTATGTTTAAGGGACTGTAACTATCACTTGGTTTTATCATCAGAACAGAACATGGCACACTGTTACCAAGTAATGACAAAAAGTGAACCAATGTATTCTGCATTCTTTTGAAGTTTCTGAGAGTTAACTCCAGACAGATCACATGGAATCATCGAATCATAGAATTATTACAGTTGGAAAAGACCTTTAAGATCAAGTCCAACCACTAACCTCACACTGCCAAGCCCATCAGTAAACTAAACCATATCTGTCAGCACATCATCTACACATCTTTTTAATATCACCAGGGCTAGTGACTTCCCCACCTCCCTGGGCAGCCCCTTCCAGTGTTTAATAACCCTCTCAGTCTAAAAGTTCTTCTTAATGTCCAAACTTAAACCTCTCCTGGCACAACTTGAACATCACTCACTTCGTAACTACTGCTGACAAGTTATAAAACTTGAAAACTATCCATATCCCAGTAGAGGTGGTGTGGCTTCCTGAATATCATTAAATAATCAAAATAAACTCCCTTCTGTAAGAGAATCTAACAAAGCCAACAAGAAGATGACTCCTGTACAATACTCAAACTGCCAAATACATGTAGATTCAGATATTGAAATGACCCAGTAGTTAATGTAGACAAATCTGTGAAAAAGGGCCCAGAAATACTGCTGAGGAGTATGTTGAGCTGTCAGAGGTGATGAGATGTCACAGGAAATGCTCCAACTGTTCCAGAACTTTTATGGGTCTCAGTCTTTCAGATTGAAGTTGAGCTCAGGTTGAGACACTGTGGTACTAGTTAAAAGATCTATTGGAGGAGGTAGGCAGAGCAGATTGTGTAGTATCAAGAAGGACAAAAGAAAAGGATAACACTGTTTGTAAAGTTGTTGGAAAAGCAGGATCCAAATTTCCTATTGCTTAGAAGAAAGGACAGTTAGATGCTATGTCTAAATAAGAGGATTGAGACTGCCAGGTTGAAGGATGGAAGTTTGTGCCTTTTAGTAATGGAAAGAAGGCTTTATCTCTGCCTGCAGATGTCAGATGTGCACTTGCAGATGTAACAAATGAGGAGAAGCAAATTCCCTGAGAGAAGGCATCTGGGCCAGCAGATGTTGTTCCACATGTTGGCATTCAGAGGAAAGAGTGGATGGTCATAGCTATAGGCTTTTGCAGAAGACAGCAATATTCCTCTGCCAGTCAGACTTCTTGTCTAAGGAGGTTCATCACTTGTTGCGGCTTGGATCTGGGATGTTGCACAGACTACTGAAATCTATCCAGACTTTAGATGATTACCATTGTTGCTCGTCCCCTTGGGCTGATACTGCTAAGCATCAGGTGACCTTGAATATATAAAGGAAAACAATAAGCTTCCAGGACAGGGCACAGAACCAATGTCTACTCTCTTTAACCGCATCAGTCAAGAGGAAAGACTTAGGTAGGAATAGACGTTGTGTTTGAGAACAACTACTGGTGCAAAGCCGGTGTTTTGGGCAGGCCCTTAGTTCTACTTACCATGGGATTTTCTGGTAGCAAAAAGGACATCTGGGGAGAGACAGAGTCCATCTGACAAAGTCAGGCATAAGCATCTTTGTGAGCTGGCTTGCTGACCCAGTGAGAATGGCTTCAAGCAAAATGGGGTGATGATGACCACAGATGGATAGAAGCAGAGGTATGGGGAATCTCAAAAGGACAGCCTGATGGCAGGGATCATGAGTCTCACATTTCACTGGAAAAAGACAGATGATGGATCTATTTCAAATGCCTGTACAGGAGCACAAGCAGAATTGGAAATAACAGGAGTTACTAGCGCACAAGATGCAGAGCTATGATCTCACAAATATAGGGGGATATGTCTGAAGAACTGAAATAAGTGGCTACAGCTTCCTAAAAAGACAGGCAGAAAGGCAAGAAAAAGTTATCACATGCCCTTCAGTGTGAAAAACAGCTTGAATGCATGGAGTTTTGCCTTGGAATTTATGACAAGATTATTAGGAGCTTATGGGAAAGGATCAGAGGAGAGATCAACAAGGGTAATATCATAGATAACATCTGCCCCAGAAGAGAAGTAGATAAAATGTCCTTCAGACAGATGGAAAAAGCATAACTGGTCCTAGTCAATCAACCTCATATTGCCTAGAAAGGTAACCTGAAGTTGTTTGCAACATAGGGGGTTTTCAGAGAGCAGCAAGGACAATTTTTTGACATAGAAGATCAATGATCTGCCTAGAGAAGACACTGTACCGGTTGAAATTTTCATCAAGAAGAAAGAATTCATGCAGGATACAAAAGCTGACTTCGGTTTTTGGGTTAAAAAAACATATTCAGATAAGTGAGTAAGAAAAATGGCAGAATCACACCTCTGGACTAGAGGTGAACAAATTTGCGCTTGCTTGGGCAACTAGTTAGCAGGAACTCATGTGACACTGCCTTGAATTTAAGAGGAGATCAGGACAGAGCAAACTCAGGGGTCTGACTGGAGAGAAAGCAATTTTAAAGAAAAATGCCTGAGGGTGCCATAGACAACACATTGAGTGTGAGTCAGTGGTGTGTTCTTGCAGTGAGGACAATCAATAGCATATTGAGCTGTATCGATATTAATATTGTCAAAAGTTTGATGGAGATTCCCTCTATTCAAAACTTGCGGGACCCCTTTGAGAGTCGTGTGTCCAGTTTTGGGCTCTGCAGTACACAGATATGCTGGAGTGGTTCCAGTGGAGGACACAAAGATGTTTAGACAGCTGAATGACATGAAGTAAAGATCTTAAGAGAACTGAATTTGTTCAGCCTTAAAAAGACCAGGCAAAAGGGACAGCTATAAGAGAGTTTGGATTATGGATGTAACAGAAACACTTAGAAACTACTACAAGAGACTGTTAATTTTCCAAGAAACAGTGATTCAGTTCAGAAGGAAACATATGGAGGTTATTGATGATAGTAGCATAAATGGGGATGAGAATCTGTATTACTGAGAACTGGAAAATCTCAGGAAATGTAGAGAGAAACAAGAACAACACATGGAGCAAATGCTGAGGACCAGTGTAAGCGAAGACAATGTCCAGTGTACTGGGAAAATGGAATAAACTAAAATAGATTTTGTTGCATTTCAAAAGTTTCACTGTGTTTTAGGCCCATCCAGGCACAAAAGACTGTGATCAGACTGAAGTACCACAAATCTAGGAACTCCTTAAGGACAATTGCTGTTTATGGTCCCAGGATAAAAAACACCAGGCTACTCAGTGTGGGCAAGAGAACAAAACTTAATTTAATCTACCTCCAAGCAAAATATAACAAACAAATATCTAAGGGAAAAAAGCTAATACTGAGTAGGGTGAATGATGGAAGTGCAACCAGCTCTTTAAGATCCCTTTTCTCCCACCCCTCCTCTCTTCCCAGGCTCTGAGCCCTGAAAATGATGTCATTAACTCCTCTCCCCCATAAGTGGTGAAGGGGGCATGGAATGGGGGATGCAGTCAGTCCTTTCCTGGTGTCTCTTGCCATTTATCTCATTCCTGAGGAGAGGATTCCTCTCCAGTCCTCCTTTGTTCCCGATGCCATGCAGCCCTGCACCGGCCGCTCCTATGGGCCGCTGCAACTCCGTCTCATCTCCTTCGGGTGGGGTCCAATCTACTTTCCCTCTCTGAGCTGGGATTTCCAACTTTCATCTCCTCTCACCACAGGCTGCCAGGTGGTGTCTGGTTTGGCATCGCTCTGCCTGTCCTTCTTTCTTGACTGCTGGGTCCTCATGTCCACTTCCATCTTGCCCTTCCCTTCCACCTCCTCCTATGCATTTCAAATTTCCATTCTTAAATAGTGATGACAGAGGTGCCAGATTAGCCTAGCCAGGCCAGAGTTGGATCCAAACACCAGAGCCAGGGGAAAGTCCAAGAAATCTTTATGTTACCAGGCAAAAACAGTGCTCACAAACCCATTACACACCATTGTACTTGGCTTTGGATATCACACTGTCAACACAGTGCCATGTAAGGAGGTAGAAAAAACTGTGACACAAGTGGAATCAACTACCAGAGATTAAATGAGGCATTTAAAACTTTGAAGATGAATGCTAATGCTGAAGCTATTCTGTTGGTAGAAGCATGCTGTAAAATTTGATACAAGAGCCACAGGTATTAGAACAGTAACTAAGCTAAATGTGAGTGAAAGCTTGTATTCCTTGAAGGCATATGTATCTTAGCTGTATGGGTAAATAAAAGTAGAAAAGATGCAATCTGTAATAGTACTAGTGTTGAGGAAAATCATTTTGGGTTCAAAGTGCATCTTACTGATCTTCTCAATAAAACTACCTTTGTTGAAGATGAGAATTGAGAGGAGTTTTAAAAGGTATATTCCTGGGAATAGGTAGGCTGTTAGCATGATGAATGTAGCTAAAAGAGCCCAGTCTTCATGCTGTGTGAACAGTTGTCCTTACATAAAAAGGGAGAATTAAAAGAAGAGATACATAGGCGTGTTTGCAGTAAGAATGGCAGGGCAAAGCTGAAAAGGATACAAGCATCTGTTATTGTAGAGGAAGGAAAGCCTGTGCCTCACTAAGAGATTAAATGAATATTAAAATTATTATTTCTGTTTGATATGTCTAGGAGGATGCAGCATAACTCATGGCCACACATAGCTTGCACTGCACAAAACAAGATCATCTTTTCTTCCTAAGTCACAGAAATCATTTCCCTAATTCTCTGATTCATTTTCCAGTCTGATATTCTGACTTTTAGTCACCTTGGTCAGGGTGGTCCATTGCTGGTTTAATCAGCTCCATTCATTGCCATAACCAGATGAGACTTATATTTTGCACTCAATGGAAAACTAAGTTTATTCATCTACTTCATTTATCTTAGGAGTAAACGAGTAAGGACTATATGACTAGGAAAAATACGGTTTGAACAAGCAAGATATAAAAAAGTCTCTAGATCACAATCCTCAAGACAGTAAATCAAACACATAAACCACAAGGAATCTGATATATCCCCCCTGATCCAAAACAAAGTAATTTGAGGATTGGTGTTTCTGTATTGCCTCTGGAACTTACTATTTTCCTGGGATTTTACTGAGTAGATTACAAAGATAGTAGGGAAACTTTAAACTACATTTCTCAGTGCCATTATATATAATCCTTCAAGTGCTCATGTTAAGAGTTTGTTCATCTATTACAATTACTCCTTTTCTATGTAGGAAAAGGAAGAATCACAGACAAAAGGTATAAATAAAATGGAAAAAGGCCCCAAACCTTTTGCTGACAGAAATCTAGGTTACTCCTACTGTGACTGAAACAATTCTAGTTTGCTTTTCCACATGCACAATAAGACATCTATGGTTAGGAAAGCCAGTTGTGTCTGTTCCCCCAAAACATGATTCAGGAAAAACAAGCAGATGGTTCACTCTCACACAACAAGAGAGAAGATTATTACTGCTGGATCCTCTGTATGTGATCCCTTTCCCTTCCTTCTCCCACTGTTGTTCGGCTCATACTTCTGTATGAGCCCTTCATTTTATGCAGTCTGAATGTCTGACAGCTTCAGTAAGGCTGTGTCTTACTAAATGTAATGTCTGGTATGCTGTTGAAAAATGCTCTAACAGTTTAAATGCTTTTGAACTTATGAGATGTTCAGGTATTCTCTAGAGTCCACAGGGCATTATAACCACCATGAAATACAAAAAGGATCTGGCAATTCACATCTGACATTCAGTGTCCATCTTTCAACAAACAATAGAGCATCCATCCATCCTCTCAGTTTTGTATCCTTGAGTATTAAATTGGACACTCAAAATAGCTTTTTCTCCTTTTTTTTCAGTATCTTGGCCAGTGTTTTGCATTCTGTATCCAGTTTACTGCAGCTGCAGTAAAAGAGGTCTAATATGTTGGCTTGTCTGAATAAAGCTTGGTTATATAAAACCACAGATATTGTGCTAGCAAAGGGTTTCTTGATTGCATGAAGACTAGAGTGGCCAAAGAACAGAATGTTTAAATAATAGGTACCAAGAAATGACTCGAGTGCAATGATGAATATACTACATCTTTTATGTGTGAAGAGGGAGCAATGTTGAGCCTGTTCTGTTTTAAGAGCTGTGATATCATGGCTAGAGTATTTAAACCAGAGTGAAAAATGTTCTGAAAAAGCTTCATGATAGGTTTGTGTTGCTGGACCAGATAGAAATGAGAGGAAATATCTTTAGATTGGGCTAATTCCACTTTTATGCAGAATTTTTTGTCATTGATCTTAGTGGAATGGAATATGTCTGAGTGAAAGGGAATGACTGTGAACTGCTTTTAAAGAGGTACTGTTTTATGGGAGCAGGGAACAAATAAGGCATCCATTATAAGGATTTTAAGTCAGTTTTTATTGTCTAGGAATAACCAAGTATCTTAGCGCTTAAGACGGAGCTCTTCATAGTCTGAGTTTTTCTCCTTCCTGTTTGAGTGCTTAACTCCATATAAGAGCCAGAATAAGATCCAGGCAATATTAAGTCACATTTGAAATCCCTGATGCAAAGTTTTTGGGGGATGAGATAGGAGTGCACAGGCCTTTTTCTGGCTTTGTGCACAGGAAATAGCTTTCACTCTCCTTGCAGAGGTAGGATTTTAATTTGCTTCTCAAACACAAATGAAAAAATAAAAACAATCACAAACTTACCAGACCTAGAAAACTTCTGAAACAAATTCGATATCGCAAATGAATTACATTGTAGGTGTATGTGTATGACCTGGTTTTCAGTCTGGAGCTTTATCTTAGTGAAATCTACAGGTATGTTTTCCCTGTGTTTTAAAGTTAGGACCTAGAGGAGTCTCAGTGTATGCTCGTATTTCATACATACCTATTTCTCTTGCAGATATCTAGGGTGTGTCTCAGCTCCAGTTTAAGACAAGTAGACTTGTATTGCTGCTTGTAGTCGTCTACGACTACATTAGAGGCTTCTTTCAGCTCCCCATCTAGAGATCTCATGTTAACTGTGATACCCTTTGGAGTCCCATTAGACTTCCAGATACTCCTCCAGCAGACACAACTCTTCCACAAAGTCTGTGTCATGTCTACCAGTCCTCAGTGTGCATTTTGAATGACCAAGGATGTGTCGAATTGCAGACAAAGATTTGAGCAACATAAATAAACTCTTGATCTTCACTGAGTACAGTATGCTTAAACACTCAGTACAACAGTAAAAAGTTATGGTCAACTGTGTTTTCTCTCCAAAGTTCAGCTTGTAGGTCAGGTCTGCATTCAAACAGCACATGCCAGTCAAAACAGAATCATAGAATCGTTACAGTTGGAAAAGGCTTTTTAGATGACAGAATCACAGAATCACAGAACCTCAAGGGCTGGAAGGAATCTGAAAAGATTATCCAGTGCAACTCCCCTGCGAGAGCAGGACTACGCAGAGTAGGTTACATAGGAACTCATCCAGCTGGGTTTGGAATGTTTCCAGAGAAGGAGACTCCACAGCACATCCGGGCAGCCCCTGCCAGTTTTTCCTTATATTTCTATGGGAACCTCTTATGTTCCAGCTTATACTCATTGCCCCTTGTCCTGTCATTGAACATCATTCACAACAGCCTGCTCCATCCTACTAACTCCTGCCCTTTAATAACATCACCCTTCAGTCTCCTCCAAGCTAAAGATCATAAAGCCCAACCTCACACTTCCAAGCCCAACACTAAACGAAACTATATCCCTCAGCACTTTGTCTATGTGTCTTTGACTGACATCTTTGACTATCTCCAGGAATGGGTACTCCCCCACCTCCCTGGGTAGACTATGCCAGCGTCTCACAACCCTCTCAGTGAAAAAGTTCTTCCTAATGTTCAATCTAAACCTTTCCTGACACAACTTGAATCTCATGTCCTATTACTGGAGAGAAGAGACTAACTCCCACCTCACTATAGCTCCCTTTCAGGTAGTTGGGGAGAGTGATCACATCTCTCCTCAGTCTCCTCCAGGCTAAATCACCCCACCTTCCTTAGTTGCTCCTCATAAGACTTGCTCTCTAGACCCTTCATCAGCTTTGTTGCTCATCTCTGGACACACTCCAGCCCCTCAATGTCCTTCTGATAGTGAGGGGCCCAGAACCGGACGCAGTACTGAAGATGTGGTCTCAACAGCACTAAATACAGGAGGACAATCACCTCCTTGGCCCTGCCAGTCACATTTCTGATACCAACCAGGGACTGTCAATTAACACCCCCAGGTCCTCTTCTGCGGCAAAATTGCAGTTGTGGCTGAAAATGTTGCAGTTGAGGTTAACAGTTGTTATCAAGATACCATTACAGAATAACTGAAAGCTGATGGATGCTACTGTATTTTTGCCATCTAGTTAACTGAAGGCTGATCACAGGCTGATAGCTGAATGCAAAGAGGCAGTCACTATGGGATCGGCAGTGAGAAGTTGAAGGGAAAAAGTTGAAGGGACAGGGTAGTTATCAAGCAAAATTTATCTAGCCTTTTTAGTGTTCTGAAACATTTGGTTTTCCATTACCTTTTATAGAGAAATACATGACTCCTACCCAATTAAAACAGAAATTCTTGGGCTTCTTCCATGAATTTGAGTTTTCCGACTTGTAGACAAGCTGATGAATGTAGCTTTGATTATAGAAGAAAATGTGGTTGGTCAGAGTAGATATACATGGCAGGACCCATGATTTCACCTTGCAAAGGGTTTTTCTCAGTATGACCTTAAAACTTCCCCATGTACTCAGTGAGGCATGTCATCCTTTCAACCATGCCAAAACAAGGGGCTGCTCTAAGTCGGAACTTGTTCATGGCAAAAGCAACACAGACAACAACAAAAAAGCCCAGCAAACATGTTTTCCATTGGTTTGTTTTCTAAAAACGGGATCATTTACCCATCACAATTGCCATTAGAAGTTGTGATGTATGGGATAGAAGTGCTTTACCATGCTACAAAACCACAAATATGTAGCGGAGCTGGGATGGAGAAAGACTACAAATTTTTGGCCATGAAGTATTTTATATAATGAAGCTGTGATTTAATGTTGAATGTACATGAGATATTGTCATCAGGACCACAAATAGGTTAAGACATTTCTTTACCATCACACCCCTACAGCTTCCTCCTCTCTCTTCATCACTGTTTATCCACCCCCTTCCTTGCTGCTTCTGCTAATACAGCTGCATCAGGGGAGCACTATAAACCACATCCCTCACATGACTTAGGTTAAAAATAAGCTTTTACTGAAAAAGTTTTCAGCCAAATTATGTTATGTAAGAATGACCATATGGAATCAAATCATGTCTTTGTAGTCCTGTATCCTGTCTCTGTCACGAGAAAGTAGGCAATAGCTCAGGAACTTCCTGCTCAAGTACAAATAGCCTTCATTCCCCTTAGCAGTCCTTTAAGCACAGCTGTGGGAATGGTAAAACACAGTTTATAGGTGGAAACAGCATCACGTAGAAAGCGGAGGGCAAAACCATCAACCTCTGCATCACAACTTTAGCTGTTCAGCAATTTTGGACATACTTAAACAGTAGTGTAAACTGTCTACTATTGCTAGTAGTTATTTTGGATTATTTTATTTATAAGAATATTTTACTTAGAAATGTCAAGAATTATGAAAATTAAAGTCAACTGCATGACTTTTCAGCTAGACTAGAGCCTAGACACTAAATCATACCTATTTTGCAGAAACTCTAGCCAAAATTCCTTCAATTACTTATTCAAACATTCTTTGCTCCTTGAAAAAGTGTTAAAGCCTTTTATTGATGCAGATTGTATAATTCTTTGAGACATTACACTCACTTTGATTTAAAATCTCCAACATTTTTCATCAACCTTGACTTTGAACATCTCTTGTTTCTGCATGTTAGAGCACAAGTTGCAGAAGAACAGAGATGGGAAGGATTAGCAATACAATTTTGAAGGTAACTTCTTCTCAAGGTCATGGGTCAAAGAAGAAGCTAGAGCAATGTGAATGTTATTAAATCTTCTGTACTGCAAGCAGTCTTCTAAATATGTATAAACACATGCACAGGCTGGCTGCAACCTGAGCATATTATCATTCTTTACCCACCCATTGGGGATCATTGGGATAGTCTCAGAGAAAAGAATAAGAATTATAATAAGACTTCATGACTACAATGCCAGGAGAACAGTATAAGCCTTACTGAAAGTGCAAATAAAAATTAGTTCTTTGATCTCCAGGGGGTAGAACTGATGGAATGTCTGAGAAATGCTTCCTGAAGAGATGAAATCATTCAAAAACCTTGAGGAAATTTATGAAAATTAGACATTTATGTTGTTGGTTCCATTTTTAGAAGCTGAGAAGAAGAGGTTACATTCAAATCCTGGAATGAGGGTTTTAGTAACTTAAACCTGTAACACTGTTTTCTGAAAGGGAACACTATTCAAGATCAAAGTTGTGATTCCTTGATTGTGTCTGTAAATCTTTCTGCATACTTGCTTTACAAAAGAACATACAAGAGGAGGAAAAAAGATAAATAAGAAAATATGTTTTCACCTTTGAAAAGTGCAGCCTATTTTGTATTTCCTGTTATTGAAAAGTCAGTAAATCCACAAAAAAGTCCAATCAAAGGTGTTTTCTCATAAACGTGTAATACTTTCATCCAACTCAGGCCATTACTATCTACTGAGAAAGGTAACTTGTAAATGCTGTTCTGAGAATTAATACCTGTCATATGTTTCCATTTCTGCCATTACATGAAGCTGTAAAAATTTGCACTGTTATCTTGGGCACAAAGGAAAGTGTTCCACATAATGCAAGGAGCAGTCCAGATGGGAAGGGTTCTTGCTGTCTTTCCCAAGCAAGAGTTTAGAGCATGATATCTTAAATTACTTTTCTAGTAAAATGAAGAAATTCATGCACTGGAAATTACTTCCATGGATAATTAAAAAGGAAAACTCTTAAACTCAGACAAATCATCAAAGTAAATAATAGAAGTCACTGAAAAACATATTGTCAGGAATAAGTATGAATATAGATAAGCAGACTCTCACTTCAAAATCATGTAAAAAATGTTATCTTTTTTCTCTACTGACTGATACTGAACACCAGAATAACAAGTCTCTTTTGCTTTGCTTGCCATGAATAATGCAACTAATATGTTTCCTAAGCATACAGAAATATGAATTTGTTCAATAAATACCATAAGTACCAGTGAGAGACAAATTAAGAGTTAAGCTGCTGAAATGTAAAGCAGCACAGGGACAGCACCTGTTACTAAACTAGCTAACATTTTCTTTCATAGATCTTCATTATCACGTGTTCGAAACATTGCTGTTTTCACTTGCTTTTTCCTAAGCTTGGCATTTGCCTTAAGTGCTTATAGATGTAGATTTGAACAGATTGGTAGCAACAAGAGGATGATACGGTCTGCACTTGGTGTTTTCTTCCAGTGTAAGGCTTTTTTATTAGCAGGCATGAATTTTGAAATTTAACTTTATGAGCCTAACTTCAGTTTCATTTTGCCAGCACACTAACAAGCCCTTTACATAGCACATTTGGTTATTAGGTTTGAAAAATTAAAGCTATGATAAGGAAGGAAGAAGCCATGAGAAGAGAAAGGGTATGAGAATGAAGAATGATCTAAATTAATTCATTTACCTGCATACAGGAAGAAAAAAAAGAAATCGAAAGGTTATTTGTTTATCATCTAAATGAAAGATGGCTTATAAAAGCTATTTTATTTACTTGATGCTTTCCTCCATTAAAAATCACAATAGGATAGCTGAGTTAATGCAGTTATCTCCCGCTGTAAATAGAAAGGAATTCTCTGTTATTCTAATCTTGCTGTGTTGGCCAGTGTTGACTCTTTAAATACTGAGTGCAATTTGCCTGTCGTTTGGTAGAAACCAATACCTCTTAAGTACTTAGCCATGTGTTTCAAGATTCACCCTAGTATTGATTTCCTTACAGCTATATTATAAAATCCTATAAAAAAACTTCTTTCTGGAAGAAATGTTGACAGGTATTTAACTAGGTAGCGCTATTGAATGCCAATATAATTAGCTGGGCAAATCACACCAAGTATGCAGACTGCCACTCATTTTTGGCACTGCTCATACTATCAAGCCTTACTAATTTTTCACCTGTCTCTTCTGTCTTCTCAGCTGGAGACTAATACTGTAGACATTTTGACTGACACAGCTGGCAAGACTGATTGCCATGAGTTGGTATGAAGTTCGTTCAGGAAAAAAAAAAGTCACGATGTTGTGGTAATTGCTGCTTCTGCTAATGTTTCTTTTACTATCAGTGTTTTAAACACCTGCTATTTTTGGTAGGAATTAGCAATACAAAGTTTGTAGGTTAGTGGAATCCACTTAGGGTTTTTTTTCAGCTTATTCTCCTTATGCCGTAGGGCTTCTGTACTTCTACAGTTAACCAAATCTCCTTCCAGATTCAAAGAGTTCAAGCAGAAGAGATTTAATGATTTAAGTGTTAATTGTGGGTTATTCAATAATAAATGAACCAAAAAATAACAAATGTGACATCATCTGAAACACAGCAGTGATCCCTACTGCCTCCTGCTACTATCCACAATGTATGAAAGGAGACTAGATGTCTCCTGAATTATTTTGATTTCCTAATGCAATAATTCTATACAATAAGTATGATTGGAACAAAGCAATAGATTCCCTCAGTATACTTGTTGTTATCATAAAAGAGGTGAGTTTTTCTATATTCTTCTTGCAGATGGACAAAAAGTTTGGGAACAACAATGCAAAGTGCCAAAAAGAATCCCAAAACAAACCACCAAATGATTGCCAAATATCCAGACAATGGGCTCTGGGAGAGATGCAGGGAGAGTGATCTATGAAATAATGCAATAAATGACTGCATTTAAGCTTCTAAATTTCCCTTTCTAGTTTCCTCATCAGCCAAACTTCTGACTTTGTCCTGTTTGCTGTAGTAATCTACATTTGCTGGGTAGGGTGGTAAAGGCATAGCATTCAATTGTGGTTTCTCTCTGTGTGTTCTGTAAATGCTGTATATACAAGGCTTTGCTTACACAATGTAACTACATTGTATATGTGAGCTACATCTAATCACCTTGCAAAGCCAAACAATTACATTTTCAGCTATTTTAGCAATCGTATGTCATTAATCCCTCTGGAAATGCAGTACGGACTACAAGAAGAGAATGTTAACTTTCTTATAGAAAGTTAAGATTACTTACAGAAATTTTTTTTGAAGTATGTAACCTCTATTAAATTCCTTTGATCAACTTAAAATTGAATAGAAAGGATCTCAATCATTAAATATTTCATGTAAAGGGGATTATTCCATCTTTTTGTCTTAAAGTCTTCTGTCTTAATTTTGTCTTAATCTCTTCTAGAGATTTCTATTCATTCTAGCCCTATTAAATTTTATGTGACTTTTTTTTTTCATGGCAGAATGAGCTGTATAGACAGTTAGCTGCTCATCATGAAAATTTTCCTCTGTTGAAATGTCACTCAGTAGGAGACCACTTTCCTGGATTCTATTTGTGTCTTTACTTTCAGATTATTCCCCCTAAAAACCCCCACATTAGTGAGGTTCACCAAACACTTTCCATTCTTCTCCCTGCATGGTTGATCACATTCGAGTTTGCACTATCAGTCAGCTACATTGTCTTTTATCTATCACAGAAGTGAGGCACAAAGCCACAGGATTAATGAATCCTGATTAACTTTGTCTTCTTGGATTTTGAAATGTCAAGTAATGGGGTTACTTTTTTCCTTTCTTTATATATGGTAAAAGACAGCTTGTCTCCTGATGAGTGTTTGTAGCTGCTAAGTTCTGAAGAAAACACAGAGAATGACCATGTTACGTTCATTGTGCTTTATGCTGAAATATCTTTGTGGTGTCCTCAGTACCTTCTTCCACACATTTGGATTTTTATATCTGGTTGTTTCTTTCTTTAATAAAACACTGCAAGCTTTAAAACTTTTGTCTAAATGTGGTCTATATGTGTTAGGCACAACTACTTTTAGCCATTAAAGCTTCACTTGAATCAGCAACAGTGCTTATGAAATAAACAATTTAATAACAAAGAGAGTTGGTGAGGAGGGGCAAAAGTGTATGGGAATGTTAACTCCAAGAACTATTCATCTGAGCAGATCTAAGCTATTCCCATGTTGAAGCTGAGTCTCTTGGTAGTCCATCTAGACAACATCTATCCTCCCGTGAAGATTTTAACTGTGTTTGTAACCCTCTGAATGTGCAATAGATAGTTTGAGTGCTTAAAGAAAATGGAGAAGGGACTAAATTAGAGTCTACTAATGTATAGCTGCCTCCTTCATGTCCCAAGATGACTTTCCATTTAGAAAAAGAAAAAAAAAAAAAAAGAGAAAGTGCTAAATATCATCTTACAATACATAGAGTCCTTTGGCTATAGAAAGTGTGGCTCTAAGCTGCAAAAAGGTTAGGTAGAAGTATGACTGTAAAGTCTCAGTAACATGTATATTCAATTAGGTAAGAGCTTGTGAAGACGAGAAAACTTGCTTTGGTTTAACTGAATCAATTTGAAACTGAGCTAGCCCTGCAGTATGGACAGAATGCATTTAGGTACATTTTAACCCTTGCTTCAATTGCTTTAGCAAAGATAAGCAAAAGACTCAACTAAGCAAAACAGATGCAAAGGGTAATTAAATCAGTTGAAATGCATCCACATTAGGAGCTCACGCTGCCGAGCAAAGAGCACTTTAAAAACTGACTCCTGCTGCAAAAGTACCTCCATTACCCATAAAAATATAACAATAAAAAGGTAGAGCTGACACTGGCAAACCATTGCTGTTCAGCCTGTTGTTCTGTTATCCCTTTCCCTTTACGTTGTTCAGAGACTTGATTCATAGGCTTTGCTGCTGGATGGAACTGTTAGATCACCGGCTGTAGACTCTCAGCTCTGCAGCTGCATTACCATGGCTTAACAAATTATCCCCAACGGTGAGCCACAGGAAGAGTTGTGGGGCATGCTCCTAGCCCACCCTAAAAGTGATGTAATGTACTGAAGCTTAAACTTTATTGAAAGAGGTTTAAGCTAAGTCACGTTACCTTGCAACTGGGAAAGATTAGGACCATGCACGTGGGCAGTTATCATCCAAAAATACATCTCATCTAAGGGACAGTAATCTATTAGGCTCCCATAACTCCTTCATGTGCCAAAGCTATAACTCTTTCCTCCTGTATAACACAAGCCATAAAATTTCAGCTAGTTGCTCTTGTACTGGGCCCCTGGAAGCACCATCTCAGCTGTAGCACTGAGCTCAGTGTCACTGTGTCTCACACTCTAATTCAGAGCTAGTTCAGAGTAACATGATGGAAAACAGACAGCGTCTGCAAGTGAGGGGGGAGATTTAGTCTGCGTTCTCAGGGAAGACCCTGCTGTACTCACACTGCATGTCAGCTCCTCCTTCTTTCAGGCTGCTTTCTAGTAGCCTCTGAACAGACTGGCTTAACTGAAACAAATTTGGCACAGAGACAAAGACCGAATCTAATTTTATTTTATTTTTTAAAGATTCATGCAAATAAACAGCTGTGTAATGGAATGATGCCCTAAAAATCCTCCTGCTGAGAGGAAAGCTGTGCTTTTAGGTCAACCTCATATTAGAAACTAGAAAATCCACTTGTGAGAATATGTTAAAAATTATCTGATAGAGAAAAACTTAGCAGAATTTGCATCTTATTACTACTGAGTGAATATATTGAATCTTATCTTATGCTTGAGATAGCACAAAAATATGAGTGAGATTTTTGTAGCAGTCAGGCCTTCACAATATCTTTTTCCCATTTAGATGTTTTAATAACTAACATAATGGCAGGTATTACATTGTGACTTGAGAATTGGGCAGAGAGGAACGTCATGAGGTTCAACAAGGGCAAGTGCAGAGTCCTGCATCTGTACCAGTAGAAAATGCACCAGTAGAGAATGGGGATTGACTTGCTGGAGAGCAACTCTGTAGAGAGAGACCTGGGAGTCCTGGTTGATAATAAACTGACCATGAGCCAGCAATGTGCCTTCCTGGCCAAGAAGGCCAATGGCATACTGGCATGCATCAATAAGAGTTCTCCCCCTCTAGTCTGCCCTGGTGAGGCCTCATCTGGAGTCCTGTGTCCAGTTCTGGGCTCCTCAGCTCAAGAGGGACACAGAACTGCTGGAGAGAGTCCAGTGGAGGGCTAGCAAGATGATCAGGGAGCATCTTTTTCATGAGGAAAGGCTGTGGGATCTGGGACTGTTCAGCCTAGAGAAGACTGAGGTGGAATCTCATTTACACAAGTATTTAGAAGGTGCATGCCAACATAATGGGACATCACTTTTTTCTATTATCTCAAAAGACAAGACAAGAGGTAATGGACATAAATTCTAACACACAAGGTTCAACTTAAGAAAAAAATACTTTATTGTAAGGGTGAGGGAGCCCTGGCCCAGGCTGCCCGGGGAGGTTGTGGAGTCTCCTTCTCAGGAGGTTTTCAAAAGCCACCTGGATACATTTCTGTGCCCCCTAATCTAGATGGACCTGTTTTGTCAGGGGGGTTGGACTAGATGATCTCTAGAGATTTCTTCCAATCTCTACCATTCTGTGATCCTGTGGTTTGCTGTTGTTCCCTCACCTGGCTTAAATGTCACATTAGCACCAACAACATGGAGTGTGCAAGCAACAAGTTGTCCATGTTATGCAAGATAATCTAAAAAATTTGAAATGCATGCATCACTAGGATCAGAGACTTGATTCAAGAGATCAAACAGGATTTCAGATTTTCTGACAAATAAAAATCACATTAGCAGTGATGCTATCTAACCTGAGCCACAGCCCTGCTGCGTCAAAGCCATGCCTGGCTGCTAAAATGGATGAGCTGTTCCTCAGTTAGACTGCCCTGTTTTTCTCTGTTTGAAAGGCTCCATTGCCAGAGTGTTGCCCAGTGGTGACGTTGTCATTTACCACAAATTCACCACAAATTCACAACATCCCTCAGTAAAACAACTAGTCTCCATAATTACAGGATACTCCATGAAACATGAGTAGACATCACAGATTTTGGCTGGATTGGATCCTAAAAAAATCTGTATATGTAATGTTGTTAGAGGAACTTTAATTTTTCCCTCAAGGAAGTACATAGATGTTTCATGGTGCTCTAAAATATTAATACATTGGAGTTCTGCATCTTGTATTTTATTTGAAATATTTGGAACTTACTTATTTGTATTGTTTAACATTTTAATAAAGCCTTCCCCCTGGCGTGAGCTAGAACTACTGTCACTACAAGTGAATTCGAAGAAGGATATGATGACTCTTTGAAGTATGATGACTCTTCTAAAGAGGAGCTGAGGGCCTACTTGCTCTTTACCTTTTCGTTTGCATTGTTTTCAGATGCAGGATTAAAACTGATATTACAGATAGGAGAGTAAGGTCAGGTGGAAACTGCTGCTAGGAGTTTTCAAATTCAAGCTATATTAAGTAGGTGATTCCTATTGTATTTGTTAACCTCAAGGGGCAATTATGGAATACAACTGAAATGAGTAGCATATAATTGGAAAAATATGTTTAGAAAACTATATGTAACTGAAAAATCAGAGGATGCAATAATGACTTTCAGGCATCCTGTGTGAGCAAGTAGAAGACAAAACATACAAGTGCACATGTAGATATAGTAGTATGCATTTAGTCCGTAGTCTATAGAGCAAGGAAAAAAATAACCTTCAGGTATTGCTTTTGTCTTCAAAATGTACCAAATTTTTCTATTAAAATCACCTTGTGTATGTAATGATTTGGAAATATTACCATTTAATATGTGTTCGAACACCTTTTCAAATGCAGAGGAAGAATCCGCCAAGCATTGTTAGGTTGAACAAACCCTTGTACTCTTGATGGTGTTGAGTTCTGCATGTCACATATGCTTCAAGGCCTCTGGTAGCAACTTTCATATTGCTTTAGAGAGATCCTTTTTGTAATCATTTGTTTCACTCCCTATTCACAGAGGGGGGCAGCTGCTGCTGGCTTTCACAGCTCAAAGGACAAACCCATATGTTTAGATGGTGACAGTTTGAGATCTGAGGTTTCTAGCTTTCTGGAGATTTGCTGCTGATCTGGATCTTGTTTTTCAGGTCTTGTTACTGTTCTTTTTCCATCTCCTGCCTCATTAGTCATTCTGTGACGTGATACACAAAGGGTTATCAAATGGACTGAGCAAATGGACTTACGCTGAATTTTCAGTTAACTGCATTAAGTTTTGAAGATGTAGGTCAATGTTTTCAGTGGCCATTTGCATTTGCATCTTTCCTTCAAATTTATGGTAAGATCTGTAGTCATTCTAACAAGGCAGATAGCAATAAGTCTTTTAGGAAACATCATTCCCATGAAGTGGAAATTGAAGATAACTGGAGGCACATTCTTCCAAAAGTTCAGGGATATTTGAATTTCAGAGAGCGCAGATTTTTAGTTCCAAACACTATAACAGAAAAAAAAAGCTGTATGTCCTTGATGTTACCTTGGCCTGGTCAGAAGATAATTTTACCAGAAGGCAACGTAACTACAAAAAAAGAAAAAAAAAAATCCATTTTTTAACATCAAAAAGCAAACTTTGCAGATGTCTGGTGAGCAGGGGGAATACACCTTATAGCTGCAATTCCTGAGGCTATGATGGTTTCTAGTATTTTCTGCCCAACCAGGACATGCAGCAACTTTCTCCTTCGTCCTCAGGTGCCAAAATTCACTTCAGATGGGTTTTCCACTAAAAGTAGATTCATGAGATTTACACTCTCTTTAGCTGAGAGACCAGGCTTGGTGTGTAAGCTGTCATATGTCTATCCATGCTTATAAATTGACATGTAGAGAAAATGATGAAGACTTTTGTGTACAGCATTGCAACTTCCAGCTCCACTGGGATAAGCATCAGAAACGTGGAGATCTTGAAAACGTCTCTTTGCATCCTGTGGAACTGGTCAGATCCTGACTGCTATGTGATGCAAGCAACCAGATTGGTAAAGAAGGTATTTGAGATGGCAAAAACACCTGTGGGCAGGTGATGGAGATCTAAGACAGGTCAAAGCCCTTAAAAATTTATTTCCATTCAGTCTACTCTTTCAATGTGTATCACACAGATCACACCTGTAACAGCAAGGGCTTGGAGACATCTGTCAGTACACCTCTTGTAAGTTGGTTTTGCAGGGTAAACTTTTTCTGAACCTTGCAAGGAAGAGGCAGTGGGCATGCAGCAGCAGGGAGGAACAGAGTTCTGGACTTAGTCACTGTCATATCCTCAGGAAACTCCTTTAAGAGCTGTTCCATAGCCTGACACTTTAATGAAGACTGAGGTAGGATGTGAAGGGCTTTTAATGTGTTTTATAGCTGCACAGATTAATTTCCAACAAAAATAAACTTCGTAAGACATTTTCCCAAAGATCACAGCATATAGAGATGACTCGTGGCTCGTCTGTGTATTTACCTATTCCCCTGCACTTCTAATTGCTAACCAAGCCTGGGCAGGCACCGAGGGGAAAGAATGATCTTCATATTCTTCATTACTCACTTGCAGCTTCACCTCTCATGAGTTATGACTCATATTCTCACTCCTGGGACATCTCTCATATAAACCGATCATACAATAATTCACCAGAGGGGTGAAAAATTAACTTGTCTTCTTAATACAGAAGTTAAGAAAATAGGCTAATATTTCATTTCCTGAGAAAAAAGCTATGTAATAGGAGCAGGCAAGTCATACTACGGAGTGCAGCCCAAGTGAAAACATACCTCAACTAAACCAAGGGACTGATGATAGAAAACTGGGCTGTTTGCTGCATATTCTTGAGTTACCTCCACGTTTGTTTTTTTTACCCTCTGTTATTTCTTCCTCCCTTCTTTCCTCATACTTTTAGAAGTTACTTGTCTGTGACAGCACTGTAAACTGAAGTCTCTTTCCAAGTACACGTGGAGGGAAAATGTAGTCATTTGGCACTGAAAACATCCCACAAGAGACATCGTTTCTGCAGTGGAGACAGGTGCTCCATATTGCTTTTATTTTTTTTTTTCTCTAATGTCTTGCATCATTCACCATGGGAGGGAGATATTCGATTGACCTGCTGTTAGTTTAGGATGACAAATTAATTTCATGTCAGCCTCCAAACAGCCCGTGAACAGTAATCTCTTGGGATCACCTCA
This sequence comes from Urocolius indicus, assembly GCA_013401255.1. Classification (NCBI taxonomy): domain Eukaryota; kingdom Metazoa; phylum Chordata; class Aves; order Coliiformes; family Coliidae; genus Urocolius; species Urocolius indicus. The sequence goes on along the minus strand of WBNH01005609.1, from coordinate 442,454 downwards.
ACCAGCATAGAAAAGACATTTAACTTTTGACAGAAAGGTACAAGTTTCTTAATCATTTGGCTGAGCCATCCAAGCCCCCGTGGCTCTGTGTCCCATGTTACCAGGGAGTGTGCCTGCTGTTTGAACTTACCAAAAGTTTAGATCCGCTTCTGAGTTAATATTTTTCACAAAGGGGAAATTAAATAAGGAGACTTTATTGTGAATTCATAGAGTCTTGTCTATTCCTATTTATTATATGCTCTCCCTGGCGCGATTACATACAGTGAGAAAAGTCTTGCTGCTTCACACCGAGGATTGCTGTGACAGAGAAACACCACTCACCAGCACAAGCCCATTAAGTTTTCATTAGACTCCCTTGCCCTCTTTTTCATCTTTCTTGTCTCCTGTCTTCCCTGTTCTCTTTTATATTCTCCCATACTCTTACCTGGTAATGCTTCATTGCTTTTAAGCCACTGCAAGTACTTTGCTTCATCTTTGTCTTAGCAATCAGTTTGTTGCCCGTTTCAAACCAGTTTCACAGGCAATGACTGCTGGAGGTTATGGTCTGTCATGTCAAACCCTAACTATTGGACTAGCTTGAAAGGTAGCAGAGTTTAACAGTGAGCTGGTGTTGGAAGTTGTGCTTTTGTTTACCTGTGTAGAAAAGAAAAATGAAAGTATTGTATTTACAAACAAATTTCCTGTCTTGCATTTTTTTTAAGATATGTGAAGGAACTCTTCTGCAAAATAAATTATACCAAACAATATAGACTCTTCCTATCATTGTTTTAATTATATCAGTAATAGGATTGCTCCCATAATGCAGTGTCTCAGCAGGACCCAGAGAACTTTACCTGGATTTTGGCCTCATTGTGCTGTACAGCTGTAACAAAGGAGAAAGATGCAGTCTGATGTGTTCAACCCCTGTTCTGGGGTTTATTGTACAGCTATGAGAGCTATTGTACAGTATGTGTGGCACACACTCATCTCCTGGGTAGAGCATAATATCTGTTTGTCAACACAGAGCAATAATGAACTGTCACAGAGACACAAATGGAAGAAAAGCCTCATTCAGCTCACACTGCAAGGGAGATGTAGGTCAGTAGAATATCATTACTGAAATTGGAATTTATCTGGGACACCAGGGCTAATAAAACTCTTCTTGGACAAGTGCTCTGGCATCATTAATGACCACAAGTTTTCACAACAGTCTACCCTGTCTCTGTACTGAGAAGATGCCTTTCACCACTGGAAGGGCCCAGTTCAATACTGGATTACATGGCTTGGTTCATTTCCATTTTATTTACCAAATTACAGCTTTCTTCAACCATCTGGCAGTCTTCCACACATGTACTGCCCAGACTTGAGCCTTCTTAGCTGTATGTTATCTAACAGAATCACAACCCTGCTAGGAATGACCTGTATTTGGCTTGTTCTCCGGCATTTAATTTTGAACAGTAAAAGCTAATTTTTTTGTGTGCTGAAAGAACATATGGATTCATTGTGAGCAAAAAGAATTGTTTGAGCACTCTATTGAAGTTGGATATTTTTAGGTGCGTGCAAGATCAAAGGTCTGATATCTCTTGGTGCAGTAATATATGTACCAATATGTACGAGCAAAAGAATTTTCTTCCATGTCTCCGTTCACAGCATTTTCATTACATTTTAAAGCTGCCTTTGACATTTTTGTGCCATATACAGATCTTTAATGCAGCATTAGCTGATGTGAAGTACGCCAAGCCCATTTAAGCACAGAATGTGTAGATACAGAATGAAACAAGTTTTATCAAGAGAAAGCAAACTTCAAAGTTTCCATAGGCTGAGCTTAGATAAACCTTTTTAAAACATGATAACTGTTGAAACAGAGTTCAGACATTCTCAAGCAGTTTTTGGTAAAACTTGTTTCTCGGTATTCTGAAATACTGGTTAAGGATATTTCACACATTAATTTGTTCTGTCTGCTTCAAACCCTGGCTTCAAGTCAATAGAAATGCATCCAAGCTGTCAAGTTTACATCTAGGCTTTGCCAGAGTGTGAAGTTGTTTATATCTAGAGTTCTGGAGCCAGCTGACATCTACACACTTAGGAAAATTAATTCAAATTAATTGGAGGTGTGAACTTAGAGCATTGCAGTTCAAGTATCTTAAAACCCCATGTGGAAACTCTTATTCAGATGTAAAGTGTCCTCAGTTCTGAATATAATCTTCCTCCAAGATGAGCTATATCTAAATTCACAACCAAGATCTAGTATCATCTTTTAAAGCAGAAACTGTTGACAAGAAAATTTCACAGGTGCACCAAATAAGTGATAAACAAACTACTTCAGATTTAGGACTGGTTTGGTTGTCATAAAATCATAAAAAAGCTCTCAGTCTTTATCCAATCAGGGAGTTTTCAGCTACTCCAAGGGAAATAAAATAAAGGTCACGTTTTATGACTCATTAATGGCCATACTTTTAATCTAAAATGGTCTGAAATAGCAGAGCTGTTTGTTTTTTCTATAATAAATCAGAAATCAATTGATTTCTAATTACAAGTTTAGAGGTTTTCCATTTAAATTACTAAAAGATACAAAACTCTAATAAGCAAATAATAATAACCATTCTTTCAGTGCAACTCTTATTTTATTCATATCGTAGTCTAGCAGGTTGAATTGTTTATCTAAACAGCAATTCTGTTGTTTTCTCATGTCAGAAACACCTGAGGTGGATCTTTTTTGTGTACTTTGTTTTGAATGCTCTCTGAATTGCACATTTGCTGGGAACCATAAACTTAGCTTGGAGTCTCAGCATTGTCCCTAGGCTGGAGTTTCATGGATGGTTTTATGGTGCAGATTTCCTGACTAGCGCAGCAACTCTCGATGATTCACTGGGAAAACAGAGGGAAACAGAAGCTTTTCACTTTTTTGTTTCCCCCCTTTTCCATATATCTCTGTCCTACTGGGAATGTTCCCTCTGTCACTCACATAAAGAGACACATACATTGCCTCGACAAGGAAAAGGGAAACATCTTAGATCAGTAGCTCTTTTTGGAGTAGCAGACCATTTTGGAGTAGTTCTTTTTTGGAGAAGCAGTAGAGAGTGTGTTCCCATGACTACCTGGCTAGGAAAAGACTGCAGTTTAACAATAATGATGTCTTGTACATGTTGAGCTATTTAACATCATAGGTGTTCATTCCTTCTCTATGACACTCCATATTTTACAGAGTTCTGTACTATTCATTCACCGGAATGGCAGATGTCTATGTAAACAGGTCTCGAGAAGAATCTGTAAACTACAGGCTGATGTCTGACCACTATCCCTAGCAATTTGATTTGTAAAACCTCATGAGGTTCAACAAAAGCAAGTGCAGAGTCCTGCATCTGGGAAGGAACAACCCCATGCACCAGTACAGGCTAGAGCTTGACCTGCTGGAGATGAGCTCTGCAGAGAGAGACCTGGGAGTCCTGGTTGACAATAAATTGAACATGAACCAGCAACGTGCCCTTATGGCCAAGAAGGCCAATGGCATCCTGGGATGCATCAAGAACAGTGTGGCAAGCAGGTCAAGGGAGGTTCTTCTTCTCTCCTCTGCCCTGGTGAGGCCTCATCTGGAGTCCCATGTCCAGTTCTGGGCTCCTCAGCTCAAGAGGAACAGAGAACTTCTGAAAGTCCAGTGCAGGGCCAACAAGATGATCAGGGGACTGGAAGATCTTTCATACGAGGAAAGGCTGTTTAGTCTGGAGAAGACTGAGGGGGGATCTCATTAATATTTAAAAGTATACAAATGGTGGGTGTCGGGAGATTGAGACATCCCTTTTTTCAATGGTATCTACCAACAGGACAAGAGGTAATGGGATGAAGCTGGAACACAAAAAGTTCCATTTAAGCATAAGAAAAACCTATTTCAACATGTAGTGACACCTAAAAAAGACATTATAATTTTCTATGTCAATAGGAAGGGGACAGAAGAGAAGATAGAAGGCATTATTTTGCTGTTTTATAAAGCTGGTGTGGGCCCATATTATGAATAATAAGTGCATGTCTCATTTCTCCAGATCAATAAGCGTACAATGGATATGAACTAGAAAAAGGGCAGCTTATATCATAGAATCATAAAATCATAAAATTATTTGGTTAGAAAAGACCTTTAAGATCATCAAGCCCAACCACTAATCTAACACTGCCAAGGCCGTCACTAACCCAGGGCCCTCAGCACCTCAACTCCATGGCTTTACAATATAGCTCCAGGGATGAGGACTCATCCACTCCCTTGGGCAGCCTGACACAGGGACTGACAACCCTCTCACGGAAAAGGTTCTTTCTAATCTTCAATCTAAACATCTCCTGGAGCAACCTGGGGCCATTTCCTTTAGTCCTTTCACTTATTACTGTGGTGAAGAGACTGGCCCTCACTTCACTACAACCCCCTTTCAGGTAGTTATAGACAATAAGGTCTCATGTCAGCCTCCTCCAGAATATACAGCTCCAGTTCCCTCACCCACTCCTCATAAGACTTGACCATTGGAATGATCACGTGAATCAAGTGAATACTTGAAGTCATGAAGACTGTGGAAAAAGTCAATTTAGATGTAGCAGTATTAGGAGCAACACAGGAACCAGGGAAACTTAACCATGGCATGCAAAAGATGGATTTAAAACAGATAAAAGTCCTTCTTGAGTCTCTAGAAAGAGGATTACTGCAACTTCCTTCATGGATGGTCATGAAAGTAAATAGCATCAGCAGGATCAAAAAAAGACTGGACAAATAGATATGAAGTCCATGAACAGAAATTAAGGGGTATGAGCATAGATATACCATCCAAATTCCCTAGGGTAGCAGGTGCAAGTGCCTAGTAACCACAAGGGCAATGAATGCTCTGAATGGCCAAATTTGTGTGCTCTCATTGTTCAACATTACCATCAATCAAATATTTGTCCTTTTCCATTGTTTTGGGGTTTTTTTAATGTTTCTTGTTCCTATTCTTTATTACAATTTGTAATTTTTATTAAAACATTAACGAATAATTTTATAATATGAGGCTTCCAATAAATCTAAATTCTTTTTTCTTTTCCCTTCTCCTTTTTCTTTTTTCCTTTGCCTTTTATTTTTTTCTTTTCTTTTTCTTTTTATGTTTTGTTTTTTTTTTTTTCAAATTGGCAGTGCCCACAGAGTGGGCACTCTGTTTTAGGCAACAGACTACTCAGCATAATTAATAGTTTAGCAATTTCATACTCGAGTTCTTCTGGAGCTCTTGGGTGAATACCATCTGGTCCTAGTGATGAGATACTGTTAATTTTATTGATTCACTCTTTAAAACTTTTCTACTGGTACTCTAGTTTAAATCAAATCTTCAGATTCACCTCTCTTTAAGGAAAATTTCTGGTGTGAGAATCTCCTTAAACATATCAACACTGATCATTGAGAAGTTTTATCTTTTTTTATAACCTTTTCTTCTCTATATGATCTTTTTTACTTCTTGAGCCTCTCTCAGTCATACAAACTCTCTGACAGATTTTCTTATTCTGGCACTGGGAAAAAAAAAAGTTTTCATTTTTATGGTTTTAGCAATATGTTCTTTGAAATGATTTTTTCCCCCTTTTGTCCTTCTGTTATATACTTTTATATTTAACTAGTTCCCTTCTGTTTCCCTTTTTTGGAAGAGTTCATTCAGCTTTCTGAGGGATATCTTTTCAGTTCAAATAGGGGTTTTTTTCCTTACTTGTGTAACGATATCAGCTTTGGGTTTTTTGGTCTTTTTTTCTTTTCCTTTTTCTTTTTCTTTTCTAGTCTTTTTTGATGGGTTAGCCCTTTCACAACAGTCTCTACTATTCACCCCCAACCACGATGTGAAAGGACAAAAAATCCCACATCCAAAATAATGTCTGCAGTTTGACACAGATACATACAAAAAGCCCCCAATTTCAAACAAAACTCATAGGCTGCACAGAAATTCCCTGCTGAGCTTTTAAAATGATTCTCACACTTGTCTTACTATGGAAATCATCTTCTTCCAAGGCCCAAAATTAAACAGCAATAGGTTCCCTTTTTAGTTGTTTAGATATTTGATGGAAGTGCCGCTTCTATAAATACACACCACAATTGTTGAAATTGATTCTGTTGCTTATTTAACAACTTTAATTTTCACTGAGTGCAAGCCTTAAAATGCTAGCACATGTCATGTTTGCCTGGGTCAATTTTAAGAATAACTTGATCTGCTATATTTGCTTCCTTTTTAGTTTAGTTTTCCTGATGTAGGTTGAAACCTGCCCTTGAAATTGTGTGTCTCCCATTAATATCAATGGGAGCCATATGTGTGCACTGGAGGACTAACTACTAAATTTGCCCCCTAAGCACTTCCACAATAGTGACTGAGTGTCCTGTAACAAAGTCATTTTTTAATTACCATTTTTAGCACAAAATTTTTCTTTTAATATATTCTAACTGATGATACAATTAGTTCTCTGAAGTAAGTGTCATTGCATAGTAATTGGAAATACTGATAGTATTTTCATGCACTTTCCACAGTCAAACTGCTTTACAAATATTTGCTTACTTTCCCTCACAGCATTTTTTGGACTGCAGTGGTGTAGTTAGGTGAACATTTCCCAGTTTTACATTTTAATACTTGCCTACAGCTAGTACTCCCAAAGTATGAAAGAATACAGAATTTTACATTGCCTGTAACTTTTTTCTGATTGAACTCAGTTTCGCCTCTTTATGTTTTACAGAGCTATGCCACAGCCACATCTGTGCTTTCATTCTGAATTGGATTCCTTCACAATCATAGACACTGCCTGCAATTAAATGAATAGAACCTGCTGCTTTAATTGAGTTCAGTCCAATTTGTCGCTTCAAACTTTGGAAAGTTATATGTAAGGAAAGATTTAGTTGCCAGTTTGATTCAGCTAAAGTTGATGGAAAACCTTTTGATCACTCAGCCATTAAACACATTTCAGAGTTGTGCCAACCTAATTGCTTGAGCTTGCTGGAGTTTATTTGTATTTAAAACAATCTTAGTTGATATTTTCCAGGACTGTGCAAACCATTATCTTCACATGCACTTGTGTTTCCTTACTTAAGAGGTTTGGCAGGGTGGGGGGGAGGGGAGGGGCGTGGGGGAGTGTCTGATTCTGCTCTCTCACATCCATTGGTGTAGATCAAGAAAAACTCTATTCTCTTTGGGAAAACAAGTGGGGAAATGGTGCAGTAGAGAGTGCTAACTCAAATTTGTATGTCCATCTGTTAACTGGTGGAATCAGAAAGTGACAGAGCCTCAGCAGTGTTTATCCTTTGCAGAGCACCTGCTTCTGGTTATGACAATAAATCTAATGGTTCCTCAGCAGCTGAAGTATAGACGTGCCCTCTGGGATCTTGCTGGACCAGGGTGGAATTGTCCACTGAGAGCACATCTGTAGATTACTAATAGCAAGGCCTCCAGCTTTAGGGGGTCACGATTAACATTGATGCTGCCTTGCTGCTAAAAAAATACACTGGGTTTTTGTAATCCTTTGATTCCTGGTTAGAACCAGTAATAGGATCTGCAAATTGGTTTTGCTTTGGCCTCATTACTTTAAGTAAAAGAAAAGCTTATGTTAAATTCAAAGTGCAGGGCAAAAGTTCTTCATTTTGAAGACACCATTACAGATCATGCAATGACAATTTAAGGATATTTGTTAAACAGAATAAAAAAGATTCATGTTGTCAGGACAGTTCCTTGAAGAAACATAGTAACAATAAACTATGTAGATCTTACAAGCAGGCTGGAGCTTCTGGGCATTACAGAAATATGAATGAGCTTGGAGAAGAGCAGACTGAGGCGTGATGTCATTAGTGTTTACAAATATGTAAAGGGGAAGCGTCGAGAGGATGGAGCCAGGCTGATCTCAGTGATGGCTAATGATAGGACAAAGGGCAATGGCTATAAACTGGAACACAAGAGGTTCCAAAGAAATACAAGGAAGAGTTTCTTCCCTGTTGGGGTGAGGGAGCACTGGCAGAGGCTGCCCAGATGGGCTGTGGTGTCTCCTTCTCTGGAGATATTCCAAACCCACCTGTATGAGTTCCTGTACGATCCACTCTGTGTGATCCTGCTCTGGCAGGGGGGTTGCACTGGATGATCATTCTAGGTCCCTTCCAGCCCTTAAGATTCTGTGATTCTGTGATATGATAATCTTCCAGATTCATATATAAAGCTGTGAAATGTATATGCAAGAGAAAGAAGTGGAGGGGACAGCCATTAATATTCCTGAATTACATTTGATATACTTCTGAAAACAGGGACTAGAACTTAAGATTTTGTGACTCTGTGAATGTAAATTTTAAGGATGATGATCTGGCCTTCATCTTATCATGTAATGGACTACAAGTCTTAAAAGGATGAGATTCAGTTCTCCTTTTCCTAATCAAGCTTGTTTGTTTTTTAGCTGATCACTGGATTTCTCTGTCATATAGCTCTCTTATTTGTAAAACGGAAATAATATCACTTCCTTACCTTGGTAACTAGTCTGTGGGGTCAACAGGTCATGGAAAATTTCTCAAGCACCTTTATGTCTCAGGTCTCTTGATAATACACACTGTGATGCATAAACACTCTTCAAAATTTACTTCCCTTGTAAAACTGACAGCAACAACACAGATTAGGGCTCTGAAGTTCAAGAGGAGATGTTGCTTCAACCTGCTCCACTTTTGAAGTTTTTTACTCCCTAGGTATGCCATTTCATTGTCTTGTTGGTCCACAGCTTCTTTGAAAGTACATAGATAGACACATCAGATTTCAGTAATTCTCAACTGAACTGGTAATTCTTCCCCTGACCTTTAGAAATCCAACATAAAGATATCAAGTAAAGAGAAAGATAATTCTTGACATTTCTGTGGTTCCCTCTCCTCCCTTGATGAATTTTAATTTCATTAGAATTGCAAGTAGCCACCGTTTGCCACGAATGATTTCTGTTTGTTGTAATAGGCTGAAAGGAGCGGCACAGAAACACCCTTTTGAGTCAGAGTTCCTTGCATTTGTTAGAAAATTTGAAATAGTTTTTAGATTGGACCTACATACCCAAAAGTCTGTGCAGACATCTCCTTTCAGCTGTTTTTATGGATGTAAAAGCACAAATAATTCAAGAATGAAATCTGCACATTTTTTTCAGGCTAGCATTTACACTGTGTTCTAAATAAGGTTCTCTTTATATTATTTTAGATTACAGTATTTATAGTCTTAATTTCATGGGCATGATCTCTTAGGATAAACTTGACCTAGAGCATATCACTTAGAAGTGAAGTTTTGAGCATTTAACTGCTATCACATAGGTTATCTAAATTACCATAAGCAGCATAAAAAGCTCAAATGCATGCTCTAAAGGCAATGGTGTTTTGAACCCAGGGAAGCATCTGGTAAAATGTTCTTACAATATTTGCATTTTAACTAAATAAGCAAGTGTTTACTAGCCACAAGAGGAGGAAAATAAAATTCTGGCTATATCCCAGATTAGCAGTCAGCTAAAATTGGTGAAGACAAAATATATCTTGTTTTGAAAGACTCTCATAGCATTTTTGCATGTCTCTGAATATTTCACAACCTCAAAACTGTCTTTGTCAGGATTTCTCAATGTCCGTCTTGTTATATTTCTGCTCGTCTTTATCTTCTGTTATCCCTTATAGAAAAAACAATCAAACTAGGAAATTTTGTTTTGCTACACTACAAGTGTATTTACATGCACCTATATGCCTGGACTAGCATTGTTTTCCTTTAGAGTTTCCTTGTTGCAGCTCTATTCCTAGTCATTATGGTAAGCTTGTATGATGGGAGGGTTGGTATCTCATCTACTCAGAACAAATCAAAACAATCCAGTGATTAAAATATTGATGTTTCTGCACAATAACTCTATTCTTGCAACTTTGTCTCTTGCAATTAGGAAGGTTAAAAGAGGAAGGCTGAATAAAACAGTAGTTTAAGAAATATCAGCTGAGCTCTATTGAGTTGAAGTGCTTAGTCAGATGATCATCAATCAAATCATGTATCCTGGACAGTCCCCAGTCTATGAGTAGACAGAAACATACTTCAAAATTAAATAAGATAGTCCTGTTGATTTGAAACTTCTACATGATGATTCAGGAGTTTATTCTTTTCCCATGGTTGGTGTGAGTATGTTCCCCAACTTCCTCATTGCTCCCTTTAAGTCTGCATTTTATTTTTATGAGGTATTATGGTTTTATTTGTGCATTTCTGTGTACTAGGAAATACTTAATATATGAGTTTAGACCTCATATAGACTTCAGAACACTCCATATAACCCTGGGTGGAGGACAAATACCCTGATGCAAGCTCTGAATACTTTTTTTCTTCCATTTCAGAAAACCGTTGGGTTTTTTATTCCTCTACTGGAAAAGCAGCTTTAGTTGCTTCTAGATAAGGTTTTTCTTGAAGATTCTATGACATAGATGACAACTGCAACACTATAAAAAGATGTCAAGATAACAGCCTTTCAAAATAAAACCTATCACTAATCCTAAGGATAAGTGTACAGACAAGGAAAATCCTGACTTCCTCACACTACTCCCTTAGCATCAGTAATCCACAATGGAACAGGTAGAACCACAGTCTTGTCTCTTGGAAATTCATCACATACTGAAATTGTGGTATGAATGAAAGCTGTACCAGCATAGAAGATATAGAGGAAGAAAAGTGAAAAAGTTAGAAGTAAAAACATCTTGTATTTTGTTTTTTTGGGATTATGTTGGCTAGCGGCATTAACAAATTCTGTGAATTTCTGTATATATATGTATGAACTTACATGTATAGAGGAATACATGTATACAGGAATAGAATAAAGACACTAAGTTACATCTGTGACATTTTTTGTACCCACCCTTAAATGCATGTTAAACTAGCCTGAGAATTCTAATTTCAAGATTTCCTTACAGAATTGCTTCTGAAACAGCACCATTTAGATGTTCCATTTGGTGTCCTCAGAGGGGTGGTTTATGGCATATATCTGCTTCCAAAATTATTCCTTTTCCTGAGAAGACCATGGGCAGTCAGAGTATATAATGGGAGTTGTGTGATGGGACTAATGAGAGGTATAAAGCACCTCTAAACGCATTAGACCTTTAAAAACACAGGAAAAAAAAAAAAAACAAAGAAAAAAATTAAAATTATTAATTTCATAGAATTTCTGAAATAATTGATAACAGCAAAGGGATAAGTACCTGATGAAGTATTGTCCTGATAAGGAGCCTAAAAGTCCTTTTGCAAACAGACTTGGAAACTGAATTTATCACTTTCTTCTTTTCATTGAGAAGTGTGAAACTGCTGTCTTTGAACCTGTGGCTAATTACTATAGACCTAAATTGAGGTTATGAAAAATAAACCCAAGAGAGAGCCTCGACTGCAGAATAGAGAGCACAAGTATGTAGGCAATGCATGTAGGTAGACAGACACAGACAAACCTCCTGAATGCCAAATCCAGGGGATTATATGGATGGAAATTCTGGTCCTTATGAAGTTTATGGGGTAAGGACCCAAGTTGGAGAAGATTATGAAGAACTGTGTCCTGTGGGAGAGATCTTATGCTAGAGCAGAGAAGCAGCATGAGGAAAAAGGGGGAACAGAGAGCAAGTGTTACAGACTGACAGCAACTCTCATCACTCTGTACTGGTCAGGAGAAGGAAGTGGATAAGACATGAGGAAAATTGAACATGACAAGAAGGAAGGAGTGGGTGGAAGGTGGTTTTAGACTTGCTTTTATTTGTTTCTATCCTACTCTGTTATTAATTAACAATAATTTAAACTAATTTCCCCAACTCAAGTCTATTTTCCTTGTGAAAGTACAATGTGAGTAATCGATCTGTCTTTATCTCAACCCATAAGCTTTTCATTGCATTTTCTCCCTGTTTTGCTGAGGAGATGGCACCTTGGTGGGCACACAGTGGCAAAACAAGGTCAATCCAACCACATGAGTTCAGTAAAAATCTTGCCATTTAGTTCCCAGAGGCCTGGTCTTGATGGCCAGAGAAGAATAAATCTGAAGGACAAATTGTCTGAGTTAGCCCATTGGAAAAGCCAGGCAGGTAGAAAGGCCCAACTTTCCTGCTTCTCTGAAGAGAGTCTTCATGCACTCAGACTCTACTTCCCACATACACAAAGTGATCACAGAGGATGTCTTTTTTATTACACATCAAGACTACATCACAACAGTGGATTTGGAACCCTCCCTTCTGCCCTGTAAGGGTTGTTGGTTCCTGTCTTAACTAAACTTCTGCAGCTCCCTGAGGTGAAAGAATTTGGGTGAATGATATTGTTTTTTGCAGTTCCTGTGCTTTAACAGGAACCCAGAAGGGCTGCACAATTTGGTGAAATTTGTTTTTCACTGAAAGACCATTTGGCTCATAAACAGTGGTAGATGCTGAGTGCTGAGGGAAAAGGAAAATGACAAGATAAGCATAGAGCTGTCTTTCCTCCAGCTACCTATGATCTGCAGCTCAGGAAATACCTGAGCCAGAGGCAGCTTCTGTACATCTAGCAATCTTCAAGGTTCCCTTTCTAGTCAACAGAAATAATTAGACTTTTCTAAGACCTAATTTTCTCACCATAAGGCAGATACTTGAAATCAGTCAAATGAATCTTTCCCTAGGAGGACTTAGTTCTTTCCTGTCACTGTAAGGACGAGAAGGTGAAAATTAGCTCACATGCAGATATCTACAGATGAATGAAGTGAGGTGAGATGACTGTTACAGCTGTAGGTGTACAGTTAGCAGGAAGGAGGTAACTCTTACTGGGACCTAAAATGTTTAAATCAGAACAGAACATGTGGTATAGCAATTGCTGATGGTCTCCCTATACGGGTGCAAAAACTCAAGGAATGCTTTATAGCTATCCTTGCCCTGAGTACATTGAAGGAAAAATGGTAAAAATAGGTACATATTGTCTAAGGAAAATTTAGAAAGTATCTCTTTCTTTAAAGTAGATGGGGAATAAGTGGATTGGCAGAGTACCAGTGAAAAGTACACAACTGTGCCGTTCCTTGAACTTTCAGGGGGGCATGATAGGACTGTGTGTTTTATAATTCATCTGAGAGTTTGTCTGCAGTCAAGGCAGAGATCAGACATCTTCAAACTCTTCTGTTCCATTAGTAGTTCCTGTGATCAGCACTAGTTTCCCCGCACTCTCTCCCTCCCTCTCCCTGTATACTTCATGTGATTTAAAGAGTAAAATTCCTGCTTCCCTCGCTCTGAGCTGTGGGAGGGCTTACTTTCCCAGCCAAAGGATGCACAGTATGGGGGTATGCTTTGCCAGTCTCTTCCTTTTGAATGGATTTTGAAAACTGGTGGTGTGATTTCTGCAGGTTTTTGCTATAGGATCTTTCAGAGTCTGTTGTCTGGTGAGTTTTGTATTTGGGTGATGTGAATTGATATAAAAGAGGAAAAAGAGCAATTATTTTAAAGTTTGTTTTCTCTCCTGTGGCTAATTCACCCAATTATAAGCTGATGACTGTTTGCTTGGTTCAGGAAATGGGTCAATGAAAGGTTTCCTACAGGCAAAAAGGAAAACTAGCACTTACTTTAGATAAAGCAAAACAAGCAAAAAGAAACCCAGACACAAAATCAAGCAGTTACAGATGGTTCTGCCAGTAAAGCCTCAACACAGAACTCTAGAAAGATCAGCATTGCTGTCCTCCAGAGATTTCACTTGTAAAATGAGCTCTTGAAATTTGAAATGAACTCTTTATTTTGTGTTTGGGAAAAGCCTAGGATTTTGGGTCCTCAACCCACGTATGAACTTTTAGGTAGTTGCGGGATAAATATGATAACAAATCAAGTATCTGTGTTCTTGTTGGACAGTATAAATGGAGTTCAATTAAATGAAGTGAGACTTTTCTTTGCCTTCAGCTTCAATTGCCAAAGCAGGACTAATTAACTCAATTAGTCCAGAGGCAAACATCACATTGGGCTGAATAGGATGATTGGCTTTGAATTGAATGCTTGTTCATATTTTCTTGGCTTCATTCAAACCTAAAAATCCAAAACTATAAGAAAGAGCAAAAAATGAAAAGAATATTTTTCTGGCTTTAAAAATCTTGGCCTATTTTCAAGCTAATGCAAGAAAACAATAATTTAAGCCAATTCAGTGTTGAGCAGAGAAGGGACCAAATGCAGAGAAGCTGAGAAAGAATGTGCAATGTGCTTGCTCACCATGATTTCAGCTTCCACCTCTGCTCTCCCCTGTACAACCTCTCGCTCTGGAGACTCATAGGTCACTCTTAAGCTTATCTCAAGTCTGTTCACCTCTGCAGAAGTTATGTGTACAGAATTAAATTCTTGTAGTTCATTAAAGCACAGCAAGGTGAAGGTAACTGTACTTGTACATAATTAACTCTTTTTTTTCTGTTACTTAATAGTTGAGATTATGGATATTGTTTCCACAGTTTGCAGTAAAGAGTCTTGAACTCTCACTGTTTTGGTTTTTTTTACAAGAAGGGTATAATAAGTCAGCTGCTAGATGATTTGTGAAAAAAAAAAAATTGCCGTCTTCTAGCTGTTCCTCTGCAGAAAATTCCACCTTGTAGTGGGGGTGAAAGGATTTCTTCTTCTCCTATCTGCAGACTAGACCCAAGTTGATCATGATGAAGCATCAGAGAAATGGGGAGTATAAGGTTTAAACAATTATTTCAGGGTCCATCTAGACTAGTCCCGCTGGGATAGCCCAAAACAGAGATGATTTTGTTACCTGTAAGTGTAGACACACCCTACATCAGTGTGCCTGTCACTTTTAATTCCTCCACCATTGCTATCACAGTGGTACTACTTCAAAACAACAGAAGGCAGGGGAGATCTTCTTTTAAGCTAAGTAACTGGCCAATTTAGATAGCTTGGTTCCTTCTTCTTCAAAGTCTTTTAAGCGTAAACAAGACTGTTAAACATTTAATTTGACATTTATTACCTTTAAATATTCATAAGCAATTGAATATTAAGGACACACCTACTGCACAAGTGAAGCCTGACTGAATATCTCATTACGTGCACGTGAAAGCCAAGGCATGAGCACCAGGCAAAGCTGTGGTATGTGTCGTACAAATCTCTTTTGTGAAGAGAGAAATGGACTTCTTTTCTGGAAGAGCTCAAGGGGCAACTGGAGATGTGTCCTTCCCTAATAGGATTGTCTTGTGGCATGCAGCTAAGAAACTTTTCTCATCTAAGGAGTTCATTTAACCATAACATGGTTTTTTATGTTATTGTTGGATTTTCAAAGCACAGGGGTCTTTTGGCTCACAGAGAATGTAAACCAGAACATAGTCTGGAATCTGGGCATGGGAAGCTTATTAGAAACTGGAGCAGCGCTAAGGCCACTCTGATTTATGCTGGCAATCAAAAGATTTGCTAGAGTTAAAAGAATGGCATAAAGCCTAATTTGTCTTCAGCCCATCCACAAGCAAGCTGGTCCAAATGGTGTGATGAAATAGAAGGTTGAAAGAATTTCTCTGGCTTTATTGCAATATTTTCCTTGTGATAGTACTTCTCTACTATTTTTTCTTATTATCACTCCTTTAGTGCTCTCATATTATCTATCTGCCAAAGAACAATTTTGCTTTCCTTTTAATACCAACACACATGCTTTATTTCTGCTGGATATTTGGAAAAAAATACATGAAATAATACATGAAATAATATCACTCTTTTTTTCCCCCTGATGAGCAGGATACTACTTAAACAAATGTGATTATATCACAGAATCACAGAATCTTAATGGTTGGGAGGGACCTTGAAAGTTCATCCAGTCCAATTGCCTTGAAAGAGCAGGACCACCTAGAGTAGGTCACACAGGAAGTCGTCCAGATAGATAGATTTGGAATGTCCCCAGACAAGGAGATTCAACAACCCAGCTGGGCAGCCCCTTCCCGTGCTCCCTCACCTCAATGGGGGACAAATTCTTCTTTGTATTTCTTTAGAATCTCTTCTGTTCCAGCTTGTCGTTGCCCCTTGCCCTATCATTGGACATCACTGAAAAGAGCCTGGCTCCATCCTTGGGACACCCACCCCCCATATATTTGCAAACATGAATGAGGTCACTCCTCAGTCTCCTCCAAGCTAAAGAGCCCCAGCTCCCTCAGCCTTTCTTCACAAGGAAGATGCTCCGCTCCCCTAATCATCTTGGTGGCCCTACACTGAACTCTCTCCAGCAACTTCCTGACCTTCTGGAACTGAGGGGCCCAGAACTGGACACAATATTCTAGATGTGGTCTCACGAGGGCAGAGTAGAGGGGGAGGAGAACCTCTCTTATCCTATAGATTAGTAAATGTAGGTTCTTGACAGTGTAAAAGAGGCGCATACTGGAGTGAGCATGTAAACTGAAAATTAATGATTAATCCTAAAAGCTGAATCCAGCAAAAACAGAAATCCAAAAATATTCCACTTTAAGAGTTGTTTGCTCTAATCAGATTACAGGATTCTCTGTAAGATTTCAAAACCTTTTCAAAGAAGCACTTCTGCAAATGAAGCTCTATAGAATCCTAGTAGGGAGGATCTTTCAGGCAGCTATTTTGTTTTAGCACATAATTATATGTAATTTGTCTAAATATTTAGTTAATTGTTTAAATTCTTAGCATATTGCAATGTGTGTGTTCCTTTTCCTTGCTTTCCCTTCACTTTTTAAATGAGACAGAAAATGTCATGTCTGGGTTCCTCTTTTGAATATACTCCTTTCGTACATGATAACTTGATTCCCTTGGTTTAAAACACCTCAAATTACAAAGCATGTGCATTCTTCAGGAAACACATACACCCCCACATGCAGAGTACATCAGATGAAATTGCTTTAAAATAATCCTATAATTTTTCCTGAGCAATGACAGATTTTCTTTAAAAAAAAAAAAAAAAAGAAAGAAAAACTGTTCCCAGGAGACATTTTGATAAGAGCTTTAAATTGATTACTTTTTATATCCTGTGTCCTGTTTGGCTGATAAGCTCCCAATCTCCATCCTTTCACATTGTTTTTTATCTTCCTGTGCTGAACCCATCTACTCAATGTCATCTTTCAGTTGTTGGCATGAAGGTGGTGGTGGAGTCGAGGGAGAGAGGAAACATGAGAGTGGCACAGTCCAGCACCAAGTCAGAGATTAAGGGTCAGTCTGCCCACACAGATAACTGCTACACTCTCAGGAATTAAATTTGTTAATCTTTGGAATGCTGCTCATCTTTCATTAATCATATAAGCTATAACACGGTCTTTGATCTAAATGCAGCATAGCCAGAAGCCTTTTGCTTTTTTTGGCTCTGATCTATGAAATCTAAGTTGTTGGAGGAATGTCCTCCTCCCCATCTTTTGAACCTGTCTCCTAACACTCTCCTACTTGATTTCTAGAGGAAGGGGATGGTTTCATGGCTAAAGTCATTGTGTCAGAGTTTCTGCAGATGGATTTGGTGCATGGCCCTTGGCAAATGCCATCTGCCACTATCACCAGAAAGGTGATTCTACTGATTGACAAGTGTATATTCACTATTGATCTCTACTGGGCAGTATTTGAACTGCTTTGTCAATAAGAGCCATTCTTCACTATGAATGGGATGGAATATGAGTTACATTAAATCTTCCCTATTTCAGTGCAATGCAACAAAAGCCAAGTTAAACTGTAGCTTTGAGAATTTCTACAGATGG
Organism: Urocolius indicus; assembly: GCA_013401255.1. Lineage (NCBI taxonomy): Eukaryota > Metazoa > Chordata > Aves > Coliiformes > Coliidae > Urocolius > Urocolius indicus. The sequence continues at coordinate 424,844 of WBNH01005609.1, read as the reverse complement.
TATAAATAGAATATAGAAGAACTTGGTGAAAAAAAAAAAGTCATGTTTAAAAAGTGTCAAAACATAATTCAACATGTTTAAAGTGCCCTTGCAGAAAGACAGGGAGAGAGGAAATATAATCAATTGATTCATAATAGAGACAGAGTTGAGACCATCAGGTTTATGCTTGGCTCTGCCACTGTTTTCTCTGAGTGACTTCTGGCCAAGCCATTTAATTTCACCATGACTCAGTTTCCCAGTTGTAAAACAAGAAGTAGCTGTGTGCCTACAGCACCCAGCTGTTGTGAAGATCATTTCTGCAAAATGCTTGGATAAACTCAGATGCATGAGAGTCCTGTAAGGTTGGCAGTGAGCTTTTTGCAGTTTGCCTGAATTGAGGAGAGACAAGATGATATGAAGAACAGAGCTGTTAAACATCCTTCCTGAGGGCTGATTACATTCTGCTTCATGTGTTTATTGCACATTCAGATTTGGCAGAATCTAAAGGATGGGGGTTTTCCTTAAATATCTGGAGTATATTTTTTAGGTGGGAAGAAAAACTTCCCAAATGTACAGAACCACTGACACGGTGTTTATTTTACTCAATCAACAGCTTAAAAAATATGTTTGGGATATGCATATTCCTCACCTTTGTATCCTTTAATATGCTGTGCTAGAGTCTTTCATGTAATAATTCATTATGAAATTATTGATCTTTTACAAGATAAAGGTAAAGCTCATGATAGGAGTCTAGGAGTTGCTATAATAAAGACGTGAAAGGACAAAAAAAAGGCAGAGAATTGACAATAAAGGAGAAGGAAGATACAAAAAGAAAGATGAATATAAAAAACAGTCATTGTGAGGGTGAATGCTTTCAAATATTGAGATAATCAGTAAGATACATTTGGTATTTACTTGGATAATGCTTTATTCTTGGTCTTTATACAGGCAACAGGGGATGACTGACCTTCAATGTCAGCATGGGTAGTGTTAATGCTAGGTCACCCAGGTTCATAGAACCAGAGTACAGAAAGATAATTTAGCCTGCCTCAACAATCAGTTTCAAATTTTTGACAAAGCATGAGTTCCATGAACCAATGAAATGTGTTGAATTCCACCGCTGTTTCCACTTTGGGAGGATAGAGCCAAGCATTCCTGATTGAAATAGTATTTTGAACTCAGTGATTGGAAAAAAAAAATCTCAGCTGTGAACATTTTGGAATGATAAAAAAAACATCAGCCTAGGTTGTGATTCAAAGTATCCACAAACCAGGGTAATGGCTTTGAATATATGAATCCTTTCCTTTTGTTTAAAATAACTTGTGAACTTTCTCCATATTTACATATACAAAAGAAATAATCAAATCAAATAATAACAAATAACAAATCAAAATAATACATATTTTTAAAGCATATTTTAGTATAGCTTTTGTTTTGTAACAAAAATCAGCACTTTTTTCCTTCTGAGTTTTCCATTTGCCTTTCTTATATACCACCTTGGTGACTATCATGTTGTTTTCAACTTCACAAAGAGGCAGAGCTCAGCAGTCTATTCATGGAAATGACGAACAGCAACACCTAAATCTCCTTCTCCAGCAGCCTCCTTGTTAGACACTGGGAAATCCACTCAGTCTCTTTCAGTATATTATAATTCATTGGATGATCAGACGTGAAGCTTCAAGGATTACATCCAGAAAAGATTCAGGCACCTAATACTCATCTTACAGTGAATTTTAATGCTGACATCCCTTTGAGCCATCCAGAAACCAAATCAAATGACAAGCTTTCTATGCTGCACAAAGGGGAGTGAGATGGAAGTGACACTTGACTTGGGAAACTGCACCAAATCAGAGATTTCTCCAGCTGTTTCAGAACTGTGCCACACTCACAGTAATAAGTCTATTTTACCCACATAGTACAGCCAGAAATGCATTGGCGTGACTCATAAAACCAGAACAGAAACTGGAACTGAGGACTCCTCTCTGACACCTGTTGGTCATGTCACTGAGTGATATACCTTATTTACTTCTGGAGGTCCAAAATTCATTTTCCTCCTACCTGTAGGCCTACCTTCATCAAAGAGTTTTAGCACAACTTCACCACTCTTGTGTATACTCAGGACATTGTGTCCTGCAAGCTGATAAAGTAATTTAACCCAGATTTCCCACTTGCTGAACTAGACTAAAGTTGGACATTACCCATGCTCATCCACTTGTCTATAGCAAAAGAAATAACTGAAGTGTTAAAGTGTTGGAGACAGTTTTGGCACCAGATCTCAGCTCATATTGGCTCAGGCCAGCAGTGACATGCCCAAGAGGCAGGATTTGAAATCTTTCATCAGGATTTCTTTTTGGCTCACGCAACCTTTTTCCAGCCCAAAGTTGTGAATTATGGGCTGAGGTCTGCCTGGCATTGTTTGAGATTTTTTTCAGTGAGACAATTCTTTTCTTTTTTTTTTTTTAATCTATTTAAAAAATAGAAGCTTTGAAAAAAAATAGCAGTTAATCATTAATTCTTCTAGGAAACTTATATTTCAAGTGGTACTTGTGTTTTACTACTTCTTCTTAGACTCATTACAGTTTCACTTCAGTCCCAGTAGTCACTGAGTAGAAGTACAAAAAGAAACAAAAACTGGAGGAATCCTGATGGAAAAAAAGTGTATTCAACATGGGGAAGAAAAAAATGGAATCAGAAGTTGATTCTTCCACTATTGGATGCACTCTAGAATTATCATTGGAAGGAGAGTGGGTCACTTCCATTAAGCTTACTGACAATAGAGCTAGACAACTGCCTGACTAAATACAGTTATGTGGAGAGCTGAGTTGTATAGAGACTGAGCAAACACAAAAACAAAGCAAAGCTTCAGGTCACTGTAGAAAAGCCCAGTGATAAAGAAAACAATTACCAGGAATGAAATGTTGACATTACATTGCTCTTGAAAACTGGATCAGAAAGGGTGATAGGAGGTGTTCATATATATGAAGAATTTTGACTGTTTAATACTTTTGATTCAAGTATTAAAAAGGATTACCATTGTGACCTGCAGCTGAATACAGTCTTGTCCTCTAACATAAACGTTTAGACTCCTGGAAGTTAAACTGAAATGGCAGCAAGCTTATTGCTTCAATTGGTAGAGTGTCCATGATATTGCCCTTAAAAGAGCATAGTACATAAAGGAATATGTGGTAAAGATTTGCTCTGAGCTGGATTGGAGAGTGCAGCACCAGCTAAACAGCTGAGTTAGGGACGTCCATTGATCAAAATTGTTGCACGACTCTGTAGAGTCTGAACCTGACTGGTTAATAGAGACATAAAATTGCAGTGGGAACCAAACTGTTGTTTTTTATTGCTTACCTGTAGCAAGACAAATGCAGCTTCCTTTGCCTGATTTGTAAGAGATTTATGACGACAAGATAGCTATCTGATGCTGAGAAAACTAAGAGACCAACAGTCTAAATTCTTTCTTGCATGAAGATCCAGTTGGCAGAAGGTGAAAGCAGGCTGAGAAGGACATGTCAGGGTAGCAGAGAACATTTTGAAGCACTGTCTGCAAAATTAATATAAAGATTAATGTTTTTTATGATAGCTAATGATGGCCTCTCAGGAGTATTTTTTTGAACATGGTCCTATTTTACCCCATTGGCCCTCACATTTTCCTATGGAGGGATACTAGACTTCTTATGCTGATTTTATGATAACTGAAAACAGTAATCATAACTTCCCTCTCCTGCCTGCTCTGAGAATATTTTAATGGAAGTAAAATACGTGAAAGAAGTGTGTCTTTAAGTCAAGATACAGCCACGAGTCTGAAAATTTGAGTGATTAAAAAATATTGACACACAACAGCTGTAACTAAAATGTTCACATCGTTACAAGAGGTTGTGGGGTTTAATGTTGTTCCAGTTATCTCTAAATGTTACTGATACTACGGACTGCATTTCCAAAACAACCAGTTGTTTTAAATCCTCAGATGAAAATAGTTCCTAAATGCCACTGTATTTTATCAGAGCCAAAAAGCAGTCTGAAAATCATCCTCTTCAGGTATCCAAGCCTTACTCATGAAAACTGAGTCGCTCAAGCTCATTTTGAAATGTAAACTCAAGTAATGCAAGTCCTAGTTTTAAAGTTCCACTTTTTATCACTCCTTAAGATGACTCCTTTGTAAGACATATAAGATGCAGCAAAGATAAGCCTAAACTGTCCCATACTGCTTGAAAAGTTGTGAGGTAGAATTAACCTGAAATTATTTGTTGGTTCACTGAATCACAGGAAGACATTCAGCCTTGGGGGATTTTTTTTTTTACTCTGTCTGTAGCCACATGAAATTTAAGTATCTTATCTAGTCAGAGGAGATGGAGACAGAAATGTGACTCCATAGGATGGTATCTCAGGTTGGACTGAGTGGTTATCTGCATGTAGTTATCTCTCTCCATTGGCCAGTTTGGATTAGATTATTTCTCTTTTAAGTATTTCCAAAGACTTCGGGTCTGTTGCCTTGAGATGCTGCTGGGGAAGTATCATAAGTTACCAGGCATAAGATTCATCTCCCTTGACTTCAGATATCTACAGTGTAGGTGACTGTACGTGAGCTGGTTGACTGGACTCCCTCCAGAGTGAGACAAAAAAAAAACAAGATAAAATTCATCTAACTTATTTCAGAAGCTTTTTTAAAGATTAGATGATTAAGTCAGAGAAGTACAGGTGGGCCAACTCAGATTAAGACATCTACACATTTCAGAAACCTGTGTTTGAACAAATATTCCTCCTCTGTAACCACCTCTATATTCTTTAGATAACAGGCTCCAATAGCTTCCCTACCTCTACATTCAAAAGTTCAATAATTTGTAAACTGTGCTCACTTTAGTAGATCGATAAGGTTGTTCTCCCTTATGTAAAGGCTTTATCATGTAATTTTTAAATTCATTACATTTCTTCAATAGATTGTAACATAGTCTTCTACTGTTGTTACAACTTTTGCTTATATGTAACATAACAGCCAACACACAGGTCCAGCTCTGGTTTAACACACAAACAATGTGAATTCTACATGCCACTATTTTGTCAAATATTATATAATCAAGATATATTTTAACAATGAGAATTATTCCAAACAAGCACCTGTAGCCAATATCTCAGAGATTATTTCTTCACTGCTTTCATGCCATTTTGAATGAAAAATAGAGCTATGGTATTTGTTTGTACATGGCAGCAAGTAGAAAACAAGGAAACACCTGATGGCATCTTCATTCAAAACTGTTTTTCTTAATTTTTCATACTGCTGTCCCAATCTTCAGAGGTACATCAGATATTTAGAACACAAATCTGAATATATCTCTAGTTGTTCTGCTTGACAGAGTGACCATGTAAATCAGTGTTCACTATCACTATTATAACAATGGTGGAAAACCATAAAAATGCTTTTTAGATGAGCTGTTTTCAGTGTAGTCTAGAGAAAACTACTTTGGGGTGAAGTTCTGGCTTCACAAAAGTGACCTAACTATTGTTGAGATCAACAGGGCCAAGACTTCACCTTTTCCATCTCATTCCCTTTCTCTGCAAGTGGAGGACTATTAATGGATATGTTAATTCATGTTTGCTTAGGGTTTTGGAAAGGCAGTGTACCACCAAAGTGCAAACATCAGAGCTTGTGTCTCACTGTTCACCAAGGGAAGCACAGCTGCTCTCACTTTTCATCCATTGACTATAATCTCTGCACCATCCTCTGGGTCACCTGAGTTGTACAGCAGTAGCACTTGTATACAATAAAATTAAATCTCTTGTGGTAGATATTAATCAAAACCTTCCTGCCACTCTCATTTCAAACTTCAAATACATTTTAGCCTATTCTTGCTTCTTGTCCTGTAGTGTGAGGGAAGGGTATCAATTAAAGAAAAGAACAGGAAAAGAGGCAGAAGCAAATCGTATTCTGTTGCAGCAAGTATAATTATGGTAATAAAATATATTTGTCAATGAACTGCAAGTTTAGATATTAGGCTTTGGCATGAGTATATGCCTCTACAGCCACGTTCCTAAACTTAGGAGAGTGAAGTTTTTTGAAGGAGTTGCTCAGGAAGCCTTTAACTGGAGCAGCATTAGAGGTAGCTCTATGGCAAGCCAAGCATTTCCCCCAGCACTTCCATCTCTTTTGATATCTCGTAGGGTCTCGTGAGGTATTTGAGTGAAAAGAGTTGAGATCAAGATGGCGCAGTAAAACAGAAAGAGGGAGAGAGAGTGCGCCAAGCTCTAGGGAGTATATAAATATATCATAAGACTCTGGAACACTCAATAATTAATCCTGAGCAAGAAGTCTCTCTCACTTTCTCTCTTTTTTATTTTTTTTTCTTTTCACTGTGGAAAGAACAAGAAAACAAACACTTAGGAATTCCCTCTCTCCAACAACCCAGCCACTAAAGGAAAGAAGGGTTTAGTTTCACCCTTGATATGCATAAATTTATCTATTTGCTCACATATCTTTTCCCTCTGTTCCCAAACTGCTTCTCCTTTCCTCTGCAGCTTCTTTTATAACTCATAACAGGAGACCAACTTGCCTCTTACTTTCTGGTGTCCCTCATACTGTGCTGTACAGGTTTTCTGGAACAATCCCAAACAACTTTGTTTCCCCATGCAGTTTACCCTTCAGCTGTGGCTCTCACTTTCAGCAATGGAGGCTGCAGGTGATGTCTGCATCAGCCTTTTTTTGCTGCTGAACAGTTTGAGTTGTCTCATTTTCTCCTCTCTGTTTTGGGCTTTGTTCTCTTCACTTAATTGTGAGGTGATAAGGCTACAGGATGTGTTTTAATGTAGCTGCTGCCAAAGCAGATCCAGACAAGCCAATGCAGTTATACGACACTGGGAGGTTTGTCAATCATGAGGCAGCAGTGAGATAAAGACGTTGAGTGTCTCTGGGATGGCACTGGTCCTCTTTCAGCTGGCTAACAGGAGATATAGAAGTAGCAATTTGGTTGGGTTTTTTAGAGATTTGTTTCTTGGGCCAAAATATAGTAACCCATTCCCAGGAACTACTGCTTGAGCTGCTTAATTTTGCTCCTATGACTTTTCTCAAGTAGCACATTTACACAAATGTGTGTCTGGAGAAATAGTTGCTGATAGTTTAATCAAAAATACAGTTGATGGGCAGTTTTGTTAACTGTCAGTACTTCCTGTTGAAAATAAGCTCCTCTTAATATCAGTAGTGTTTATCATTTCCTCTACTCTAGAAAAATGTCCTGAATTTTGTTCCTCTTATGTTAGGCAGCGAGAATAAACCTAACCCCTAACCTGAAAAAAAATGATCTTTGCAGACTGAATAAATAAAAGGCAAAAGAGACAGCAGGAATTCCTGCAGAATGAATGGAAATTGGAATGTTTTGAAATGTCAAGTTAAATTTACAATAGTGATACCTCTCATTTTTGCCCAGTCTTTGCTGAATATGCTTTCCTTTTGTTTGTTTGTGGATATATTCTATTGTACGTTTTCAGGTGACACAGGGTTTGGAGGGAAGGCTGAATCCACAGAGCTACTTGAAGACACACGTTCAGGATGGTTAATGGAAAAGGGAAACTGGGCTTCAGTTATTGCTCAGTTTCGTCTGCAAAGTGACCCTGTGGTATGGCTGTGTCAGTGCTATATTGGCTAGATGAAAGCCTGTTCATCCGAAAAGGTTTAAAAACAATAACACCAAAATAACCAAAACTAAACAAAAGCTCCAAGCCAGATTAGATCAGAACAGCCCACTATTGCTATACAACACTCAAGACAGGAATTGACACCTATATCTTCCATTTCAAAGTGGTGCTGAAATGAGTGCCTTTTTATTTTTATCTGCACAATATGAGTTTATAACTAAGCCTATTAATAATAACTAAATATTTTCTTATTTTCAGTGTTGCTAACACTGAGTATAATCATTACCTTCACTATCAGACAATGGAAAATTAAGCTGAGAATAAGCTGATATGTTAATTTGTTAAAAATAAACAAAACATAGTGATATTTATTATTACCTGAGACATTTCCATAGTTTTTTTTCTCTGAAAGAGCATATAGTGTAGTGATTTTCAGTTTTATTTGGTTTACATTCTTCTGACTCAGTTTCTCCATTCATAAATATCTCTAATGATTCTATTTTGTGTGGGTACTTGGAGACTTAGTGATGAGAAGTACTAATAAAAAAGGGGTAATAGGATCAGAGGATAGGACTTAAATTTAAAGAAATTCAGAGAAGAGCAAAGAATATTTCCAGTGATTGCCTTACAACAAATCCTCCAGGAAGTAAATGCAGTGTGAAAGAAATTTAAATCACTGAGTTTAAAATGCAACCTTACCAAGAAAGGTGATGTCTGACTGTGAGTATTAGGGTATTTCCACATAGTGACAGTATGGCCAGCACTGTAAAATGTGCAGCGCTGATCAAAAAAGTCTTTCTTAAATTATATAAGGAAGCAATTAATGCTGCAAGTGGCACCTTGACTGCACTAATTATCCAGGACATGGAGAGAGACAGAAAAACAGGGAATTGTCATGAGTCAGAAGAAGAGATGGAGCAACGTGTAATCCTTGTTTTTACCATGATAAGCTCTTTAGGGATTAGGGATTGCTATTATATTTGTGTCTTGTTAAACTGAGTACTTCAACTGTGCTGAATAAATAATAAAATAATTAAGAACAGCAAGCACCTAAAACATGAAGATAAGCAGAAAGTGTACAGAAAGTAAAGGTGAGATTGTTTTGGTTTTCAGTCTTATATATAGTCTCATGGGAATTGTGAGCATTTAGGGATTTCAAATATGCAAACTAAAGCATTAATATTTGATTTGGGCTACCAAGGATGATTTCCCTAGTCCTGTGTATTCAGCTGAGCAAGTGAATGAAATCAGTAAGTGTGAATGTTTGTCAAATTACATTTGGACCTAATGAAAGAGAAAGCTGATCATCATGCGAGAGAGAGCAAAGGATGTAGATTCCAAAACATGATGGAAAAAGAAAAAATTATGTTCTGCTCTGCTTCATACACAGCCTTTATCACTGCACGATCTGAGTGCTTTCCAGTAGCGCATTAAGCAGTATGACTAACATCTGTCACATCAAGATCTGTTCTCACTGTCATTTTTTCCATTGCCACCACTCCCCTTGAAAAGTGGGAGGATTTGATGTGCAGGAGACAGTTTCATTTTGGTAGGTTTCAGGAGGGATTTTGTGGTTTGTGTGGGTTTTTGGGGTGGTTCTTTTTTGTTGTTTTAAATGCTCAGACAGCTCTCTGTTGATGTTGGAGACTACAATGGAATCATATTTGAAACAGAGGTAATCAGGTCCTGCAGAGGTTTGTTAACTTCTCACATGCTCATCAATTCCTATAAGCAGAAGGTTTCTCTATGGACTTTTAAAGAAAAGGGCAGATTTTTAGTCTTATTCAGGAGTCTATGGAAAGGTGTTATCCAGAGATTGAGTCGCAGAAGTGTTACAAAGATGAAAATCCCATTATGTAAGGACTTAGGGTAGACTCCAAGGATGGGTCAAACCTTGAGGTTCATACTGAGCCGTTAAGTTCCATGCAAGTCAGGAAGAGTTCTGCTGAGTAGGAACAGATTGAGGATTTCACAATTTGGCTTGCTAATGGCAAGACTGATAAAACTACAAGGCTTGTAGATAGTTTCCTTTGTACTCTGTCCTCTGCAGATGGTACTGCTGATGCTAGTTTGAACTGCACTGACATTCATAAAGTTATTTCTCGTTGTAACACTCAGATAACTGGGAGCAGGACCAGGACATCTGGATTTCAGATTTTCCCTGAAAAGCAGTTGCTGGGATTTCTGTTGTTGGTTTTTAAAAAAGAACAAGATATATTCAACCAGATTGTAAAAGAGAAGATAACCAATTCCACTGATTTTTAACTTTTTTGTTTTAAGAATCATCTTCAGTTGGAGTCCTCACTAAGATATGTCACCTATTTGCATTTTACTTACTTTCTCTCAGATTTTTTTTTTTTTTTGCAGATCTGTTAGAACTTGTCTGCAGATCCCACTGTGGTCTGTGGACTGGTTTTGAAAATTGTTGATCTGTCTAAAGCAAGACTCATTACAGAGATTTCACAGGCAAGAAATTCACTGTAGCTGTCATGATTCTATTGAAAATTTTCCTTTGTCTGATCGATTTTTTTTGTAATTTGCACCTTCAGAAATTATGACTCTGTGTGAAGACCTGAGCTTTCAACTACATATCAAAGGAAAAACTGAAAAGATGAGCCCAGTACGTAACCTGTTGATATTTTCAGGAGAGTAATTAATGATTTTAGAATATTCAGGTTTAACCATACTGCAGGTTGTCAGAGCAGTTATAAGGAGAAAGACACAGCTTCCCCACGGCCCTTCCAGGACTACCAGGAAGGTTTGGGATAAGGCAGACAGAGTAGGTAATGATATTGGCACAGAAAAAAAAGGTGTGAGTTGAAGATATCCAGGAGTCCAGGGTATACCTTGTGGTTCTGGTCCTCTGATTCCTTCCAGAGTATGGCATTTAACTCATTAATATTGCTGATACCAGGCTTCAAACTCTGTATGTTTTAAGATGAAGAATGGAAAATAAACTGACATAGAGAATGAAGAAGATCCAAACTGAAATGGTGGAGGAAAGAAGGATATATAAGAAGCTGCTGCAATATCAGTGGGTTGGCAGATAGTAGGTTAGAGAAGCACATAATTATTTCTCATCGGGTATTTTGGTTGGAGGGGTAAAGGTGGTTACACCATCTGGCAGATTTTTGTGAGTTAGTCCCAGCTGGTTCCTCTAGTGAGGGCTCCCAAAGAGACTAGAAAGCTGGCCTTGTTCACTAGAAACTGTTGTGAGTTGGCTCGTATGCTCAAAGTCAGAAGGGGCTGTTGAAAAAGAAAAAAATTGGAAGCTCACACAGAAAATTTTAATAACTTTCAGGCCAAATCTCATGACTTTGGCAGTTCAGCTCATCAGTTCTGGAGTTCCTGGGATTGCTAGTCTTCCTGCCCTGGAAAGGCTTGAACACATGCTTACTGTTATGCAGTGAATAAAGCCCTAGAAACACTATGCCATGTATAGACTTATACGTATCTGTGACTCTTTGCAGAACTGATGGCTTACACTATAAACGTTTTACCAGAGGTGACAAAAGTTCAAATGGGATAATTTATTTATTTGTTTATATAGACAGAATGCTAAAGAAGAAATGCATTGTAAAGCATAGATCACCTGTAGGATCCAGTTGCTTTGTATCAGTTAAAAGCACGTTCTTTTAAAAGCACTTCTTTTAGTTTGTATTATTTCATGTGAGCTGCCTCTTGCACCTAGCTTCACTCTCATCACAGAGCAAACTTCAAGCACTGCATCTCCTTATCCTCTTTCATTTGCTTATTTTCAAGCTCACTGCTCCTGAGAAGCCATAACCCTCTCCTCTTAGCAATCCTCCATCAGTCACTGTCAATGTGGCATTAATTCATTAGTGCAAAAGATGAATATATAAACTGAAGAATAAAACAGGTTAAGAATAGTAGCATAATTAAATCAAACCTGTGATCTCTTGTTTCTCTTACCCTTTCCTCTCTCATTTCTCCAAAAACCACTCAGATCCCTACTCTTGCAGTGCAAGGCAAAATTCAGTATAAGAGCAATAGGGGTGTGTATGCATGTGTTGCAGGGGGACAATCTGAAACACAGCATCAAGCCTTAAGGTCTAGAACTTGGAAACTGATCTATAAGAACATTCCCTTTTACATCCTAAGAAAATTGTGGCAGTGCCTTCTCTCTTAGAGCTCCCAAATTCCTGTTGAATAAGAGTCATTGCTTGTCCATCTGTTTGCTTTTTTTTTTTTTCTAATTAGTTAGACTGACAAGAAGCTGCCTGCCACATTTTGTGTTGAATTCATTCTATTTAGCATGGTTTGGCTGCAAAGCAGCTCTCTGCTTCAGTCAGATGGAGAGACCTGGCAGATGGGACATTTTTCAAGGTCATTTCTACATTTGTCTGTAGGTATATGTGGCCAGAATAACCTTCACTGTGTCACTATTATTTAAACACTTTTTTTTTTTTCACCTTAGGCTGTAATATATTGAAAATACTACAACTTAAAAATATTCTGCAAACACAAATTCATTTTCACAGCCTTGACATCTTTTGAATATGTCATCAAAGTTTATTTTGCTAGCAATAAAACCATAAAATGTGATAATTTATGGAAGCAGCGGTGTCAGTGTATGAAATTAAGGAACAAGTGGTGAATGGAATCAACAAGAGAAACAAGTATTAGCAAAGACCGTTATTTGCAATCCCATCAGGCTGTGCCCTTAGGCTCTGACAGAGCAGCAGTAGCTACTCAGTAATATCAAGACATCAGCTGGCCTGAGAAGGGCCAGTCTGCCCAGAGGCTTTCATCTTAGATTCCCTTCTGTTGATACAATTCTTCTTTTATTCAAGATTTTAGTTAAAGTGAAGTTTTCCACCTGACTCTACTGAGTTTTGTGTCCTTAGTGATGAACACTGGGTGATTTACAGCCAGGGATCCTTCACCATCTTCCTTTAACAACAGTCTAGATTTCTTTGAGCTACACAGGGAGCTTGTGGAAGAATCTTTTGGATATCTACAAAATACATGAATGTGATGGTGTACATATATAGACATCTTCTCACATTTTCACAGCATATCTATGCATTCATGCTCCACAAAAAGGAAAAAAGAAAGTAAGGGCTTGTAACATATTGCAAGTATAAAAGCAGAACAACTTTTCCATTCAGAGCCAATCATGAAAGAATTCCAACTCCAATCAGTTTATGTGACCGAGTATAAAACTGATAGAGCGTCATTTTTTCAAAGTGCAGATGTAGGTAAAAGTTATAAAGACAAAGATTGTATCATCTTCAGCATCTGAGAGGGAATCTTGTTACAGCTGACCTGGAAATCACAGGGTAATTCTATGTGTCCTCTGGAAGGTCAAAATGTTTTATGCTATTTTCTTCTTGTAAAGTAATACACCATTTCATTTCAATGTGATGGCTCATGTTTGAAACGAAAAATATCAATGTATTTGTTCATTCTTAAAAGTGTTCCTAATGGATCTACTCAAAATCTGTTTTCAGTATTTGAAACTACCTTAGCAGGTTCTATATATACATCAGTCCTTTTTTGTGATTCTGTTTTTAAAACATACCCATGGTTGTTGAATCTAGTTTTAACAAATCGAAACAAAAAAACTATAAATCTAGCCAAATGAATTACTGAGGATAATACACCAATCATGTCACACAAAAAGAACTTATCCATGTTTACACAGTCGTATAAGCTTTTGTCTGATTATTTTCCCTCTGTCCAACATGTAAAAAGGATCATACACTTTTGTCACAACGAATGAATGGAGTAATGGAATATTTTAACATTACTAATAGTCAGTTACATGCCTGACAAAAAAAAAATCTCTGTAGAAGAGATATCATTTTAGGACATATAAAAAGTAAAAATAAAATTATATATGCATATATATGTATATATATATTCTGTGATTCTAGTATATATATATACACATGTACACACACACATACACAGATGAAAAATTCTATTAATACTGAAAATTTCATAACTATCAAGATAAAAAACTGCTGAAAGTATCTATGTTCAGCAAAGAACATACTCGATACAACTGGACTTGTTTCAGATACCTTAGCCTTAAGAATAAGGGTGATGTAAAGTCTGACACAATCTTTATGCTTCTCTTAAGATAATTCTGCAAATGCAGCTTGAGATGGGCTTTCTTTTAGACTACAAAAACAAGTTGAGTGTATCAGATAATTAACATATTTCTGATCACGGCTTTTTACAGATTAAAGGTGAAAGTTATATTATTTGAAAATATGTTATCTGCTATGGCTAAACAATACATCTTCAAGATGTACTAATCTCTGTCAGTGCTAAATGGATGATGATGAAAAAAAAAGGGAGCATCAACATATCAGGTAATTTTCTGAATAGTTGTGTTTTTTTTCAGTCTAGGCTGAATCATTAAGTATAAACTATTCTGTATAGGAGGGAAAGAAACAGGAGGGGAATTGCAATTTTTAAAGATGCAAAATAATTATGAATGAGAATTAGTGTGATGCTCTGACTTTCCAACAAGGCAATGTGAAGACAAGGAGCAGCTACTGCAGGAACCTGCAAGCTGAGTCCAGCTATTTTCTTGGATGATTAGCTGTGTCTAGAGCTCTGGGTCAAAGACTTGGAGGGAATCCATAGTTTTATGCTCAGGGAATGGAGAGGCTGCCATAGTTTCAGCGACAATAAGCACACCCTCAGTCCCTGCTGCTACAGTGTTCAGTGATATAGTTGTCCACAGGGGACCTGATGCTCTGGTAGATCTCTAGTTTTGTAGCATAACAGTAGTTTCTGTGACAATTTTACAACTTCTGCCTGCGTGTCTTATTTTTCAAATGAGTATGCTGTAGCTAAGTCTTAAGTTAAACTGTTTCACTGATGAAGAAATAACATGAAATCGAGATGCACTCTTTGAGGAGTTAATTATGCTGATGGTTTAGCTTCGATTTATCTAGTTTCATCTTCTAAACACTGGCTGGTACACTTTGTTTGTTTTTACTTCTTCCAAATTAAAGATCAGTTTACAGTCAGAAAGCTCTTTCTTCTCTAAATGCATATAACCCATGACCAGGTCAACTCTCGGTCATCTACAAGTATGCTAAATAGATTGGGTAAGTATGATTTCCCCTTAAAGGAATGTTTCCCTATTCTAGATTATCCTTTTAAGATAATTTCCCAAATCTTTCTTAATTAATATCTTTTTTGGAAGCGTGATTGCTGGAAACAGTCCAAGAAAAAACCTCACAATTCCTATCATTAATTGTGTTTCTATACACTAACTTGATGTTTAAGCACCCGAAGATTTTACTTGCATTCTTTATTACAGCATCATATGCCTTTTTTACTTGTCTTCTTGTCAGTTGATTTTGCAGAAGGAAGCCTTAGATCTTGTCTCAGCATAGCATATCCCTTCCTTTTAAGTACAGTCTGTATCCTTGGTTCCTAAATGAACGACTTTTGTCTGAGGTGAAATGCACTTTTTATTAAATTAGTCATTCTTAACAAAATGCTCACAAGGGTCAGGGTCTCTAAGACCCTCCTCTCTTCCAGTCTGCTGATTTCTATCCATAATGAAACTGAATGAGTGAGAGATGAGTTTTCATATTTTTTTAGTTACTTCTTAAATTCATTTCACTATGTTTAAACAAGCACTAAACTTCATTTCCTCTTCCTAAAATGATGTAATCAGACTCTGTCGAGTCTACGACTTATTTTGATGGGAGATAGTCTTTGACTATTATTAATGCAAATGGTTTAATATCCCCCCGAGCCACAGCCAACCTGAATGAAAAGAAATGTTCCCTAGCTATGATGTCAGGAAAGCAAACTGAGCTGGCTTCCTCATTGTTAATTTGAAAGAGAAAACAAAAAGACTTGCAGCTGGCCACAAATTCCCCACTTGTACTGCAAGTAACGTTTGAATGTTGCATTTCTTTTCTTTTCATAAATGTTTGGAATGTTACAAGTCCACTGAACCTGACTTTGAAACATATTTCTCTTTTGAGACTGGGTTTTTTTCATAGTAAAAATATTATCCAGAGGAAGCAGAGTTACAGGCATTCAACAAATTTACAAGGTGATATTGTTAACATAGATTTTACTACCAGAGGTCTTGCCAAGGACCATACCTTTTCTCCCAGATTACATGATTTCCTCTTTGTTTCTTCAGCACACTCCAGTCTGTTCTTCCTTCTGGTCTTTCTACAGCCCGTTTCTCATGCTGTTGGTCTGCAGTGTGAGCTCCTGTTTCAGGCAATATAAAGCTTGTCACAGGCCATGTGCTCAATAGATTCCTGCTTTATGAAGTGACTGTCCATGCTGGCACAGTAGTCTAGAGGGATGTAAGTCTTTCTTTTTTCTCCTCAGTGCATCCAGTTTCTGCACAGCCAATGTTTTCAGAAGTCCCATCTTTGCTCACTCTGCAGTCAGTCCTTGCCCTAAAGCACAAAGGAAATCACTTAGGATGATGCTCCAGAGATTCCAAAAGACCAATATAGACACCACAACTGGTCAACACTTACAGAGGCTTCCCTAATTGTGGCAGGAGTTTCCACCTGCACATTCATGATTTTTCCTGAGGGAATGCTTGGAGATAGTATGGATGCTGTGACAGATACATTAAGACATACAGGAAGTATACAGAAGGGTTAAGAGTTTGCTGGTTTTAGAAAATCTCATGTGGAGAAGACCACCATAGTTTTGGAGTAGAGAGACTTGTGCGTCACTGGTGTATATGTGCCAACAAATCTGTACTGTTTGGTTGACATGAAACAGAGAGAAGTCTACAGCAGCTCCTGCTAACTTGGCATGGGACTGTTACCTTAGCAGACTCTAATTGCTTAATCATTACTCCTTACTTAGGGGCTGCTTTCATGCAACCCAAACAGATGGACTGCATTGATATCAGTGTAGCGATAACTGCATTTTTTTTTCATATAAAATATCTTTAGAAGAATCTTGCCATTTATTTTTCAGTTCTCACTTACCACTTTTCCATGCCTAATAATTTTTCTCTTCTCTTCTCTTCCTCATGCATACTGCTTCATGTCTTTCTTTGGAAAGAACAGTTTTAATATATTATATGCATTATCCAGCACCTCCACAAAGAACAAAAGGAAGGCTAAATGCTAAAAGAGGGAGGATGCATAAAAAAGGAACTCAATGTGTTTCTGTATTTTAATTAAATCTATTAAAATAGTCCTGTATCTAACATTCTTTATCATCTGCAGCAATTGCAGAGTCAGAAGAAAACTTGAGGCTTTACTTAGAAACTTCCAAAGAAGAGCAGCTTCTCAAGGCAATAAATGCATCATTGACATCAACATGGTTTCTCTTGCTCTCAGGGTTTTTCTGGATTATATAAACAAGGATCAATTCTGAGAAAGGCTGTCATTGACTCTTGTTGAACCAAGAGCCCTTGGGTCATTGCAGGATCCAGTTACTAACTGATCATTAAGCTGATAACAACTGCCTCTTCTTAGAGTCCATCATTTTTCTTGTAGTGCTGACCCTCTAGATATAAACAATCATCAAAAAAATACTCTAAACAAACCAAAAAAACAAACAAAAAACCCCACTTCACAGCACGTGTGAAAAATAAGTATAATTAATCTCAATGGAAAGAAATATTGGACTAGATTTCCTTCCCATGACACCTCATTATTCATAATTTAAATATTTGGAGTGTTTTGGACAGGAGTACGGAAACAATAGATAATAAGGAGGCAAAAAGATGAGAAATGGCATGACACTCTTTCACTGATTCTATGAACAGGTCAGAAGTTCACGTACCGTGCGGCTCACCATTTATCAGATGCTGAATTCATCTCCATACGTAGAAGACAGACTTTCCCATAATGGGCAGTAAGACAGAAGTCTGTAAAACCAGATCTGCAACTACAGATATATTGTAGTGGTTTTGTCTGGGACAGGATTTTGGTAGTGAGGAGGCTAACGGGTGGCTTCTGTAAACAAAGAGCTACCAGAAGCTTCCTCTGTAGCTGACAGGGCTAATGCCAGTCAGTTCTAAGATGGACCCACAGCTGACCCAGGCCAGGACAATTAGTGACTGCCTCTGTGATTAATGTATTGGAGAAGGGGAAGAAGTTGTTGCTCAGTTGCTGAACTGCAGCAGCAACAGTGAGTGAGAATATGAAAACATCTCTGCAGACACCAAGGTCAGTGGAAAATAAGGGTGAGGAGCGAGCTTGGGCCCTGAAATGAAGACTCCCCTGTGGTGAGGACCATGGTGAAGCAGCTGTACCCCTGCAGCCCATGGAGGTTGCGGGGGAGCAGAAATCCACTCACAGCCCATGGAGGAGCCCACGCTGGCTAGATGCCTGAAGGAGGCTGTCACTCTGTGGGTAGCCCACGTTGTAGCAAGTTCCTGGCAGGACCTTGTGGGGAGCTTGTGGGGAGAGAGGAGCCCAGGCTAGAGCAGGTTTGCTGTCAGGACTTCTGATCTGTGAGGGACTCAGGCTGGAGCGGTCTGTCCCTGAAGGACTGTCTCTGCCCGTGGATGACCCACGTTGCGGCAAGGTGTGAGGAGCTGCCCCTGTGGCAGGCCCCATGCTGGAGTAATTCATGAGGAGCTGCAGCCCATGGGAAGGAGCCACGCTGGAGAAGTTCCTGAGGGACTGTCTCCCGTGGGCAGGGACCCCACAGTGCAGCAGTGGGAAGTGTGAGGAGGCCTCCCCTGAGAAGCAGCAGCGGCAAAGTCCATATGTAATGAAACCCCATCTCCTGCATTGTTTGGAGTAAAGGAGAGTCCCGGGAAGAGAGGGCAGGGGGATGTTTTAAGATTTGGTTTTATTTCTCATCTCCCTGTTCTTATGGTTTGTTAATAAATCAAACCCTTTTCTCCCCAAGCTGAGCCTGCTTCACCCCGGGCACTAATTGCTGAGTGATCTCCCTGTCCTTACCTCGAGTCACAAACTTCTCATTATATTTCTCTCTTTTCTGTCCAGTTTAGGAAGGGGAGTGATATTATGACTTGGTGGTCACCTGGCACCCAGCCACGGCTAAACCACCACATATATTTTTATATTTATATTCATAGATCTCATAAAAAAATCTTGCTCCATGTCAGGATCTAGTTACATGTGTTTGAGGTGAAAGCATTTTCACCTTTTCAGTATTTTCTCTGAAGCTTTGATAGAGAAAGAATTTGGAAAGAGGATCTTTCAGTTTTAAAGACCTCTTGTTTTGAGGGCTTTCATTTTCAATAGAGATAACCAACTGGAATCAGGACTTGGACTCCAACAATCAACTGAAACTTTCTTAGATCCTTACCCAGGCTCATCTCCCAGGACTTGGAAATTTCAATTTCCTGTCTATGGCATGTCAGCTCCTAATACTTTTTCCATGAGTGAATGTAGCTTAAAACCATCAAAAAACCTACCCTTATCTATGGGATTGTTCCACCTCTTTTGTCTTTCTCATTTACCTGTTATATGTTCTGACATTTTAGCAAAGTTTACTTCTATTTTTTCCCTTCTACTTCCACCTCATGTGGAATATTTATCAGTGGCTAAATATTCCTCTTCATCCTCTTTTCCACATATTTTGAACATTTGCCATTGATTATCATATCTTTGTCCTTTATCAAGATCCCATTGAAACCTCTGCAAAAACTCCCATAAAAGTCACAAAGAGCCAACACAGTGCCTTAGTCATCACTTTCCCAAGTTATTCAGAGGTTGTTTCCTCCCAGATCAGTCCTCCTACCTCTTTAATTGTTTGACTCAATGCCTCTAAAATGCCTCCAGCTCTTTCTGATAATGAGGTGTTTCAACTGAACACCTTTCCAGATGTTGTGTCACTGGCACCAGGCACAACAAAGGAGAAGTTGTTACCATCTTACAAAGAAACATGGTAATGATTCTGTTTATGCACCCTGCAATAAAGTTTTAATAGGGCTTTTTGGTGTTGGATTTTCTTTGATTTTTTCCCCCTTTTACATATCAATTGCAAATTTATATCTAATTTACAGGTTAGAAATGAGTACATTTTCACCATCTGAAACCTGAATCATATAGAATCATATAGAACCTGCCATCTGAAGTGATGATATTTCATTCTAGTGTTGCTTGTTTCCCTTCAAATTGTTACTTAAGCTGCTGTTTTAGAGCTGCAGGTTGCCCTCAACTTTCTGATCATCGTTTTGAGGATCTGACTGAGGCATTTAATAGGGTGAAGATGGCTGTTTTCTGCCCCTTAGTGATGCTTGCATCTGCTTGCCTGGTTTTCTTTTTTTTTACAAATGCTTAACCTATTACTTGACCTAGGTGACTAGCACAGAACAATTCTAAATTAAATACTTTGTAAATTTTAAAGACAGAAGGGAACATTATGCTCCTCTAATCTGACATTCTACTAGCAAAAAGCCATGGAGTTTGACAGGTAGTTCCCATCTTGTGGTTTAGCTGAAATATTTGTTTTAGAAAGTCTTCTCTTTGAGATTTGCAATGATAGGCTATCTGCCTTACCTCCCAATGACTAATTGCCCTAACTGTACCAAAAAAAAAAGACCAAAAAAAAAAAGGATAAAAAAATTATGTAGCATATCCAGCATCAATTAATCCAGCTTTAGAGTCCAGTCATTAGATCTTATTTCTTGATCTTCTAGACTGATATAATAAATCTTTTACCCATATAAGCAACTGCACTTGCAAAGAAAATTACAAACTCAGAGGCTTAGATAGATTGCCTACAGATGTGTGTTAAGCAATAAAAAGAAGATTTAAGCTGAGGAAAAAATAAATATTAAATCGTTGATCTGTTTGTGGGAAATGCATTTTCCCCATAAGAGTATTAAAAAGAGTGCATAAATTGCTCATCATAAATAATTAGAGAAGGCTGACTAATGGCCCAAATTTCCTTTGGCATTTCTGTTTTCCCTTTCCTCTTAGAAGATAGTACTTAAAAACCTGGGGGGGCTGTTGTTTGGTGAAAGTTTTTTTATATATTTTTCCACAGATGTAATTTGATTCAATTATGACTTTCCAATGAAAGTGGTTTTGTTCTGAAAAGAAATTGTGAAAGAGAAAAAGAAAGCAAATCTTAATTTCTGTTCACATAAACTAATGGTATCTATGAGAAGTAAATTTGAATAGAAAGTAATTCCTAAGTACAGCAGGGGTCTGTTTTTCTGTAACCATGGAATGTAATTAAACTGGATCTTCCATAGATATAAATTTGGAGTAATTGGAGGTTTCTATTTGTTCCTATATCCATTTCTGAGTGGTTCCAGAGCTGGGGGATCTAGCTTCTTCCAAGGCAACTATTTCTTGGCTAAAGCAAGCTGTCCAAGTAGTAGCTATTTCAATTCAATTGCAAGCTACAGAAAAAAATACCATTTACCTTGAGATGAATTGTCAGGGTAGGTCTTTTCTGCAATAAATGGCATGAAGGTGTGCTGAGTATAGAGCTTCATATTTTGCTCTGGCTTTATAGGGGCTTGTCATTCTCCAAACTCCATGCAAATGTCCCATGTGCAGCCTGCCAGAAGGTAAATGATGACTTGAAGACCAGTGAAGTGATGCAGGGCTGATCCATGTCTGTGATTCCTTTGGGCAGGAGGGAAAAATGCTTTGAGTTCTCGTTAGTGATAGCTCAAACACATGCCCTAAAGCCCTGTGTGGAAACACAAATACCTGTTCCACTAATCAGAATGGTTACTTAGTTATGAACCTCCTTCCACTTGTGCACTAGACAAAGAGAGCAATGGTGAGCAACTCATCCTTAAGACCCCAGAATAGAAATCAAAATATGAATAAGCAGAAGACAAGCCCATCAGGAGCTCAGGGAGAGGATGAGGATTGTTGGAGAGGCTGTTGGTACCAAAGGTATCAACATCATTCACAGAGCAAAAAGACACAGTTCTAATAGTGTAATTAGATTAGGTGTCCGTGGTTTAGATATACCTGCAATGAGTCATTAACAATCCTTAGATAAAGCAACATTAATTTGATCCCATCACGTTTGCCACCTTTCACCAGACACTGAGATTAGCCCAGGACAAAGCACCTGGAAAGAGACTTTGATGAAAGCATGTGATGAAAATTCTTAAGGGGTGGGATTTAAACCCAATGGATTCTAAGCTTTTATTAACAGCTCACCTGTAAATCCTGATAATTTTCCTTTCTGTGAGTTTCCAGTGTAATATTTGCACACCCTGATTATAAATTTTGAAGAAATAGCTTATAACTGTGGTTAAAATGCAGCATTAAAGCAGTTAAACAGCCTCCTTATTAGCATTAGAGCTATAGTCAAAACACATTATACTTGGCTAATAAATTTATTTTTTATGTAATGGAAATGCCATCAAAGCATAGTTAATCTGAATTGAATTAGATTATAATTGAAGCTCTTGTGCATAAGGAATGAAAATTATTCTTTTTTGTTGCAGACTGACAATGCAGCATTTGTTACTCCCTCCTCACAACCCTTCTAAGTGGCAGCTGTAATATTAGTGTGGGCATCTCGTGAGCTGTGCTTATAATAATACTATGTCTCTGAGCGTGGAGCTCAGCAGCAAGACAGAAGGAAACGTATTGCTCTGGATGTATTCCATCACACTTTCACCCCTTGCATTTGGAGGTGCATGTACTTGAGAAACAGTCTTATGCATAAGCATCCTCACTTTTTGCCTGCACTTCTGGCTACATATGTTAGTGTGGGTGGTGAGAATGTGCGTTACTGGGACTCAGAAGAACATCTCAAATACTCTTTTACAGTGTTAAAGAAAATAAAAAGGCATGGCAGTCAGGTGAAGTCCCTGCTGACTGGAGAAAATGAAAACAATACACCCATTTTTAGAAGAGGTGAAAGGGAGGACCCTGGGAACTACCCATCTATCAGGCTCACTCCTATGCCTGGGAAGATCATGGAACAGATCTTCCCAGAAGCTATGCTAAGGCACATGGAGCACAGGAAGGTAGTTTGAGACAGCCAGTATGGCTTCAACACAGACAAGTGTTGGCATCCTGACCTATGGCCTTCTCTGATTGAAAGACTACGTCAGTGGACAAGGGAAGACCTACAAATGTCATCTATCTGGATTTTTGTAAAGCCTTTGACATGGCCCCCTACAACACTCTTAACTCTAAACTGATTGGACTGTTTGCTGGATGAGTTGCATCCAGAGTGTGATGGTCAATGGCTCAATGACCATATGGAGACTAGTGACAAGTATTGTCCCTCAGGGGTCTGTATTGGGACCAGTACTGATCAATACCTTCATTAGTGACAGAGACTGAGATCAAGCGTACCTTCAGCAAGTTTACAGGTAATACCAAACTATGTGGTGTGGTTGACACATCTGAAGTACAGGATGCCATTCAGAGGGACCTGGACAAGCCCACATGGTCACATATGAACCTCATGAGGTTCAACAAGGCCAAATGCAAGGCCCTATACACGGGTTGGGACAATCTCCCATATCAGTATAGGTTGGAAGGTAAAGAAATTGAGAGCAATCCTGTGAAGAAGGACGTAAGAATAGTGGTGGATGAGAAACTTCACAAGAGTCAGCAAAGTGTGCTGACAGCCCAGAAAGCCAACCACACGCTGGGCTGCATCCAAAGCAACATGGACAGCAGGTCAAGGGAGGAGATTCTGTCCTCCTGCTCTCGTGAGACTCCACTTGCAGTACTGCATCAAACTCTGGAGTCCTCTGCACAGGAAAGACATGGACTGATTGGAGCAAGTCCAGAGAAGGTCACAAAAATGATCAGAGGACTGGAACAACTCTGCTATGAAGAAAAGCTGAGAAAGTTGAGGTTCTTCAGCCTGGAGAGAAAAGGCTTCAAGGAGACTTTATTGTGGCTTTTCAATACTTAAAGGGGTCTTACAAGAAAGGTAGGACCAAGGTTTTTAACAGGGCTTGTTCTGATAGGACAAAGGGTAATGATTTATAAAAAAAAAAGAGAAGATAGATTCAGACTAGGTATAGGGAACAGAGGTTTTATAATGAGGGTGGTGAAACGCTGGCACCAGTTGACCAGAGAGGTGGCAGATGCCTCATCCCTGGAAACATCCAAAGTCAGGTTGGATGGGGTTCTGAGCAAAGTGATCTAGTGGAAAATGTCCCTGATCATTGCAGGGACATCTAGTTTACAACTAGATAATCTTTAAAGGTGTCTTTTAATCCAAACTATCCTGTGATTCTATAGACTGAGTGGTAAATATGCACCCCAGGGAGTAACTGCACTCATCAGTCACTGACTGCTCATCCAAACATCTGAAATAATTTACTCAAGACTTTTTACATTCAAATTATCTCTTTAGTGAACACAGCATGATAAAGGGATGTTCATGTCTTGGAGTTTTTGGTATCTTTTGATTATTTGCAGAGCACCAAGGAAGGATCCACACAGTACTGCAGTGTGCACAGGCTCACTCTTGCACTGCCTTACTGGTAGACTCACTGTAAAGAGGTGATGGAGAGAGGGTGGAAAGTGCAGTGCCCTATTAAAAGAGAATTTCTTGCCTAAGAGCATGTGTATATGGTGAGGAAGGGTACATGTGTGAGCCATCAGCCAAGTGGCCTGCAGTCCTATGTGTACTCTTGTTTCTGCTGTAGGAGGAGAACTGGTAACATCAGCAAGGGCAAATCCAAAGCAAAAAGCAAAAGGTAGATGTCCCCATTTAGGACACTACCATGCTCATCACCATGGTACCTAGGCATGTCGTCAAGGAAACAATGTTAGGACCTTTCTAGCAACAACTATGTTTAGTGCCACTTACACTGTCACCAATATAACTCTTCCTCCAGCGTGGGTATGAAGTCTGGGAAGGAAGAGAAGGAAATCAACAAGGAGTGATTCTCTTTTATTCTTTCTTTTGTGGGCTTTTTTTTTTCCATCTTTCTCTACAGTAAACCAAAACAAATGAGCAAAATGCACTTCACACACTCATAAAACCAATCGGTTCTGTAAACAAAGAGAAAGCAGGATATTAATAAAGTATAACTCATCTGAGAGTGAAGGGAACATCCCCTGTGAGTCTGTCTGATTTCAGTCATCTATCCCAAATTTACAATATGGCAATTTCTAGTTGCTTATAAACCATTAAAATTTGCAGCACAGTAAGCAGCTAATGTAATTTTGCCTGCAAGTGGTATCATATCTTGGATCCACAGGGAGATGAGCATACTTGTGTCTTATCATTGCCTTCTGTGGTAGGTAAAAGTGCCCAGTGGTATTTGGCTTAGACGCAGTGTGAGTTAGTTGAAGTTCATTACTGACAACCTGGGGCTTGGTTCCACTTATCTGCAAGTTCTCATTTAGCTTGAATCATCACAGTATCAGAGCATCTTCCAAAAAAACACGTCAAGCAATCAGATTAGTAACCAGCACATCTGGGTTTATCTCGCTTTTCTCTTTTTCTCCCCAAGAGTAGCACAGGGTAAAGAGGCATTTTACTCAGAAAGATGACATCACTACCGAAAACTAGAAAACATCCAAAGCCATCCTGGCAGGATGTTAGCAATGCTTCAAAGTCAAGTACTGCAAAACAGAAAATCCAAAATTAAAGTTGCTTGTGAGAGATTTATTGTCTCTTTATTTAGTATTAAATACACAGGTTCTGTTGATAGAAGATTCATTTTTCTAACTCCTTATTTCATGCAGTACTGCAGGTGGAGAGTACTTAGACATTTTTCTCTTTATGGTTTTAGGTTTTTATAGGTATTAATAACTACAACAAACATACACATATATAGAATTTTTACCTTTTTGTTGCTTATTGTCTAGAAGCAAAGAAATTAATTTGCCTATGTTCTTTTCTGAGGTGTTCATCCATTTGGTCTACTCGTCCTTGAGGAATGTTAATTAACTGCTATTTATATCTTTCTGTAAGATAAGGGAGAGGTGTTACCTCCCATTTTCCCTTCCAGTGACTGGTGTCTCAAACTATAATGCCATATAGTGTGGCCTAGATTCACGCTATCAACCTTTGCCAGGCCCTGTTTGCTCTTCCAACCACCAATCCCAGCCCCATCAGATCCTTTTTACAGTTTTCCTTCTTTCTGGTTTGGCTTGTTCCCATTCTACCGTTTCATCCTTACAGCTTTGATGGTGACATGGTATAAAGACCCACATGGTTCCTGACCCCATTCTGAAGCAACAAATTATCATTACAATGGAAACCTCATGGACATGCTTTGAAAATACTTAGCCAATTTTCCCCAGCATCTTGTTGAAGATCTAGTTAGTGCTAGAGGCTGTGAAAAGAAAGGACCCATTTGGATTTATTTTGAGCAGGATATGCTTTGTTATGTACTAATGTAGTAAGCAGAGACCAGTAGTACTGGAGATAGATATCTCCAGCTAGAAGGTGCTGAATGCCTTGGGTTACTACTCTTGACTTCAGTTAATGCAGGATTAAACTCTGATTGTGTTCAGCTCCCAAGAACGTGTGTGAGAAGTGAATTTGCTCAGCATCTTGCAGTCTCTCACCATAGAGAATCCATTTTCAAATGCTGTATATTATTTTCTAGAAATGATTTTACAGAGTGTTTAAGCATCTCTATTAAATTATTTTCTTCCCAAGAAAGTACTTAGAGTTCATTCAGTGCCTGGAATTGATTGCCAAACCAGTTTTGTTTTGTTTGATTTGTTTTCTCAGCAGCTTAACCTACAGGGGAATAAAAACTGGGCAATGACAGAAAAAGTAAGGTTAAAACATGGGCCAAATCCTGCTTTTTCTGGTAAGGACAAAAAATGTTAAATGGATTTTAACTTAGGCAGACTGGATCTATGCAAAGTTCAACCTCCACCTTGTTCACAGATTCACAAGCTACATAGCTTCCCAAAGCAAGATGATGACTTAAAAACTCAAGAGAGTAAGTGCTCCATACTCTCCCCTCCCAATCCCATCAGTTGACATGTGTCTATGCCTCTTGCTGAGAGGCTATACACTGGTCACATAAAAAAAACCTCAATGTTGACAGAGATAGATTTAATATATTCAAAAATCTTTAAAGTTCAATTAGATCTATAAGATTTCTTTAAAATCTTTCCTTCTGTTGGAAAGAATTGGAGTGAAAGAGTCTCAAGAAAACCCAAGCGGTCACTCTGGAGAGTGTGAGAAGGAAAGTAGACCAACTGTAGTGTTGTCAAAGAAATGCATAGAACTTGGTATTATATTTTTTATTTGCTCCTCCGAGCTAAATTTACCCTTGCCTGGTCCTGTTGAACACTAGAGCAAAGAAACTCAGCTACTGGAGAGCTAGATGTTGTTACTGAGGACTGCTGAATCATAGTTTGGCCACAACCATGAACTATAGCTGGGAGAAACTTTGGCAGAGAGCTTAATCTCAGCTGTGCTCCTGTCCCTGGAGCCTCCTTCAGCACAGAGCCCACCCAATGCATCCTTCTGCTGAAATATGTGCAACCTCCTGTTGAATACAGGTCAAATAGAGCTGGTGAAGTGATAGCACTCATGCAGCCATGGCTGCAAAGGGTAGATCTGCAGCCGTGTGGAGTTACAGCAAGAAAGATGCTCAGTCATGCAGTGACTATCAGCAGAATGTCTCATATGTATCACTTTGATAAGCTAGTGGGGGTGCGAAGGTCTAGGAAACCTCAAATCTCTTTGTGGCCTTCTTTTTTCACTGTCTCTGTTTAACCACTCCCACACACTACTACTGTCTGTCTTGTCTAATTTAGAGTGTAAATGCTTCAGGGCAAGGACTGTCTCTCACTGAGTGTGTGCATGTTGAGGCCCTGATCCTGATTGGCAGCTCTGAGAACACTACAAATCTATTTTAATATAACCCCAAATTGAAAATTCTGCATCTCTGAGCCTTAGGGGATGTGGGACTGCATTTGGGAAAGAAGAAACTGTGGAAAAAAAATGCTGAAAGGTCATTGCAGGCAGTATTCTGAATATGAACCAGGAATGTGGAGCTAATGGCTAAGAGATAAGGCTAATTTTGCTCTTGGTCAAATGCAAGCAAGTTGAACTGGATGAGGAGGCATTGCTAGCCATGTGTTAGATATTTAGGGAAGCCAGGGCTGACGTATGTTTCTGTTTCTCATGTCTGTTCTTCCAAAACATTGTTGAGAAAGTAGAAAGGATTTGAGGAACAGATAAAAGATGATTTAAAGGCTAGAAATCTCACCAAAATTTCAGTCACTTAAATGAGGAATCCGAGTGAAGGTCATAGTTGAACTAAAATAGTCAAATAGATACCAGAGAGAGATAGACACCTTGAGGGGATGTTCACATTTGAGGTTAGTTAAATTGCTGTATGGAGGAGCCTCCACTGATTACTGAGGGATGCTCAGGCAAGTAGGTACAGGTAGTGGATCAGTCTTCCTGCCCAAGAAAGAATCATTTTGACACTGAGTGTATTTAGCTTGTTGGAAAGAAGGTGAAGAGGAGATTTGCTGACACTGTACCCAGGAAAATGGTTTTCAATAGGATAGGACTCTTTCATCTCTCAGACAAAGGTATAACACGATCCAGTGAGTGGAAGTCGAAGCCAGACAGATTCAAACTAAAGATAAGGTGCAAATTTTAGCAGCAAGAGTAATGAACCTTGGGAACAATTTACAATGGAAGTGTTAGATTTTCTATGACTTGAAGGCTCTAAATCAAGATGTGATGTGCCTATAAGAGATATGCTGTAGCTTAACCATTAGTTATGAAGCTACAGAAATTGCTAGGTGATATGTAGAAGGTTACGTTAGATGGCCATAAAAGCACCATCTAGTGATAAAAGGCATTAATCTAAACAATGATACTAAATATTACACCATAACAAATTGATTTTGCATATAATGTATCAGCTCAGCATTACTTTGTTAAAATTGCCCGTACTTTTAAGGGCCTGATGCAAGTGGACAAAGTACATAGCTTCCTCTGCACCACAACAGTGGGCAGGCATTCATCCCTTCCTATAGACTGTTTACAGCCCAATCTATCATCTCCCAAATTCACCATTTCTCAGTGTAAAGGATGTAATATTGCTCATTCATGTGTGTATATATATATATACAGACTCACATACATACATACATCAAGGGTGCTTTATGGAGTTTGTTAAGAAGCACCTTTAGGCTCCTGAGAATGGTTTTCAGAGCTGAGGTCCCTCTGGTCTGAAGGAATTGCTGGAGATATTGTAAATCTCCTGGTCTGCACTCTCCACCCTTGATGAAATGTATGAGGGCAAAAAGTGTCGAGAGCTGGAGTTAGTGAAAGACTAAAAGTGAGATACATGGTTTCTTGAGCTTTTTTTAGTTCGTAGAGCTAAAGGAGAGGCATAGTCACAGGAATTACTTGCAATATTTCCCCCTCCTAGTGCTGCAAGACTGATGATTTTCATTGGCCAAGTGGCTGCAGATCAACCTGAAATGTCCACAGGAATTAAGAGAAGCTGGTGTTTGGTCTAGAAGGTACCTGTTCTGGGTAGATGGTATGGTGTGCTGCTCAACACTGACGCTGTCAAAGTACATTTGACTGTGATATGGAGGTTTCAACTTTGTTTCGCTATGCATACAGGACAGCTGTCAATCATACATGCCTGAAAGGTGTGCATGGTATTCAGATAGGAGAAAGCCACAGCCAGCTACAAAATGAGAACAGGATTTCAAGTGCCAGGATATTCTGAATATTCATTGCTGCAGTTTTGGTTTTGGGGTTGGTTTTGTTTTTTTAAGAAAATGATGAATTTGAGGAAAATTGAGCAAATAATTGCTGTCTGTGACAGCTGCAATTAATGTGCTAATAAGGTAAGTTTTCTGAAGCCCTTCTTTTCCAGTAACTAAGAAATTTCAAATGCCTACCCCACTACTGTATTCCATCAGTGATCATTCTGTAGGAAAAACTGTTATTCTGGAGAGCATAAATACTCTGAAAACGAAAACTAAACCACAAAGAAAAGTTTCCTGGCAACGTCTATTATTAATCCAGAAGAACATTATAGCAGACAGGAAGGAAGTTCTTGTGGCTAATCCACTGGCCTAGAGACCAGGAGATGTGGGCTTCATCACAGCTTCTTAAACATATCCTTCTGACCTTGATGAGACAACTCAACCTCTTATTGTGCTCAGTTCCTGTGAATAGCATTTGTTTTCCAGTACTCTGTTTTGACATCTCTCTATTGTAAGCTCTGTTGTGCTTTGAGTCTGTTTAGTACCCAGGTCTAAAGAGTTTCAGTCTCAGATGTTGCACAACATATTTGTAAAAAAATATAGGAAAGTGTGCTACCAATGAAAATTACTCTCTACAATCAGAAGAAAATGTGCTTGCTCTTAGAAGGAAAGGAGCTTGTCTCCATGGACAGGGTGAAAACAATTAGCAATCACCATAATTTTCATCCCTACATCACAAAAGTACTTTACAAAGGCTGATAAGTACCATTAACCCCATTTTACAGATGAGTGAGAAACATCATCATGGAGCAACAGAGTGAGTTGCTCAGGGCCATATAGTAACTCAGCAGAAGCTATGCAAATAGAAACAGGTCTCCTGACGCCAAAGCTTATTCCTTGGCCCTCACAGCTTCTACACAGGAGACCTGACCTAATTCCAACATCTGTGAAAGTGGCATCTTCCTTTGCAACAAGCCTAAACAGGTAGACTGGAATGAATGAATGAATGAGCCTACTTCTCCAGTACTCACCATTCTCATGCAATAATTGCTCTGCAGACGTTTTTGTGAGCTTGATAAATGTTTTATTTACATGGAAATGTCTCAGCTAACACCCACAGTAAACACGAGGCGGTAGTCAAAACGTTACTACATCTATTATCACAGAGAGTGGGCTGAAAGTTATGCCTGCGTCTGCTGTGAGCAGGCCTTATTTTATTAGTACTGCGGTACTTCACTATTTGTGTGGGAGATGAGCCATCCACTTTCACATGATGTTGACCATGATTTAAGGGCTCCCACCCCCTGAGACTGCTTGTTTCTCTATTGTATATTTGAAACCTTTTCTAAACAGCATCTGCAATTAAGATTCTTTAGAGGATGCTTATTGGTAGGGATGACACATTGTAAATCAGGTGTCCTGGTTTCACAGTGGCTTGGGAGGTGCTGCAGGTATCTGGCATGCAGGTCCCTTACACAGTCTTTGCTCTGCAGGAAACACAGTATGGTCATTACAACAGTGAGCAGAGGGCTGAGAGGTTGTTTCTAACCATGACTTTGCTGCATGAGTCATATAAGGCTGAATCTACCCTCCTTAACTTCAGATGTTTTATCAAGTAGCCTGATTTTAGACTTTCATGGTGCTTCTGTAGTTGATAGATCCATAAGATCTCAATCTGCCATTGGAGCTGCCTGTCCATATTGACTGACAAAAAAAGCCTTTACAGTCATAGTTAGTCTGTTCCTTACAACTAATAGATTTTGTGCAGTTTCAGCAACTTGAACGCTTTGGCTTTTGACTGCATGACGTGAGATCATTAGGCTTCTTTCATTAAATCTAAGGATCATCAGCCTCAAAGTTTCACAAACGGAATAGTCACAATGTGAGACCACTGACACTTTATTTCTTTGGGATTTTCTCTGTTTTTTTGCATCTATAAAATAGGTATAATGACATTCGTTCTAATTCAGTGGAGACTTGCAACACAGAAGAACTGAAGCCTGCATAACCGATACATTTGTTCTAACCAGGATCTTATGGCCTCATTCATATTAACAGCATTCCTGTAGAATAATTCTATCAGTGCAGTTTGGGGAATGAACTCTTAGAGAGCAGTGTAGGGGAAAGGGACCTGGGGATGCTGGTGGGCAGCAGGATGAGCATGAGCCAGCAACGTGCCCTCATGGCCAAGAAGGTCAATGGCATCC
Organism: Urocolius indicus; assembly: GCA_013401255.1. Lineage (NCBI taxonomy): Eukaryota > Metazoa > Chordata > Aves > Coliiformes > Coliidae > Urocolius > Urocolius indicus. Next base: position 393,451 of record WBNH01005609.1, on the reverse strand, counting down.
TGGGGTAGATTAGAAAGGCTGTGGGCAGTAGGTGGAGAGACGTTCTGTTCACCCTCTACTCTGCCCTCATGAGACCACATCTGGCATACTGTGTCCATTTCTGGGCCCCTCAGTTCAAGGACAGGGAGCTGCTGGAGAGAGTTCAGCACAGGGCCACCAAGATGATGGAGTGGAGCATCTCCCTTGTGGTGAAAGGCCTGTGTGACCTACTCTAGCTGGTCCTGCTCTGGCAGGGGGTTTGAACTGGATAATCTTTCGAGATCTCTTCCAACCCTTATGATTCTGTGATAACTGTGGGCCCAGAAATATCTTATTTAATAATGACCAATACCACATGCTCCAAGAGACCAAAGGATGCTTAAATTGATTAGAATTAAAGACATAGTGGTTTCCTATGTTGGAGAATACCAGCAAGGTAAGAAACATTGATGCACAGAAAGCTACTGCCAAAATACAAGTCCATGGTGGTTGGCAACTGCTCTGAAAATACTAAGTAAAATATTATAATGTGTTTCTCCAGCTGCAATGTAATGTGGCTGTTTTCTAGAGCTGAGTATGTTATCTTTTTTCTTCTTTTGTCATGTTGTAACTTCCAGGAAGCTAAAAGTGATCTGCTGGCTGTATATCTGTGTTCCTGAATACATACATGTGTAAGTCCATGTACTGATTTGCATGAAAGGAAGCAATGCAAGTCGTTTATATTTAACGTAGGAAATACAGGGAGAGGCTGCTTCATCAGCAGTCTGAAGTACTTTTGAATTGGCTATTCAAGGCAATTTATAAGCATATTCTCTAAGACACACACACATACACAAAAAGCCCTAGTCCTGAATAAATAATAAGTCTTGTGATAGCCTGGGGTGGGGATAAGGTGTGGGTGTTGTCTAACATGATACAAAAAATTATCTAATAATGAGAAATAATCTATATGATTCATTCCTAGTCTGTCTGATTTTTATTTGTGGATTATTTTTTTTCCACTGACTAATACCTATCCATCTCAATCATTCTTGGTTTAGCATTAGCATACCCTGTAGCTGTGCCGCTGTTTCACAGAAAAAAATATCTTCTTTGAAAAATTCAAATGCTTAAGAATGTGTTAATATTTTAATGGTGCAATTTTTGAGTGCTACTATTTATCTCAATATCAATACATATGACTCCAGTACTTTGCTTACCAGGTATAAATGTGGGTGATTGATACAGGTGAACTTAAATTTGTCAGAAACAGGAGAGTATAAACATAAAGAGACAACGGGGAGATGAAAACAAAACCACTGGGTCAACCTCCTGAACATTTTAATGGTTGTACACTAATGTAAGATGTACGGGGAATAAGCCAGAGGAATTGGGAATCTTAATACATAATTAGAATTATGTCTTAATTGGCATAGCAGAGATTTGCTAGACTAATTCATATGACTGGAATATTGATGTAAAAAGGTACAGCTTATTCAGAGAGGACAGTGGAAAAGAGAGAAGATGTGGTTTACAGGTCAAGGACATATAATTGGCTCTGAGAGCCAGAATTCAGTATGAGATGGATTTGCTGAGATCATCTTTCTGAAATAGAAAGGAAGCTAGCAGAGTAGTGGGCTGGGCTCATGCTGACCATCAAAGTAGGCAAGTGAAATGAATGCCTTGAATAGCTACTGGAATATTTTGAACCCCAGGTGCTGCTGTCGGTGGGGGACATTGACACCAAACATCAGCTAGGACAGAAACACAGCAAGAATAGTAAATTTCTGAGTTGCGCTGGGAGCTGCCTTTTGTCCCCCAAAATTGGGCTGACTTGAGAAAAAGCTCTTGTATGTTCTCTTCTGACCAATATATATTAATTGATTTGGAAAATAAAAAAAGGAAGACACCAAGAAGAGAGTGAATACCCTGATTTCTAGGAACGTAAGAGCCAGAAAGTAAAAAGCAAAGAAGATTTCAGAAAGGAGATGTCAATAAATTCAGCTAATTGGTAGAGAAGATCTCATAGGAAGCAAATGTAGGGAGGTAAGACTTCCAAAAGCTGACTTAGACAAATCTAGGAGTTGAATTATCATGTGGAAAGTGTAGGAAAATTAATATTAGTTTGTATGATGCATTATCATACCCATTCCATGAAATTTGGTAAAAAAATGGCAGAGAAAGTGGAACGTAGATCAAATCTGTGGGAAATAATATAATCACCTACACATATGTATAAAATCAGAAAGGACAAAATGTAATGCAAAAGATATATAGCAATATAAAAGCATATTGGGTAGGTGTATTAGTAATAGTAAGAAGAGGAAAGAAAGAGCGTGAAGAAATAATCCAGCAAAACATGTTTATTTTTAACTTGAACCAGTTAATTTGTTCACCATGTGGTCCTGCAAACTGTCGTACTGGCACAAACGAGCGGAAACACAAGGGAAAGAGGGATGGCAAAAAGGAAAGGAGGAGGAGGGGCTGGGAGCTGCCTAAAGCAGTTCTGTCACTAAAAGAAATGTGAATGCAGGGCCATTACTCAATGGAGAAAGAAAGAAAATAACTGATGATGAAGCAGAAGCATTTACTGCCTTTTTGCTTTAGTCTTCCCAATAAAGATTAATTGTGATTGGATGACTAATGATATTAATAACAGGATTGAAAGAGTGCAAATCAACAGTGAAACAAGGAAGATATGGTAAGAAATTGTTTGAACCAGTTAGATATTTTCAAATCAGCAGAATTCAATGTAGGTCCTCGTAGAATATTTAAGAAATCAATAGATGTGCCCTGTTAACCTTTGATAATCTTTGCTCATTCTGGGACCATGATAAATTTCCAGTGTAAACAATCTTCCTTGACTTCAGCAGGGGTTTTGAAAGGCTCTGAGACACTTATCTTTTAACAAAGCTAGGCTTAGATGAAACTGCAACAGAAGTGGATGTGCTAAAAGAATTTTTCTTTAGTGTAAAGAAATTCCACATGGGAATTGTTGGTGGCTAGGTATTGTCCTGATTCTGTTCAATATTTCACTGATGGCCAGGAGGATACAATAAACCTAGTTTCATAGTACTGCGGATCACACCAAGGAAGGAGAGCTTGCAAACATATAGCAAAAGTGATAGATTTGTAGAATTTAGACTGTATCATTTTAGATACTCTGAAATAAAAAAGGCAAGTGTGACAAGCTCACTGAGAAGCAATCAATTGCACTAAGACAAGGATCAGGTCTGTCAGTTTGTGTCTGAAGATCATAGCAAGTTTGGGCGTAAACATGCAATAATATACTACAGTGAAAAACATCACATTGAGATGAGTAACTAGACAGATGTGCATGTCAGTAATATGTATTACTACTGATTAATACCTTGGCAGCAGTAACATGGCCGATTTGGCACACTGTACATTTATAAGAGCAGTAAAAATGTCCAGTGAAAGGAGATGAACATGATCAGAGATAACAAAAATGTGTCCACAGAACGAAGATTGAAGAAGTGGAATTTGTTCAGTCAATTTAAATGAGGGAGTTTATTTATGAAAATATTACTGCAAAGAGGGTGTGAATATGTACTGTACATGATCATCATAGACAAGACAAGGAAAAAATACCCAGATGAAAAGATCTAGTTCAATAAAACTTTCTAAAGAGAAGTGTAGATAAACAATCAGAAATTTTCCTAAGGATGTAAGGTATGCTCCAAAGAACAGGCTATGCAAGCATTTGTGTGAAATGGCATAGGCATGGATCAGACAAGGAATTAATTAGATGGCATCTCAAGGCCCCCTCCAAGTCAGTTCTCTATCACAGTGTAATTTGTATCATCTGAGTTTAGAAAAATTTTCAACCCAATGCTTGGATTTCAAAAGAATCATGAAAGGCAACACTCACCAGAACATGAGATCAAGTGCACCCTCAGCAAGTTTACAGACATAAAGCTTGAGTGGTGCAATTGACATGTCTGAGGGATGGGATACCATTCAGAGGAATCAGGGCAAGCTGAAGCAGTGGTCATGTGTGAACCTCACGAATCCTTAGCGAAGTAGAAGACCCTACGCATGGGTTGCGGTCCATTATCAACAGAGGCTGGCAGAGAATGGATTGAGAGCATGCCTGCAGAGAGGACTTTGGGTTGACAAGAAGCTTTGGAAAGGATAAAATGTGTCTCAGAATAATTGCTTGCTGGATTAATCTCAGAGACCAAAGGCTCACCTAATACATCCTGAGTCTGCAAAACTGACCGGGATGTGGAATGTGTTTTTTGGTACATGACACATTCAGAATGATCCTTGAATAACATCGAAACCATCCTTCATAAGGCACTTGACAACCATGGACTTAAATCTGAAAAGAAGACCAAAAAAATCTCATAAAGCTCGAATTTTTTCGACATCCTGTTTTTAATTAAAAAACATCGTGGTTCACTCTGATGATTTGAGTCAAACCACTTGTTTTGTTTTTTGATGGAAAAGTTTGCCCATCTCTCTAAATAGCGGGGATTTTTTTGGGAGGAAGGAGAGGAAGGGATTGCAAAGGTGAATACTTCTGCATTGCACAACAGCAAAGTTGGAATGAAATGCAAGATCACTTGAGCTAGGCAATGAGGGACTCTCCTGACAAATACTTTATGGCATGGATTCCTTTTTGTCAGAAAGCACTTACGCAGTCCTTCACAGTATGTTAACAGGCAGGAATCCACAGTGATCCCTATCACAAGAGCAACGGTGTGAATTCCATCTTCCTCAAGCCAACCTAGCTAGTCACTACCCATGCAAATAGTTTTGCTGGAAGAGTATCACCTCTCCAGGTCCATCCATAATCCATAATCTGTCCAGTCTGAAAAAACCAAGACTTTTTCAAGGAGAATATTTAAATCTGCAAGAATAATCACTGAGGCCTGCACTATGATCAATGGAAGAAGACAAACTGTCAAAAGTCAAGGGAGGTTCATTTAAATGTTACAGCTGGGAAGGTCTGAATATTTCTTCCAGTGTATCACCTGTGATATCTTTGCATATTTATGTGTGTTTCTGTCATATCTCTCATAATGAACTAAGGAGGAGGAGCAAGCAGAAGATGTTCATGAAGATATCTGCCTTCAATAGAAGACTGAGGACAGAAAGGCCTGGAAAACTGCAAAACGAACCATCTTCAGGGAAATTCTAGCCCTGCTTTACCAAAAGGCTTCCACAAAGCAAAACAACTTTGAGTCAGAGTTAATTTGCAATTATCTGAGACAAGTTTGACCCTCTAAGTGATAAGGCTATTGGCCTTGTTTTAAGCTCTGTTTTAGATAGAAGTGGTGCAGAAGCAGGGTAATGCTGGTCTTGTGAAACTGCTGCAAATCCCAGAAGCTGGCAGCTTTCACAGCACACCGTAAGACTTCTGGGCTTTATTTTGAAGTTTTAGTCTATGATTAATTGGTTTAATTCCACTTAGCAAAGTTCAATTTATGCTTTACAGTCACCGTTAGTATTTGAGTGTCTGCTTCTGTGGAGATAGACGCCATATAGAGTTGGATGGGTTTGGAAATGTTTTTCCTGTCCCCACAAAACTCTTCAGGATTTTAAAGAAACTATTGTACTGAAGGCAAACCAAGCTCTCTTAAGAAGAGGGACAAAAGAGTATGTACATGTTGTGCTACTAGTAATGATTTTGGACATCAAGATCCTCCTGGGTCTGCCTGAGGTGAGTCTCCCTCTCTCATCCTCTGTTGCCCAAACTTTTTGTGGAGAAAAATACACATTTACAGCAGCAAGGACTTCAGTGTGTGAATTTCTCATGTCCCAAATAAGTTTTCAACCACAGGACTAAAAAGCTTGTCTTCTGGACGAATGAATATTTCATTTATACAGCTGCAAGAGGACCTTGCTGGCCATCAAGCAGCCAGATCTTTTGGGGTGAGCAACTTTCTGCTTCACAGCCACATAGCTGCAGCCTGAAAACTCTGTTTCTGACAAAAGTTTAGCCTGAGGCTGCCATACTTTTCATGAGTGAAGCCAGTTTTGACAAAATAATATTTTCCCATGAAAGACAAAAAAGAAAACCACAAATTACAGGCCAGTAGTTGTATTAAACAGCAGGTCCCATGTAAACCCATGGTTTTGATTGTCATCATGTAATGAACATACACAAAACTCCTAATAGCCAAATCTAGCTGCCCTGAGATGCTTGAGAATTGCTGATCTAGAAAAACCTGAAGTGGATTGGATATGGCAGGCTCTTGGTTCAGCCTCAGCCAGCCCTGTAAGCTGAATCTGTTTACAGAGGAATAGAGCACTTGCTCTTTAATTGAGGAAAGTAGTTAAGAGATTATCACGTCTCATAAATGGCTAGAATACTCAGGTGGCAAGGTGGTTGGGTGAAAATACATTTTATTTTTAGTACATTGTTACTGTGCTCCAGTAATAAATTGAAAAGTGCAGGAAGACAGCAGTTTCAAGGAGAGCTTTTAGGAAGGAGAACTGAAGGCTGCTATTCACACCATTACTAAATTCCTGTTCCTGTTCAAAATGAGATCTGAAATGTGGTGAGGTTGCTCATTATTTATCTATTTATTTACTTGTCATGGGACTTTCAAAGGTCTTATTTTGCACAAAATTATTAACTTAGCACAGATGACTGCAAAGTTTTGACTGCAGAGCCTTTGCATTGCATTAGCACCTAGAGACATCAGTTGAGATCAAGACTGTATGTGCATTCATGGCTATAGTGACAGGCAGGCCTTTTATGAGGAGCTAATGATTTATTTCAGCCAAAAATGCAAGAATATGTTTTGATACTACTTTTTAATATGAGGAAACAGCTAGGCCAAGGTCACACAGAAAGTCATCATGATAGACAGAAACCGAATCCAGGTTCCTGTATCTAATTATGAGATTATTACTCTTTTCATCTCTGATTCATTGATGAGCAGCAGTTACATAGAAAAGCAGATTAAATTATAGAATCATAGAATAGTTTTGGCTGGAAGAAACCTTTAAGATCATCAAGTCCAGCCTTTGTCTCAGTCCTATCAACCACCAGCCCATTTCCCTCACTGCAGCATCCACTCATCTCTGAAACCTCTCCAGGGATGGTGACTCCAGCATCTCCCTGGGCAGCCCATTCCAAGGCCTGACAATCTTTCAGCAAAGAAATTCCTCGTCATATCCAGCCTGAACCCCCTTCCCCTCCCTCCCCTTCCCTTCCCTTCCCTTCCCGTCCCCTCCCCTCCCCTCCCCCCCCCTCCCCTTCCCTTCCCTTCCCTTCCCGTCCCCTCCCCTCCCCTCCCCCCCCCTCCCCTTCCCTTCCCTTCCCTACCCTTCCCTTCCCCTCCCTTCCCTTCCCTTCCTTTCCCTTTCGTCTGTCTTTAGCAATTTCATTTATTTGGTTTTTTTTTTTTTTTTTTTAACCCAGTGGACAAACCTACACCCAAGAAATAAAGAAGAGACACATTCAAAATGTTTGTGGCTTATTAACATGATCTGAGATGGTCACAAGGCTATTTTCTCTTAGGACCTGCTAACAGGGAAAACTTAGCAGCCACTTAATTTGATTAAAAATAATGAGACATAAGTGTAAATGTTTCACATTGTGAGGTGAAGGAAGCGCTGTGATTTAAAACACCTATAGCTGTGCAAATCACAGAGTCTTTCACGGGGTTCATTGAGTCCTTAATCATACAAATTCCCAGGGGTTTAAAAGCCATTCATTCTGGGAAAACAAAGCTGACTCTGAGGGACACAGATTTCCCTGGTAAATGTCTCTAACCTCTCTTTATCAAGAATGTGAGAAGATCATCAAACCATATCAAGGGATAGAGACCAGAAATAAGGTCATATCAAGAAGTTTAAGGCACGTTAAGATGGATCTTGTGAAGAATATGTGCAGTAAATCCAAGGAAATTGAGCTGAGACCTGGGCCTTTCAGAAGTGGTACAACTCCTTGCAATGAGAATCACAGGATTATGGAGAGACTCAAGCAACAGAATTTTTTGCTGTTGACTTCACTGAGAGGTGGAATTTCATGTTAGGCCTCCTGAGGTTTATTCCCTTTTCATTTAAGTCTCATGTCCCTTGGGGGTATCCGGTAGCAAGGAGCTGTCATCTGCTTGAAGGAGAGGAAAGAACTAACAGAGAGGACTTGATCAGGGGATCTGAACTTGACAGGAGGTGGTGTAAACAAACCTGGTCACAGGAGAAAGGTAGGCAAAACTAATATCAGTGAAGGACGAACTCCAACAAAAGAAGCTGAGACGTGAGTCCATAGCAGCATCTGAGGATAAACTGCAGAGAACACGTAAGACAAAGGTGCGGAAACAAGAGTTTACAAGATGAATCTCAGGAGTAAAAAATGTAACCTTCAGAAATCCAATTAGTCTGCAAGTGCCTCTATGTCCCTCAATCCTTTCTGCTCTTCTCTCCATGAAGGGACTGTGGCTCAGGTGACGGTATCTACTGTCTGTGAGAGGGATGGATCAAGGATCAAATAAATCAGGACATGACAACTAACTCAAAAGGTTCTCATATGTTTTCACCTTTAATCCTAGCCCTACTTCATGGCAAAGCCACACCTTTACTAAAGACTCTTAAGTACATTGGCTTTGATGTTACAGTGTAGGCCAGTCAAAAACAATATCACTGGCCCTGGGACAGAATTGGTTTGGGATTTTGAAAAGTCTCCTGATGTCTTCATGCCTCTGTTGACCCATTTATAATTTCAGGGCAATAATATTTATCTCTCTGACAAGATTGTGTCATGACATAGAATTCATGAATAAAGTCTCTTGAGCTCCTTAGAGCTTCGTGGCAGTCTAATAGTCACTCTGGGTTCCTGAAGCCTTATGCAGCTGTTCTGCCCCTCCACCTGTTTATCGGTTCTCTTACTGAAAAACTGAAATAATTGTTGAATTAATCATGTTAGAAAAGAGATAGAAGTCTCCAAGAAAATATAATGAGGTGCTGGAAAGTCTCATGAAAATTAATGGGAGAGTAGGTGGGAAAAAATGGAATTAATTCCCTCTGAATCTGGGAGAAAACTTCAGCTTAGAAAGGCTGTAGTAGGAGTTTTTCTACTTGGTTTGATACTTCATAATCAGCCTGAATGTAGTGACCAGTCAGTTATCACATGTGTTCTTGGAACTAGCCACAGCATGTGATACCTTTTACCAGCTTGTAATTGCTAGATTTTAAAGAGAGCCTAGAGGCATGAGAATATCAAGAAGAAATAACTTTCTGCAGGATATCTGCAGGCTTTGGAAGTGGGAATTGAGATCATGGGGAAATCAAGAAGGAAAGGACTGAGGCTGTTGCAGTGGAGGGTGGCTGTAAATAAAGTACAACAGAAATCTGTATGTTTGCAGGCACTGTTAGCTCTTCTACTTGCAGAAATACTTGTTAATTGTTATTAGAACATCTGTTTTCTATTTTGAAAGGCTGAGTTTACAAAAGTGCAGGAAACAAAACAGAAACGGGAAACAACTTCTTTTTGTGACATAACACTTCTTTCTGAAAACATTCATTACAAAGAGATGCCTTAGAAAGACATTTCAAAAATGTAAATTCAACTCAAAAGCTCAAAATGTAGGAATAAAATCAGCTTTATCCTTGATACTGATGTTCAACAGACAACTCTGAAACCCTGTTATAGAATAAATCTGAAAAACACAATAGCTGCTAGCAGTTTTCAAGGAATGAAGCCATTGTAGCCCTGGGATCAGGTACTGCACCTGCTTTGACAAGGAAAAATTTGGGATGTCAAACATTTTGCATGCTGCAATGCATATCACATGTTTAAGTGATGTTCAGTCAGTAAGGAAAGGTAATTGCCAGCAGCTTTATAACTCTGTACAGTGCCAAAAAAGATCAGCACTGATGCTGGCTTCAAATAAGCCTACATGCTCACTACTTTAAGCTGAGGGGATAAGAAGTGTTTGGCATGAAAGCTGAACATTAGGTGAGATGAAGCTAGACGGTGGTGGTTGTGATGGTGGTTTGATGGGAAGGTTTAGTTTTAATGAAAATAAATGGCTTTATGTCCCAGATCACAACTGAAAAAGGATTTTCTTGTGAGTATGGTCTCTTTTTTTACTTTCTTTTTTCTTTTAAACAGAAAACAAAAACCCCCAACAGCATTATCACAAGAACGTATAACTATTTTCTTAACATGTGTAGTAGTCATATACCCAATCTGGCAGAGAGGAAGTGACAAGTCAAAACTGCCAGATCATTAGGGTCAGATATCACAGATTAAATTGAATTTGAATAATCTCAATGTCAATAGAAAAATGTGTTTCCTATCTTTGTTCAGACACGTCTCTATTCTAAGTTCATACCTAGGTGTAAGTCTAAGATGACTATCTTTTGGATCTACCTAAGTAAAGAGGAAGGAGAAAGACAGTAGTAGTAGTAGTACAAACACTGTCTATCCATCCTTGTTTTCACTTTGGCGATATAAGGAAACTGTCCTCCAAAATATGCACTTTGTTCTTGTTTAGCCTAAGGCCATGCCTTTGAATGCTACTTATGCAGCCCATAAATGTTTATTTCTGGGTCAAAGACCACTCCTAGTATCAGGAATTAGGGTTTGGCCAGGACACATTTCCTTTCTTATTTTCCCTTTTTCCAACAGATTCATAAGTGCTGGTAACCTAGTTGTGCTCTGTGAAGCATAGAAAACCTGCCTGATCCATATAATTTCCAACTACAGGTGTCAAGTAATAAGAGAGAAGTGGCAGAGAAACAATGATTCTACTACCTGTGCATTGGGGAAATATAAAGTTTTATAATTCAAATACACAGGAATAGGTGGAATATTTTTATGTCTCGAGTGTTAAGTAATCTGGAGACCTGGGACGCTTGAAAAATTTTGGTCCAATGGAAATTAAGTGAAACTAGTATTTCACCTGTAAGTAGTGTTCCGTTTCCAGATGAAGAATTGCTACTGCTTACTTTGAGTCCTGACTCTTTTACAGAATCTTAGAATTACAGAATAGTTGAGATTAGAACAGACCTTCAAAGATCATCTAGTTCCAACCCCCCTTGCCATGGGCAGGAACAGCACCCACTAGACCAAGGTGCTCAGATCTCCATCCAACCTTCCCTTGAACACTTCCAGGAATGGGGCATCCCCAGAATCTCTCCAGTGTCTCAACATTCTTATTATAAAAAAATTATTCCTAATATCCAAGCTAAATCTACCCCTTGTAGTCTAAAGCAGTTACTGCTTATCCTGTTACCACAGGCCTTGATAAATAGGTTTCTTTCCATTCTTCTTTTAAGCCCCCTTTAAGTATTGCAAGCCTCCAATAAGGTCTCCCTGGTGCCTTCTCTTCTCCAGGCTGAACAACACTAACTGTCTCAGCCTATCTTCATAAGAGAGATGTTCTGTCCCTCTAATCATTTTCACAGCCTTCCTCTGAACTTGGTCTACCAGGTCCATGTGTTTCTTAAACTGGACATAGTACTGCAGGTAGGGTTTCATGAGTGTAGAGGCACAAAGTATTGTACCCTTTAGCCTTCCACTACACCCTTTAGTTTTACTTTTTCTTTTTGTAGCCTAATAAATACTCTGTGGATTTCTAAAAGGCACTTTGCTTCTATTGCTCCAGATGCCTCTTCCCGTGAAATTCACAGACCTAAGGTTTTCCATTCTTACATTTGCCTGATTCTTAGACTATTTCTACTGTTTCTCAGCTTTTACAGTTTTACTCACATTTTCCCAGGCTCTCTCTATCAAGGAAATTTATCTGAGCATGCTGCCAAAACAAGAGACCTTCAGAGAGGTCCTCTTTTAGGAATATTTCTTCTTCAAACTCTTCTATATTCTCCATATATCCAGGAAAATATTAACTTTGAAAATACCCTATAGACCCTATAGTGTCAAGAACAGGCTCTGCCCTCCAGCTCTTCACACAGTGATGATCTACACAAACCCTCTATTTGCATGAGCAAGTGCAAGAGCAGCGTTTTGCACACTTTTCCATTCAACCCTGCCAAGCAATTCAGCACTATCATGCCCCAAAGTTATCTGCATTGGAACTTTTGTGTCATCAAGTCTTTCACATCTAGGAGCATTTCCATGCAGAAAAAGGCTGAGGTGCACTGTTCAACTTGTCTTGAGGAGTTTCCTCTCCCCATTTTCATATACTAAATCTTTTGGAGAGATGTCTTACAGGACTATCACGCTAAGAAGTTTCCAATATCTACTTTTATTTAAAATTTTCATTAAAAAGGAAATGAGTAAAAAAATCCAACAGGTAAATGAGCTACAATTATAATCCAAGATTGCAAAATGGAAAATTATATTGTATACTTTAAAACTATTTAAAAATGGCCAATGAGTTTATCTAGAAATTCTATGTGCATATTAATCACATGTGTGTATATCTCTGCATGTATGTTTGTGTACCTATGAGTGCATTTATATCTGCAAATGTACAAATATGTAGAAGCCCTCAGGAGTTTATAAAGTAATTTCACATTGTCTTTTGTGGCTGTTTCCCACTCCTATGTTCCCATTGAGTTTCTTAAGTTCATGAATCCAAGGCATCCTCACAAGTATCTGCCTATGAACTTGAGCCAAGTCCTAAGGGAGACTGGCGTGGCATTTGCACACCCTGTTGACATTTAGAACAAAAGTCAAGCCCTGAAAACATAACAAAATTATGGGTTAGCTCTCTTTTCAGTGCCTGCATAAATTAGTGACACTGTCATCCTTGTCATTTAACACTATGGCTGCATCAGCCTAGAAATTCATATTAACAGAACTGACACATCGGTCATTGAACCTTAAGAATGGGCTGCAATGACTTTGCTTTAGAAATCTTAGCAGAGCTGTGGCAGCTAGCATCCATTATGGACTTTTCAACAAGAAATCAGGAGTGATGGAGAGAAACAAAAAATTACTGGACTGTTTTCCTTTGTAGAACACATTTTGACTGCTAATTTTAGTAGTAGCCCCAAATCCTTGTTGAAGTTTCAGATCTCTGTTAGTGGAAGAATGTAGCTTACTTACAATCTTAACATTTATATAATAGATAAAATTGATTCTGCTGATTTTAGTGGCCAAAGAACATGGTCAAAGCTTTCTTGACAGTAGCTCCTCCTTTAATTGTCTCATTGAGTTCAATGCAAGTGATCTGGCAAGCTTTAAAAACGTTCTAGCTTAGACAGAGAGCCCAAGAATTCAGCATCCTTAGTTTAGGAATCTGCTTCTGAAAGAGCTTGCCTCCAGTCCCTTTGGCTTCCCAAATTATATTTATAATCATTGCATCTACCTAACATTTCCCAACCACAATTCTTAAGGCAGTTTTAGAAATCACTGCCCTCAGTTTACAAGGAATTTAAGATGACTTGAGCACACAGAGGCTTAGTAGCAGTTGTCCAGATTCCTGGTCTCCAGAGTTATACTCTGAATTGCAGTGTCCCTGCAAGTTAGAAGCTATACAGTGTGGAACAAAACTAACCAAAGCTATCTTAATTCAGCCTGAACACTACTATGTCAGGACTAAGGAAAAAAAAAGAATAAATACAAAGGCCAGCTACTGATCCTGTGGTTAGAATGTCAGCAAGGACTCTTTAATACTATAGAGAGAGAAAGTATATAGATAGTATTAAGGAGATGAGTGTATTTTATCTTCTGTCAATGCATAAATCTATCTGAGTGAAATAACAATCCTCAGCTGGGCCTACCTCTGCATAGACTGCTTACAAATCATTGCAAACATTTGCACAGAGCAAAGCACATGACACAGATGAATAGAAAAAAGCACTGCATGAAGTGCCCAGTCCTGACCAGGGACACCTCTGGAGAATCCTTTTCACACCTTACAGTGTCAAGCCAAAATCCACAAGAATGATGAAGTCATATTTAGCTCCATAATGTTTATTGCAGTTTGCAGAACCGATAGAGCTTTACAAAGCTGACAGTCAAATGCTGCAGCTCTTCTGAAAACACTCTTCTCCTCTGGATGGGAAAACATTTGGTATTAAATATTTTAGCAGAACGAGCCTTCTTTCTAACAGAGGATGTTAGAGAATGGTGAAAGATTCACAATGATTTAACTTTTCTGGCTGAGAGAAATTGAGGCTCAGAAGTACCTTGCTAAGGTCTGTAAATCTCAGTCTTGCATCCTCTGTTCAGACCCCTGTGAGCACTGTGACTCATCATGGGGGAGAAGGAGGCTACAGAACCTCTCTGACTGTACATTAACATATGCAGACCAGAACAATTTCTACTTGTCAGTAAACATATGCTATGTTACTTGTACTTCTAAAGAAAACATTGCATCTTCTAGGGTATTTCAAATTTTCTTTTCTTTCCAAATCAACTCAAGGAAGGAATAGCTTTTTTGCAAACAAAATTGAGGTCATATTTTACCCCCTAATTAGCCTCATGGCCTCATTCTTTCTGCGGCAGGATGATGGACTGGTTGTAGCCCTGCCAAATGTGACAAGCCCTGGGAAGTGCCAGGTCCAGTTCTTGCTTTGCCTCAAGTCCCTCCCTCCATCACTGTTGCTGCTCAGGCTCACCCTGTTGCAGGCAGTCACTCTAATGACACAAAGAATATTCTATTTTTCATTCTCTCTGTGAGGGAAGTTACCATTGAACTGTATTCTGCCTTTATTTATATGCCTATTATTTTTCTGGTCAAAGGAGAGTGGTAATGGCAAGGAATAGTTGGAAAATAGAACAGAAACCATTTAAAAAGTTAGTCAGAGAGATGTAACTGTTAGTACTGTTTCCAGTGCCATACACTGACTGCGGGGACATTCATTGCCAGATTTAATGCATACAATGGGAGATAATCAGGGATATCAGACATAGACTAAATGTAATTGTAAATAGAGCATCTGTGCTGTGGTCATCTTGCTTTATCACTTATTTATCTTTCCTTGCTTAAAGTAAGAAAGCCAACATATCTTTATCAGGAAGAAGGAAGAAAGAAATTCTATTGTCTCTTATTAATTCAGAGTACTCCTTTTAATACATATCTTAAAACACACTGCCTACCTTTTGCTTTTCCTCTTTTCTTTTTCCCCTTCCTTTTCCTTCTTCACTTTCTTTTTCACCTTCTGTTTCTTTTTCACCTTTTATTCTTCCTTTTCATCTTTTCCTTCCTCTACTTCTTCTTTTTCTCTTTTCCTTTTTACTGTGAACAAAGAAGTGCCTATGGAGATTTTCATCTATTTGACACAATAAGTGGAAGCCTAATTTTCCATACTTCCAATGACATTTAAATCTATCCCAAAGGCATGAAAGGCCACTGCAGACTAGCTTCATTTCAATAATTTGTTTGTCTTCAATGCAGTTGTACAAGGGGTAAATTTAGTTGTTATTTTCACATATGAGCTAGTAACCCATGTTTTCTGTGTTGTACAACTGCCATTATGCAGTTTCTTGAAATTCAGATACATGGCATTTAACTGGAGGGATAGTGCTTAAATAAATCATCATCTTTGCCTTATTTTCCCCCTTCTATTCAATAACTTTTCTAACAACAACACTTGTCTGCGTTGTAGATCATCAGGAGGAATTCTACCTTAATATTTAGGAATATCTTGATATGTCATGTTTTTAGCCTTTTTCAGCTGTCTTCTTCCATCATTGTAAAAAGATCTATCCTACTAGTTTAGCCCTCTAATCTCCATAGAAATATTAGTATGGATGTAGCATACGATGCCTTGGAATGACCTCAGCTGGATCACCTCTTGTGTGTGCCTCAGGCTGTTATTCAGGGTTTTATCACATGGTTTTCTTGATCCTTGTATTTGGGTGAAGAAGAGCACTTTGACTCCTGATGTTCTGAGCTACAGCAACATAGTACAGCATAGCAGGAGAAGATTCATAGACTGAATAAGGTTATTCTGAAGACCTGATATCCCCATTGTAATGTTTTTGGTATACTGTTACAAGCTAGCTCTACTCTAGTTCCATAGAGTAAATGCTTGTTAGTGGCTAGAATATATTAAACAGATTTCTGAAGCCCATTTTCTCCTTCACTTCTGCCTGAATGGGATCTGGTTTGCTCCAAGACAACTCTGAGATGCAAATTAAATAACAATGAGAGGGGACCATCAATAGATTTACCTCAACAGTACTCTTCTGGTGCAAAGTAAAATGATAATGTCAGGGCATAAATGCTAGCCACAGAAAACTTGTTTCTTTTTTATTTCCAACTTGATTGGGCTGTTTATTTAACAAAGCATCTGGCCATCTTTCTTTCTCCTGTTAGCAAGAAGTATCTCTGCTAGTTTAGATCACTGTCATAATTCAGTTTGTGAAGGAAATGCAAATAGGTAGTAACATGAATCTATATTTCCTCACTCATTGTTTTTCATACAAAAGGGGTTTAGTGATGTTTTACTCAAGTTGTATTTGCAATTGAAGCACAGAACAAGGCTTGTTTCACAGCAGTGTAAATGTGACAGAAGAGGCAGTATGGTCAGATAATCTACAGCCACTGAGATTGCAGGAAAGCTAGGAAGAATAGACATCCTTAGGGAGGATATACATCCTTTGCAAAATTGGGTTATTTGAGGAAACTGGTAGGTAGTTGTTGTGGTTTAATCCCAGCCAGCAACTCAACACCACACAGCCACTCACTCAATCACCCCCCAGGTGGGATGAGGGAGAGAATTGGAAGAATAAAAAGGAGAACATTCATGGGTTGAAATAAAGACAATTTAATAAGGAAAGCAAAAGCCACACACACAAACAAAGCAAAAGAGGGAATTAATTCCATGCTTCCCACAGATAGGCAGGTGTTCAGCCATCCCCAGGACAGCAGGGCTCTGTCGTGAGTGACAATTACTTAGGAAGATAAATGCCATCACTTCACATATTCTCCACTCCTCTTTCTTCCCCCAGCTTTATCTACTGACATGACATCCTATGGCCTGGAACATCCCTGGGGTCAGTTGAGGTCAACTGTCCTTGGTTGTGTCCCCTCCAAACTTCCTGTGCACCACTAGCCCACTCCTTGGTGCAGTGCGGTGAGGAGCAGAAAAGGCTCTGACTGTGTGTGAGCCCTGCTCAGCAGTAACAAAAACATCTCTGTGTTATCAATACTGTTTCCAGTACAAATCCCAAACACAACCCTAAACCAGCTACTATGAAGGAAATTAATTCTATCCCATCTGAAGTCAAGACAATAAACAAGAAAGGTTTGTGCACCAAACATAAACCTGACACTTTGTTGTGTTTTTTTCATTTTCTAATGGAAAATATCTTCATATCAAACAGAATTTTCCCCTTCTGCTGTGTATCCTCTTGTGAAACATGTTTGTGTCTCCCTGCAATTGCTCTCTGCCTCTTAAATATCTTCAAACTTTTTAGTGTATTGATAGTAAAGTGCTACCAGATTATGACTCCTCTTACAGGAACACTCATGAGAGGGTAATCAAAAGGGTGATATCAGTAAAATAGCAGAGTATCAGGAGGCTATCAATGGGAGATGCAGAGGCTGATGTTCAGCCCTGAGTCTCCAGGATTTTCCCACTACCTGTACTTCAAAAGCCTGTGGCAGTCAGTGGGCTTTGCAAAAGTGATGGTCTAGTTGGGTTTGATCCCACAAGGCCAATGGAGAAAATCCAGAGTATTTGCCTAAAGGGAAATATCACAGATGTAACACCTTAGACATTAGGTAGTGTTCTGCATCCTTGAAAGAGGAAAGGAAAAATCCGTTTCCACCTGGGCCATACATTCCTATAGCCTATAGCTGGCCTTTGTCATAAAAACACTGATGTTTTCTATCTATAAGTAAGGGATAAGTGGGAAAAGCTAGATATCACACTAGATATTCTAATCCCTGAACATTATGCAAGAGAAAAGCAGGGAAGATGGCTTGCAGATAGATTCTTCATCCTCAAGACCATTGTCTTGACCTGCGATCTTTCACAACCCCCAAAACAAGCCTGATCAGTGTATGATTGTATGGATGTCAGTATGTTACAAAAACCCTAAAGCCCTCCCTGACTGGTGCTGCAAAGTGTGTTGGCAACAGGGGGGATGTGCGTGGCTGTGCAAAGCTGTGAGCAATCAGACAGTTCATTCTTCTTTTAAGAAGTGTTACATGTCCAGGCTGTGGTATTCTGGTTCCTTTCGAAACATGTCAGCTTAAACAATCTCTGCAGCACACATCCCTTTCCTCCAGTCCTGTTTTTTTCCATATGCTGTTAGAGCAGTTCAGTTCCCCTTCACAGTCTGCACCGAGGTTTTTATATAAATGAAAGTTACTGCAATGATTCGCAGCCACTTCATTATCGCTGCTGTGCTGGATGATAGGGGTTGGAGCATTTCCAGTACCTATAGAAATATCCTTGGCTGGAAGGAGGCAGGTAACAGTCTGGGCTGCCTCCAGCAGAGGGAAGTGGTACACACACACTTCCCAGCGTGCTCCCTCCCGCCGCTGTGCAGAGCAGCCAGGAAAAATGTCAGGTCTAGTGTTTGAAGGGCTGAAATTTCGCCCCAGCCAGCACAAACGCCTAATTTAATCCTCTTTGGTTCCTCGTCACAATGGTCTCACCCTCCATTCCCCCCAGATTATGAATTCAGGGGTCTCAAACTTCTCACACCCCACCCCTTGCAATAAGACTTCTGTAAATGTAGGATTTTAAGTCACAGTTAAGAGCTGGGAAACACAGGTGCAGCCAGGGCTCCAAACAGAGTTTTTATTTTAAGTGTAAGGTTTTATATTAACTTCCAGAGGCTGCTTTGAACTGGGGTTGCCTTTTCTCTGAAAACTCATCAGCAGTGATGACAGAGGAACTCCTCTGAAAGAAATTGGGTTTGTACAGCTCATCGTAGTGCTGCCTACAAGTGAATCTGTGTGCAGAGACACCCTCATATTCCTGCACATCAACACACAGTGGAAGGCTCAGACACATAGTTTGGTTTTTTTTCCCCTCTCCTTGTGCTTGTCACACTCACATTTTTCTGTCACAGGGTCCCTTTTCAGTGTACACAAACACACACATGTGCCTCCACAAACTGAACAAAATTGCGCTCATATCTTACATGGAAGGAACCCTTTACCACTTCTCCTTGACAGTTATACACTTCTAAAATATATTTGACTTTTTCCTTAGCTTCTCTACCTTCAGAAAGAGTAGAAGCCTGCTGGAGATTAATTTATGGGGAAGATAATGTCCTTAACCTACACTTCCCTGAACTGCCTTAATGCTGTTTGCAAAGCAACCAGATGACTTTTTCTTTCCCTCACCCCATCTAGAGCTGCAGGGAGGCAAGTTTTGCCTCAAGCTTTCAACCTTTTGATGCACGGATTTTCCACGCTGAGCTACAGTAGGTGGGTAACAAGAAGATCCTATTAAAGTGAAATCAAGTAGCAAAAGGACTGTCAGCTCAGCAAATCAGAAACATATAGGACCTTCCTTTACTGCATTCTTTCCTGCTCACTACAAGAAAGAAAGAAGGGGAGCTGGGGAAAAGGTGGTTAAGGAGGAGAAAAGAACAAAAGAGAGCAATAGCACTCTGGCAGTGTCTTGTTATGTCAGAAATTAATCGTTGCTGGTAAAGACACAGTCTCTTTAATGAAGAGGCTGCTGCAATATCATCGCAACAACTAGCAACCCACATGTTTGATTACAACAGGTTGAGCCAGTGCACACTCCCCTGTGCCAAACTCAGAAAAAATAAATCAAATGTCTCTACCTGAGGCTCCTTCATTTCCTACACAGAGATCTACTTTAATGCAAGCTTTCCACAGTACTTTTCTTTGCCAAGAAGGGGACGGTGATGGTTTATTTACCTACTTACCTATCCTTGAGCTATGTGGCTTTTATTTGAATAAATTAAACTGACTGTTTCAAGTGATGCTTTTAACCTCTTGAGTCTGGATCTAATTCTCAAAAGAGTTTTTGCTTAAAACCTGTTTTTCAAGTTTTCAACCAAGAATCGACCATCTTCAGGATACAATTTTCTTAAAGGACCTTGGAGCCTATGGGTAAGAGAAAATATCATCCTATCTGGCTGCCTTGCCTGCTTTTAGGTTTCCTATACATTTATGATAGACTAAAAGTGGAACAAGGACTTGCTAAAACAAAGAAATTTATCTTATTCTGTGAAGTTACTTCGCTTATTTGCTGTGTATGACTATGAGACCAGATTTTCAGGTGCTGGGAATTGCTTTAAATTCACTGCTAGCAATATGTTAGGTTTTTTAATGCTGTCATAATACTTTTAATATTCCTGAGTGAGTTTACTCATTTGTTTTTCTCTGTCTAGTCAATTCTCTTTTCCAGGACATCGGTGGTAAATAGTTGAAAAACTCTTATAGTTAAGAAGTTTTATTTTAGTATCTAAAGCAGATACTCAGAATCTTAATTTCTAATTTTGGTGAGGGAAGGTGTTTACAATTTATGTTCCTGGATCTCAGCAGCAACAAAATTTCAGGTGCCAAATACTCATTTGTGTAAGGTGACCTATATCTGAGGCAAGGAATTCTATGGTTCATCAGGAGAGTTGGCAGCTGTTATGGGCATGGAATGTTGTGTTGTTTTTTTTTTTCCCCTTGGGTGTCCAGAAGAAGGAAAAAAAACTAGTATGAAACAGGAAAATATGGGCTAAAAATACACACAAGATACCTTTTATTTTTGATGTACTGTAGAAAGTTTTAAAGGTGTTGACTGGCACACTAAAACATGACATGTATTAGATCTGACATGCTGTTATAGTGGACTGGTTTTTTTCTCTACAGTTCAGTGATTGTATTTTTCTACATGCTATGCAACATCACTGTATTCAAGCATACTGTGGTTTTACTTAGGCACATACATCTGGAGGAGGGACAGAGAAAAACATCAGGATTGTAGGAAGTGAAAAAACAGCGTTGTCACGAATTCATCAGGACCAGGGTGCAACAGATGCCATCAGAGCTCTCAGAAATGCGCAGCACAGAAGTACAGAGTTATCCAAGCTCAGACCTTGTTTTGG
Organism: Urocolius indicus; assembly: GCA_013401255.1. Classification (NCBI taxonomy): domain Eukaryota; kingdom Metazoa; phylum Chordata; class Aves; order Coliiformes; family Coliidae; genus Urocolius; species Urocolius indicus. The sequence continues at coordinate 372,558 of WBNH01005609.1, read as the reverse complement.
CAATGTTGGTTCATTGCTTACTACTGTGCATAACTAGAGCTCACCATACACCATGCTGGGCTCTTCAGGCACTGTAAAATAGTCCCTGACTAGAGATCAGTATGCTTCATCCCAAATAAAATTGGGATAGATCTGTTGCAGGCAAGAGGTTTATTCCAGATCTGGTCTGGCACACTTGAAATCAGAATTTAGACCTAAACAGAATAGCTATTGTTATTATTATCATTATCAACAGTGCTATTATCTCTGTGTAAACAAAATGCCGCATACCATGACGAAACTGCTGCTTTTATCTCTCTTTGTAAAGCCCCAAATCCTGTAATCTAATTGTTACACATCCTTGCTCAAAAGAAAGGCTCAAATATTAGCTTAAGGTTGTAATAGCAATTAGCACTGCAGAAGCTTAAGCTATCTGTGTAGATCACAGGGTTTGCTTACCACATATTTTATCAGTAGGTTAGCTTGGGTACCTTATCATCTGAAACTGGAAATCTTGAACTCAGCTGTATTTTTAGGTGTCTGTTGTGAATGTGTTTTTATGTTTTATACTCTGGGTGAATGAGTATTAAACACAGGAGGGAATGCTATGGGTAAAGGAATGGGAAAAACAAGTTTTTAGAAGTATAATGGTACTAAATAATGCCAAAATGTATTTGAAAGAGGAGTGCCAGTGATATCGGCTTAACTGATGGTAGGACTGAGCCAGAAGCAGGTTGTCACTCACCACTGTCGGACCACAGGTAGTAATTCACTCCCAAACACAACTCCTGCCACCTGAATGCAGAGTTGAGCAAAGCAACTCTGCTGCCACTTACATCAGGGAAATTCAGGGACCAGAACTCTGGAGGCAAGATGCTCTGGCTTTGGCACTGTGGCAAATTTACTGCATGCCTTTACTGAGAGCATTTTCAACTGAACTTTTGAAATGTCATCCAGCTTGTCTTCTGCTGCCTCTGTTTATTGGCTCTGGAGAGGGAATAATAAGGCTCCTTCTGTAGGATGTTCTCTGCTCATGTCCTGTTTTTTTCTGCTCTTTGCTTACCTTGTCCCTATTGATAACCATCTGAATCAAGATATAGGATTATGAGGACCTTTACTTTTAACCAGAGTGGTTGTTCTTAGGCTCTGAAGATAAAAGCGAAGGAAAGCACTCACAGGAGAAACTAAGTCTAATCCTGTTCTCCAGCACAGGAGGAACAATCAAGTTGCTCTGTTAGCAATTTAAACCTCAGATCCCTCCCCTCCCAAAATAATACTCTCCATCCTTCCTTTGCTTCTTCACTTCAATAACACCATTTTCTCTTTGATCTAAGCCCTTGACATGTCTTCATTTCCATTTTGTTGTCTACCCTTGTACACAAGTATTCCCTCTACAAAGGTCTCCTCTCCTCCTCTGATGGCTGGCCAGATGCACTGCATGAAGATCCAAGAAGTCACTAACAGGTAGCTGAGCTGGCCAGTTTACATGTGCTGACTGGCCAGCTGGCAGCCTGAGCCAAGCAATTAGCTAACGAGCTTATACTGCCGCCTTTCACTCAGACTAGCTGTGCTTTGTCGTTGTCTCTCACACCACTGATTTTCATAAAATGTGGGATATTTCTATCTTTTAAGCTTTTACCCCTCTAGAGAATGGGGTGAAATTAGCCACCAGGCTCAGAATATATTGCTGGGTGCAGGACTGACAGATGGGGAGCCAGATGGATAGACAGTGCTCTTATAAAAGCCTTATTTCCTTAGGAAAAGAGGCCGTCGGGTCTAAGCACTATTAGTAAGGGGCTACAGGATGGGAGGAGGATCATGACCCTCATTAACAGATGTCATGTGTCAGGCACTTTTGCAGCGAGGTGTAGAGGAAAAGTAAGTAAAGTACCTTCTTTAGGTTTTGAAGGTGTGAGTTTAAGTGCTGTTGTGTCTCCAACAGATTCACAGCAAGCTGGAGTAGCTCCTCATTTAAAAGGGAAAGGGAAAGGAAAGCAGATTTGTCACTATCTCCATTACTCCTTTGTGTATTGTCATTTAAAAGCATTCATGTGGCTTTTCTTAATCCGACCCAATAGGCTCATGAAACCTTTTCTGATGGTTTTCTTCACTCAGTCCAATAGAATAAATGAAATGGCATATTAAAAGTATAGTCTCTCATCCTGCAAATGACTGAACTCATCCTCTGACCCAGTTGCACTCCTAAAATGTTTGGATCAGGCGTGATCAAGCTTAACAGGCAACATAGCCTATATGTGGGGATTTCAAACAAGAAAAAAAGACAGTTTTTAAATCTACTGTCTGCCAAATCTTAAACCCATAACTGAAACACCCCTTCCTAAAGTCCTAGTCACTAAATGTCAAAATGCTACAGAAAAAAATCAGCCTCTGAAACCCTTCTTTGGGGTTTAGTAGTAGTGGTGTGTAGTAGCAGTGCAGGTTTTGAGCTACTTGATCCCTGATATACTCATGATTATGTAACATTCTATAGGATCAACCACTTATTTCATTTTAACTCTTAGATGCAGATGCTAATTTTTATACCATCCCATCCTTTGTAGCACCCTCTGCCCTCTAGTGAGCTGGCATCTGAGATGGGCAGTGTAAAGCAACCAAAAATAAAATGCCATAATTGGGAGGATTATCATGTGCAGAGTTAATATGTGAGTAAAATCTAACTCCAGTAGTTATTAGATTCCCTCTCTAGAAAAGTGGAGGGGGGAATCTTTGGTTGAACCCAATTTCCAGCTTGAAGAGCTGCTGATCAGTAAGGATGCTTTGACTTGTTCTCACTTCGGTGTTTATCTGATGTATGGATGCTTGTTTGCAGATGAAAATGAAATGGAGAGAGTAAAAAATTCTGAAGAAAGTAGTGTTACTTACAGTTGTATTTAGATTTGTAGGATAGATATGAAAACATCTCATGCTCTTGATGCCATGCACAAAGTCATCACAGCTGGGAGTATCCAGTACAATATAAATAAGCAGAGATTCTGCTGGAGCATTTCAGAATAACTTTCACTCACATTTTCCAGTAATCTGATGCACCTTCAGTATCAAAAGCTTTGTAATCATCCCTCTTTCTTTTCTTTCACTGCAAAAGTTCCTCTTAAAAAAAATCAGGTCCATTCTTCACAAATACTGACTGACTGCTGAGGGATGTTCTCATGCCTCTTAAGTTCGAAGCTACTGTACAAAATTTACTTATGCAGGATGGCAATCCAAATAATCTCATTTTGTATGAAAGTATATAAAGATCATATCAAAATCTCATTGGAGCTCCATCCTAGCAAGGAGAAGTTGCTTGCTTATGAAATTGTGTTATGAATGAACTTTGCATCTGGTCCTGCTACTGTACATGATTGTTTCTTTGTGACTTTTGCAATGAATAAAGGCAAGACAGCTGAGCAGGGATGTGCAGGATTAGATCCATTGCTTTTTACAATATTCTTTTTTCCTAGGGCATTTTAATGATAAAAGACCAGTATCTGCCCTTGCTTAACCTCCAGCCACCCCACTGATTTCCAAATTCATTCAAAATTCAAGTTCATTCCAAATTGCAATGAATGACTTTACACACTGGAGCCCTTTTATTCTTTCTCTTCCAGATTGTTTCAGCCCAGACAATGGGCTCTTACCTGCATGGGTGTATGACTGAGATAAAACCACTGACTTTAGCAGACGTGCTCCGTCGTGACTGAGAAGCCAAAACTGGTCTGTGATATACAAACTTTAATGGAGTGGAAGCCAGGGAAGAGCGTGCAAGTAAGCACCATTTTAACTCCTTAGCATAGTTTGTGTTTATATCAGTCCTGACTCATGGTTTATATACATAGGCTATGTATTAAATATCACTGCATTTGCACTACATGTATCTGAGATAATTACGGATATTGTAGTAGTGGTGGGAATTACAGTCTTTAATGCATTTACCCTCACAACATCTGATAAAGTGAGGAAGTATTTTTATCTGTATATTATGTAGAGGAAACTGAAGCCTTGATGGTATTTTTGCCACACCAGGGAACTGAATCTAGGTTTTCTGAGTTGAAAGCTAGCACTCAGACTGTAGGTCTGTCTTGATATAAGCAGTACAAATAGGCACAGAGAATAGTGCTTCTTGTAAATTGGGGATACTGAACTACTTGGTCGTGATACAGCAGACATGATAAATTGCTTACTGTTAAATAAAGTGTTAGGGAATTGTCACGTAGCTATGGAGAGGCTAAGCTTTTATTAATGATGCACAAGGCATATATTTCAGCTTATTCTTCCATATCCATATTGACTCTGAAGTGCAAACAATAATACAAACTAGCTTTTGCCTGTAAACTAACACAATTTATCTGGAGGACAGAGCAGAAAGTGGGAGCAGAGTCCAATTGCTCCCTGTTCATGTGCAGTGGTGTGCCCACTGATGGAAGCAGCCCAGACACGGGACAGAGGAAATGCTGATGCTATTTACTTTTCTGATGAGGATTCATGGAGATAGGCTCTTGATCGAGCCCTAAGAGATTAATAAGTGATGAAAATGTGTATCAGATCCAGTAATCGTACTCAGATCTGCTGTGCCAGTACCACTAGCTCACCTTTTCTCTCTGTAATCATACAATAATGTGCTTACTTTGCCACATCAAAGGTCAACAGCTTGTTCAGTGCATGGAAAGGAGATGCCTGAAGTGAAAGTGTTGGGAGAGTGGGGGCTTTATTCTGCTGTCTCAGAGGTCATTCTCTAAAGGGGAAAGGAGGTGTGTCCAGATCAGAGCTGTTCTTTTAGTAAGACCAGAGCTGCCTATGAGTGAAATAACTGGCTTCTCATTTCCCAAGAGCATCTAGCAAGTGAATGAGACTATTCACATGAATTTTGCTATTGCACAAACATAAATCAAGAGTGAGATATTTAAAGTTAGTCAAGAGAAGTGGCCATACTGGAGAAAAAGGAAATATCACACAGTTGTCTAAAACAGCAGATTTGGTCAGAAAAAAATCTCCTTCACAATGAGATTATGGCTTGACTATGAGTGGAGAATGGTCTTCCAAGTTTGATTTGATTTCAAATAATGTTTGATATGCTACAGTATATCATTGCAATTTAACAGCAATTCCCATTCACACAGCTAATCTAAATAACTTCTTACATGTACCTATGACCTTGCTAGACTTTTATATGAAAACCTGAATGTTTCATGATTATTAAAAATATAAAAGTCATCCATTCCATCCATTTTGTATGGTGAGGTGAACAAAATTGAATACGATGTCACAGTGCAGTATTAGGGTCATTATTGTTTGGAGATTCTTCTAATATGGCCAGTTTTATTGAAGATGTATTATATTACAGTTATTCGTGGCCCTTTTATCATGTACTATGGATTAAGAACTATTCTGTCCTATCCCATGGATTAAAAATGAACGTGCTTTAAATTTTTAGAGAGGAAAATATGTCTATGAGAAGGTGTAATTTGATCCTCTGGGCAATTTATACCCTTCTTGATATGATCTGCACCCCTTTGATGAAGATCTTCTTCCTCCTTCATAAGACATCAGTGGAATTTCCGGAGACAAAAGAGTGCTCATTCAACTTCCTTACGATGAATGAACTAATATGTCATTTGAAGTTGGCCACATATGGTATATGCAGCATGTTTACACAATATCAGAGCACTTACTTGAAGAACAAGTGTCTTTCATGAGAGCAGCCTTCTGAAATGCTTTCCATAGTTTTTTTTTTATTTAAAAAAAAATTAAAAGGATACATTTACAGAGTTAAAATATAAATAATTCATAGGGAAAATGAAAATAATAGGCTTATGGAAGGGAGAACAGAGACCTATACACTTACAGGACCTTCCATCTAATTGCCTATAAATAATTGTCTTGTACATATTACCCACAACAGAGCATGGTCTCTGACAGTGTTATCAGCTTGAATGTCAGCTGCGGAGCTCAGCTGCTGTTTGTAAATGGTCTTAACTGTGCTCTTGATTTTTCTGTGCTTACTGTATATAGTTTTGTTTTATTGGCACTGTACTGTAAGCATATTCTGCACTATGCAAATATAAGAGCTGAGAAGCATATGGGCCGAATCCTGCAACATTCACTCAGGCAAATGTCCAATTCACTTGATGGGAACTTTTCCTAAGTAAGCGATAGGAACAGACTCTCAAACCCATTGTATGCCTCCGTTGATTTCTCAGGTATGACAACAGACGCTAGGACTTTATGAACAAGAAAAGGAAGAGTATAAGACCCACTACCCTTATTGGGCATTGAGTAAGTGCTCAGTTCTGTCCTCTTCAAGCCCCAAGATCCACTGAGATGCTGCAAAAAGCCCAGTCGGGATGATCCCTCACATCCTTCAGCATCTTACTAAAAAAACAGCTAATAAAGGGAAAGAGCATTATAAGTAATAACACTTCTCCATCTCTACTCTGGAGTCTACCTCATGGTACTAGCAGTGGAGACATCCACCTGAGTTTATGCAGACAGAGTTAATCTGTGCTGTCCACTCCTTGGAGTGAGGAGGAAGAGGAGGAAAATCCTGCCTTTTCCAAAGTCTCCATGATTTCTGCTCCATTAACCTTTTCAAGAGCTTTAGCAGAGAGACATAACTCAGAGTAGGAATTTAAGGATTCAGCTGTGCATCTAGCTTTGGTTAAACCCTGACATCCATCCTACAGGAAGGAGGTTTCAACCCTCAACCATGCAGGTGGCTAAAAACTCTGTCCCATATCCTGATCTCTGTGTGTTACACAGTCTTTTCTGTGATGACAAGAAACATGCTGTGGACTTCAGGTCCAAGTCCTACAAAGGTTCACATATATACTTAACCTTTTTAACTCCAGTTTTCTCTACAGTGCCCATGACAGCCTGATATATATCAGAGAAGCTGGATTTCATCGATTTAGCTACCATGGGAACCAGTGCAGCAATGATACTGTGGTAGAGGCTTCAACACGAGCCCAATAGGGACCCTGGCTACACACTTGGGGATGCCAAAGTGAGCCGAAGACTGAGCTGTGTATTTTCAAAACTCATGTAATCCCTAACAGCTAGAGTAACATTAGCAGTGGTACTCATATCTTCCTTTGTCCTGCAGTCACATCCTTTCAGCGATGCCTGATTGGAAACTTAAGCTTCAGCCCTTATTCACATGCCTCATCCTCATGTGCCTTTAAACCAAAATGACTAATTCAAATAGAGGCTTAAAGGTCAAACCCTCCAGACCTGATTTTGCAAACCCTTTTGTACGTGACTTTTTTTCTTGTCTAAAAAACACCTCAACAAAACCCCCAAAAAGCTATTCTCATTAGGAAATGTTGGCAAAAAGGGCTTAATTACAGAAATCGTTTTGCTCCCTATGGAGAAAGCATGAAGAATGGCATATTTCCACGTTTGAATTGCACATTCATCAAGAAAAGAGTGATTTCCCCTTAAGAATGTACTGGAGGAGTAGAAAAGAGCATTGAACCCTGGGGTGTGTACTGTTTTATAGTCTCTGAAAGGCAAATGGTTTCACTTCCATTGATTAAAATATATGAGTTTTTCCCTCTGGATTACTCTCCTGGAAATAGGGTAAAGAAAAAAAAAGGTATATTTAGTACCAGCTGCCAACTAGTGCAACACCTCTTGGCAAAGGGCTTACCTAACCAACCAAAGCCACTTCTGCTGCTGAACTTCTTCAGCAAGAAACCTTTGACCGCAGCAGATGTTGCTACTTTATCCCACTTTATGGACGGTGACTTTGCGATGGGTGTTTTCATTGTTTCCTTCATGCAAATGTCAACATGAAAACACAACCAGACATCAGGACTATTAAGTGCTAATTTAAGCTGTAGCTCCAGGACTTGCTCTCCTTGCTCTCCTAACACACAAGGTCTAATAGACTCATGCATTAGTCTTTTCAATCACCTTCGTGTTCCACAGATGTAGCTTCTTTACAAAATCTGTAAAAAAAACACTGTTTGGAAGACAGTTTGACTTAAGAGTCTACGGGCACAAGGAGCTTTTCAACTGTGCAAAGCTACTGTGGGACAGGACACAGTATGGCAGATTGGTGAACACTGGCATTTTAAAAGGTATATCTTCATAAATGATGCTCCAAATTGGTATGCAACACACTTCTGCAGCCACGGTAATTCACTGTGAATTGAAGCAGAGGGATTTTCCTAAGCAAAGTCGTTTTTTTCCCATTAAATTACTATTGTTCTTTTTCTTTTTTTTTTATCTCTTTTTTGTTGTTTTTCTTTCCCTTATTCCAAGAGCATCATTGTCTGGTTCAGTTAACAGGGAAAGGCCAATTACACAAACAGCGCTGGTCTGTTAAACTTGGCTTCATCAGCCAAAATTCAAGCAAACACTATTCTACTCCACACTTGGGTTTCCTAGTTTTCATTTAATAACGTTGTTGGAGTTTTAAATAAATAAATGGCTGGAGTGAACAGGCAGATCAGATGGAGGCATTTCAAAACTGCAGGAAAGTACCACAAATGAGTAAGAACAGCAAGAACAAGAGAAAAGAAAAAGTTATATGCAATTGGAAGTGAAGATGTTCCATTTCCTTTCTAAAATAAAATGCAGACTGCTCATGTGACTGATTTAGTATTGAACAAGAGAGGGAAAATTGCCTCTTGGCATTTAAATGGAAATGTTTCTCGTTCAGAAATTTTGGAAGCTTGCATACTGTATGATTTTAGAAAGGCTCATACAATTACCATTGAATTTGGATGAAGTCTAGTCCTAACAATATATATATCTCTCAATTAAACTTTGCCCTTCCAGAGACCTAAATTACCTTTGCCTAGAGTCTAGATTCCTGATGTGGAATATATTCCAGTGGCAATAAGGAAGGGCAATGCAAATGCATTTCATTTTTAATATGTATGACTGAAAAAAAACCCCAGTGAACAGCAGCAGCTATTTTGCAAAGCAGACCTTTATGTTGATAACTGCTGTTTAAGATTATGTTCTGATTTGTTGTGTACCTTTTTACCTTGATTTCTGGGTTTGGAATAAAACACAATCTTAACCCTGGCTTTCCACAAAAGCTGGAAATTTTAGGAGAAAAGGGAAAAAAAATAAAAAAGGCAGAAAATAGTAGATTTGCACCAGGCTGATTTAAAGGTATGCCATGAAGAGAACAACTCCCGTGTAGCTCAAAGCACTGCATGAAGTACTGCAGTCCATTAAATTCACCACTCTTCTTACCACGCAGTTTTAGGACCTAAGACAGTAATCTCACCAAGATTTGTGGTGCTAACATCAGCCACGTAGAGACTGTTGCTGAAAAGTTTTGTATGAGCAAATTTTGAGGAGTGACCGGAAACAGAGTGATGTGACAATGTAGTGAATGAGAAAATGAGTGCAAATGGCAACAGGGGATGAATCCTGGCAGGGATAAGTTATCAGGGACTTACTCAAGGTCAGGCAGTGAAGTAGTAGCAGGGCCTGACATCTAGCAACACCAAAACCCCTTCTTGCATCAGATCATGTTGAACAGCAGCATTAAATAGCTCTAATTTCCTGTCACTGTAGTTTAAAAACAAAATGAAACCTCCACAAAGACTTAAAAGGCAGAAAGAGGTAGCATTGATCTTCCTTCCAAAGAAGTAATCTGAAAATATGCATCTGAAATCTTGCAGGCCTTCCTCCTGAGAATTTGATTTTAATTATCAAACAGCTCAAGTAAAATAATATTAATAATAATTAATGATAATAAATATTTGTAATGCTATTACTACTGCTAATAATAATAATAATGATGAAGAAGAAATCTCCTGACACCACTGTGGATGATGCTTCCTGACCCCAAAAGCAAGACATTATGCAACTTGCCTAACTAGGGGCAAGGAGGGAACAAAGATTTCCTTCCTCATCATCACACACATTGAAGCTGCAGGCCACCTAACCCCAAGAAGAGACAGAAGCTCACTGGGGCCAGGACATGAATGCACCATCTGAGACAGCTCTCCGTCTCATCCTTGTCCCCATCCTGATCCCCATTCTATTCATGTACTGAAGCCAATGGCTATCCCATCTCATCCTCGTGCCTACTCCCCACCTACTCTCAATCCCTGCCCAAGCCCAGCCCATGCCTACAGCATGCCAACACATTCTGCTTCCTCTTTGCTCCCTTCCAATGCTTATGTGCACATCCAACCCATCTCCTCCCCATGCCTATATTGTGCCCATGGTCATGTCATGCCCACACCATATCCATATCCACCTTCTCTCTGCCATGCCTATGGGTCTATGTTTATGTCCATCTCCTCCCCATGCCAGACCTGGCCTATGCCTTCCCCACGTCTGTGTTATACCCATGTCTTCCTTATAACCCTCCCTTCCCCATATCCATGTTATATCCATCCCTATGCCCATCCTCTCTCCATGCCCATGCCATGCCCATGATTATGTTCTCCCCTGTCCCATGCCTATGCCATGCCCATACACATCCATTTGGCCATACACATGCCCACCTCCATGCCATGCACATATCTGTGTCCTCGCCTGTCCTATGCATATGACATGACCCTGTCATGACTATGCCCATGTACATGTTCTTCCTCGCCCCATATCTGCGTCACACCCATGCCCATGCCCAGCTCCTCCCTCTGCCCATGTCATGCCCTTTTCTATGTCTACCCCTTACCTTATGCCTATTGCATGACTATGGCATACCCACGCCCATGCCTAAGGTCCCCCTGCCCCATCCCTATGCAACATCCCTGCCATGCCCATGCCCATGCTAATGCCCATGTCTATGCCCCACTCCTCCCCCTGGACATACTTTGCCCATGTTTATGTCCACCCCTGCTCTGTGGTTGTGCCATGACTGTTCCATGTCCATAACCATCTCATACAAATACCTATCTCCACCCCATGCCCATGCCATCCCCTGACATTCCATGCTCAACTGCTCCCCACACCATGCCCATTATGTCTATGCTATGTCCATTTCCATGCCTATGTCATGGCCCCATCATGCCCATTCTTACCTAATACCAATGCCTATCTCCTTCCCATGCCCATGCCACCCCATTTCATGCCCATGTCTCTGTCTCCCTCGTTCCATGCCTATGCTATGCCCATGTCATGCTCATGCCCATGTCTCCCCTGCCCAATGCCTGGGCTATGCCCATGCCTTGGCCATGCCTACATCCTAACCTGCCCCATGTCTGTGTCATGACGCTGTTACGTCTGCTTCTTTATCACACCAATGCCTATCTTCATCCTATGTTATGTCCATGCCTACATCCCTCCTGCTCCATTCCCATATTATTCCAATGTCATACTCATGTCTATGTCCTCCCTTGCACTGACTGTGTCACATCCATTCCCTTCTCATACCAGTCCCTCTCTCCATCCCATGTCCATGTCACCCCATGCCATGCCATGCCCGGCTCCTTCCCATGCCATGCCCATGTCTATGTCCCCCTGCCCTATGACTGTGCCATGCTCATCTCATGCCCATGCCTATGTCCTGGCCCTGCAGTGCCCACCTCCGTCTCACACCCGTTTCCCCCTGCAGACCCGCTCCAGCCCGTGCCCGTGCCCATGCCGCGTGTGTGCCTGTCATTCCAGCCCGGGAGCGCCGGCTCCTGCCTCCCATTCATGTAACCTGTGTGTGTCTCTCTTTCTCTCTGTGTGTAACAGAGAGCGAGCGAGCGAGCGAGAGAGAGAGAGAGAGAGAGAGAGAGAGAGCGAGGCAAGGAGAGGAGGAGGAGGAGGGGGGAAGCTTTAAATAAAGCCTTTGGATTGCAGCTGCTTATTTTGGGCAGTCCTACCAGGGACGATTCCTGCCAGGAAAGAAGCTGGACCGATCTTTTTTTTATCTTTTTTTTTTTTCCCTAATTATTATTATTTTTTAAAACAATCCAAATTATTTTTGCTTTTGCTTTTGCTGTTTGGGGGTGGCATTTTGGTGGTGTGTGCTGCCGAGCCGCCTGCCCAGATGAGCTCCAGTGCCTGCCTGTAGTTGCCCACTTTGGGATCGCTGGACACATAAGTGGCATTTCAGTGGGGGGAAACCTGCAGACATGGTAAGCTTTGGTGGTTTTTTGTTTTGTTTTTTTTTTTAACTCTGAAAAGTGCATTTGTGCGATCGCCGCCTTCCCTCCAGTTTTCCCTTCCCCCCTATTCCTCTTCCCATCAAGCAGACAGGCACATGGCTTGGGGCTGAGGAGAAGCTCCCTGAATCCCTGTTTTTCCCTCCCCACCGTCCCTCCCTCTGCTCAGCTTGCTTTTTCTTCCCCTCGCATCCCAGCCCTGCTGCTCCCTCCGCGCACAGTTTGCAGCAATTCAGCGGGAGGCAAAGATGCTGCTAGAGGCTCCGGGCTGGGGCGGTGGGGACCAGACACCCTTATCCTGGCAAGACTTTGCTCCAGGGTATGTTTGGGGTGGCTTTTCCCATCCATCCGTTCCCCTACACCCCCTCCGTTGAACCCTTCCTCTGCACCCTGAGCGGTGCGGCTGTGCTGGGGGGGAAGGCAGCAGTGCAGATTCGGAAGCACTGGAGCAAGGATGCAGCTTTAAGATCAATCAGTGTTATTTATGTAATAGTAAAAGGGAAGGAGGAGGGGGAGATAAGGTGGGGGGTGGAGGGGATGAAAGTGCTTTGCTATTTCTCAGCTGCACAGAGATCCTTTTGCTCTGTCTGAACCCTCCGCCCCGTCCCCATGTCCTGCTGCAGGGTGGTGCGTGGTGGGAGTATGTGTGTGTGTGTGTGTGTGTGTGTGTGTATATGTTTACATTTGGATCTGTGGTAGAGTCAGGGATGGGGATGTGAAAGGGGTCTCCCATTTTCCACAGGAGGGTGGGTTTGCCTCCAACAGAAAAATAAGAAAAATGCACGACTGCAACTTGAGGGACAGTTTTGTCTCTTAGGCATTAAATGTTAAAGCCCTGCTTCCAGCCATGCCCTGCCAGCATTAAAAGCTCCCCCAAACAGCGTGGCGTTTGAGAAAAGATGCTGGAGTGCCTGGAAGAAACGCAGTGGTTCAGACTCCTGCTCACATTCTCAGCAATTTGCATTTTGAAATACAAATTTTGGCTGTTGAACATGAAAACAGTCTGCTACCAAAGGGCATTTATTTCTTGGTAGTTGTTTTCATTAAATATATATATATATATATATATATATATTTTCTTGGTCTAAAATATCCGAGATATATTACTTTGAAATAAGTAGTAGTTAAGACATGACAAATCTTTAAACAAATAATATAAGAAATAAACCCTGAAAGTATTCATGAGGCAGTATGTATTTACTCTTTCTTACCATGGCCACGCTCAAAAATTTGCAGTGGTTACAACCATCTAAGCACATGATTTGGGGGAAAAAAAAGCAACAAACCAACAAACCCACAACAAACCATACATGTTTATGCCATGGTCTTCCTTATGGGATATAGAGTCTGAAATAGGTTTTCTATACAGCCAAAACAGGGCTAGCTAAATACTTATTGACTGAAGAGACAGACCTTTTTGAGTCTTGAATGCATTTGCTTTTAACTCTTCGAGGAAAGTTCTGGGTTTTATGATTAAAAATCAACAAACAAACACCAAAACCCTGAGTCAAACTGCGAAATAACCTCTCCGCCTCCACCTCAGCTTCACTCTTTGCAGCAAAGTCTGAATTTAGAGCTGCATTTTGTTTTGCTTTTTTCTATTTTTCCGAGAAAAGTCTCATGTGAAGGGAGGGACATAAAATGAGAAAACGAGAGTGAAGCTTTGAAGTTGCAAGTTATGTGTGCTTTTCGTAGGTAAACTTCTGCTGTAGCCTGGCAAGTTGTTAGTGTACTGCTCCCTGCTCTAGGGCTCAGGAGTTGGGATGGGGAATTTGTCAGATCCTAGCTTATTCCAACCCCACTGCTTTCTGCTTCATTGACCCTAATAAAATTGCTTTCTAGTAGGGTAGCCCCTCCCCTCCCATGGAAAGTGCTCAGTTCCCAACGTGTGCATATGTGCCTGCAATACCCCAGGTTTGCCGTGTGTGCCTGTCCTGGGCCAGCAAGGGCAGGGCATTGGCCACCAAAAACCTCAACATCTCCCCAAGTTCACTGAGGGAGGCTGAGGCTGAGCCAGGGATTTGTAGTTAATTTATTTCATTGGCCTTTTCAGAGCCAGGCACCTCCCACTTAGTGCCTCAGCATGTAGCAATTTTATAGGCTTGGGCGGAAAAAACAGGGAGTGTGTAGCTATATATTTTTAGTATGGGGTGTGTGGAGAGGGGGGAAGCATAAAGGTAGGAAGATGTGTCTCTGTTGCACTGTTTTGCAATGAGAGAAGCCTCCAAAGCAGCTCTCTTGCCTCTGCCTGTTACAAGGCTGCAGGAATTCACTGTTTTGTGACCATTGCTAGCTGCCCTTCCCTGCTAAATTCCCAGCTCCCTGCCCATGCCATGCTGCTGGATCAGCCCTAGCTGGTGCAGGCTGTTTTACGGCCATGAGGCTTCCTCACTGCCATGATCCCTTAGGAATGTGACTCCCAAGGCAGCACATGGGCAGGGAAAATTAGGTTCTGTGCTGGTTTACAGCAGGTTTGAGGATGGGGAGGGGAGCGTGAGGTCGAGGTGTGTGGCCAAGCCTTTCCCAGGCAGGTGAAAATGTTCCCTGGGCTGTGATTCCCCCAGAGGGCTGGACCACAGCTCTGCACAGGACCACCCTGGGAGGGGGTCTGCATCCACAGCTGGGACAGGGAAAGGAGAGGAGGTGCTTTTGCAAACAACCTGTTTCAGTTCTTCCCCCTTCCCCCCGCCCCCCTGAAAAATCACCAGAACTGGGAATTAGTGCCACAGCACTGAGATGTACTCTAGTTCCACCTCTGTGCCTCACCCTCCCTTCCCGTAGGTACGTGCGTGCATGTGTGCACATCTCTGTAAGGGAAGATTTCCAATTTATCTGTCATTTCTTTGTGTGATCTAGAGAAAAAAAAATCCCACAAATATCATGTTTTGGTAGAAAAAGAAGATCTTTGGTGTAGAAATCGGTCTCAGGACATTGGCAGGGGAAGGGGGAAAAGGCAAAAGGATGTGCACAATTTAACTTTGTAGTTTCCTTTTATACTAGCAAGGGGTTCTGGTTTAGAAAGGCTTTTCTAGGGAGAATTTAAATTGTTTGATCTTAAAGGGCAGGGAAAATCTTTGAGAGAAGTGAGTAAAACTGCCTGCACGGTTTTGATGGGGGATGTAGAGAGATATCTCCACCCCTCCACACACCCCCGCCCCCCCCCCGATGATTTTTTTTACTATATGGATGGAAAAAGGGAGATATTGGTCTGGTTTTGATGGGTCTGAGGAAGGAGTGAGATTTGCACTGAGAAGACTGTGGGGTTTTGAAGTCCTTGTAGCTTAATTATTTGCCTTGACTCATTTAAATTAGATACTTTCCTTTTGTTTTGGTGAGCAGATAATACATTGGCAAGGGAAAACGTTGTTCTCTTTTGTTTTACAAAGTGATGAGGTTTGTTTTTTTTCTTTTCTTTTCTTTGATTGGTTTCCTGGAGTGCATAATAAGTAAAATGTTATTTCATTCCCTCTTCTACATGTACAATATTCCAATTAAGAACCCACTCTGATTATTTTTAACCTGATAGTTTACCACTTCTCCACTCAGGAGAATAAAACCTTGAGTTCTTGCACTTTGAAATCACTGAGAAAGCTTAAGCAAAACTACTTTGTCCCTGGGAAAGCCATTTCCAGTTCTGTTCGAGTTCCCGCTTCACTGGTTTATTTTCTGACAGAATCACATCCTTGCAAGGAGCAGAACTATGATCTTATATAACTTGATGTTTCCAGATCAAAAGTTACAAATATTGCAGTAATACCACCATGAGAGAGATTTGGCAGGAGGAATGTTTCATAGCATATGTGATTTCCTGTTAGGATTTCAAATCAGGGCGGTTTTAAAAACTTATTGGGGAGGGAAGAAGAACTAAAAAAAGATGAATAAAAACAAACTTGCTCACTTGATATCATCTCTAACATCACTTTCTCTTTTTATCTTATCTCCATAGACGTTTGAGACTTTATTCTTTCTTTTTTAAATCAAACTCTTCTGTGTTTGAGAAATGTGCAATTGTAGTATTAAAAAGTGAAGCGGCTTGAAACTCTTTTGCTCTCTCAGGTTTGATTCAAAGAACTGCAACTCTGTAAATCAATGTCAATTCAGATTTAAAGTCTAACTGTTACCTGCCATATTACCAGGTCTATCAGCGTAGCTTATTGGAAGGAAAAGCTAAAATATTCCATTCCTGCTTTGAACCGACAGATTGACAGTGCTGGGCACTTTGACAGAGTAACATGCAACACTTGCCAGTGAATGGGGCATTCATGGATCCTTGACCAACGTGTTTCAGAGAAAAATTCTTGTAATTAAGGTGATTTTTGTTTTTTAAAATATAAGTGTTGCTGTAGATTAAAAGGGAAAAGAATCATGGAGAAATTTTATAGCTTAACTATATCAGCGTAGCTGGAGGAGTGGTGCTGTAGTGTGCCTATAGGATATATATTTACTGAGGAATAAATGTGTGATTTACACTCCTCTATGCCATTTCACTGTTGCTGCACTGATAGTCAAATAATTTTCCTAAATATACATATATATATATCTATATGTATATATAGCCAGCTATCCTGAATAGCTCTTCCCAGAGCATCTTTAAAGGCAGAGTTGAAATCTGAATGGGGGGGGGGGGTGTTTCCTTGTCTATGTAGGGTGGCAAACACTTCTTACAGAAAGTTCAAATTTCTTGGGAAGTTTGAGACTTACTCACCAAAAACCTTGTGCTTTTCGTACCAAAGTGCTGTGAACGAAGCGGTTTGTGCTTTAAGGGGACTCAAACTTCATGGCATCAGCAGAGGTCATCTTTTCTTTGAGTATAGACATGTCCATGAAAGGAGCAGACACAGAAATCTATGTTCTTCCAGTGTGTTGGCATTCAGAAGGAGGAAAATACTCTATGAAATGGAATAGGGCTGGCAGTTGTTTCCTATTCCAGGTAAGACTTGCTGTCTGGGGTGTGACATCCTGATTTCTTTTAAAGACAGAATAAGATGAGAAGTCACCGGTGGTAGATTTAGGTGGGAGAGTTTGCTGAAATGCATTTACCAATCTATTTCAATGGGGATGATTAAACTAGATTTCACTGATACATTCTCTGGCTTTAGTGAATTAATATTTGCTACAATATAGGAAAAACCACTGCAGTCCAGAATCCTGCTTTGCCATCATAACTACCACTAATGCAGCAGTGGCAGATGCACTAACCAGGCAGCACAAGCAAATGTGAAAGTAGAAGACGTCTCACTGCCCATTGATTTAGGGTTTAGGTAATTATTTGGTGCAGCTTTCTCTTTTAAACACTGAGTGGAAGCAGCAATGCTTGCCTGCTTATGTGTTTACACACATTGAGTCTTCAAAGTATTTTGCAAGTTGACCAGTTAAACAATCAAATGTTAGAAAACAAAGGGATTAAATCTTATTTTACTGTTTGAATTCAGCCCTGTGTAGTGTATGAAAAGGGCTCACAGGCTTTGCTTCCAAAAAAGAAGCCAGGATTCAATTCCTGAGCAGTAGTATCTTAAAGCATGGTCTGTTCACGTGAAACCAAAGTCCTAGAAGCCACTAAGCCATAAACCATCTCATCTGCTGGGTCCTCTGGACTTTAATCGCTCCATCTTACAAATTAATTGAACTCTTAAATTTGATAATGGATATTTTTTAGCATTCTGCCAATTCCTTTTGAATTGCCTCTGTTCCTTTGGATGCTGAAAACCATTTTCATCCTCACCTATGTAATGCAACGATGAATAGGAAATGAGAGTTTGGTTAGTCAAAAAGCCTTCAGAAAGAACTGCCAGAAGTGGTAGGAAAAACTGATGGAGCATAAGGGATGATGGAAATTGTTTCCTGCCCATCAACACACATGGTATTAGCTGGTTGGGCTTGGTGCAGCACAGATCGCATCAGCCTGGGACATGTAGATGCTGCTGTTTCTAGAAAATTGCCCTTTGTGCAACTGGGTTTAAAGTGTGAGCAGCTTTTTGGCATTGGCACAGATTTTTGTGCTAGAAAGCATAGAAGATCTCAGGAGCCTATCTAACAATGTGTTCCTGCAGACAGAGTCGTGACTGGGGGTTACTCGTGGTGCTAAAGAAAAGCAAAGTTCACATGGCCTTTAATTGCTGTTGTGGACGTTTGACACGTAAGCAAATCAGACTCCAAGCTATCAAGATGATCATCCAGAGGTTGCAACACACTTAGCTTCAACACAGTTATGAAATATTGAGTGACTTGCCCAACGTTGCCCACAGCCTTGGGGCATTGTTTGGCTGCCTTAATCGGAAACACATTTGTCCTCTTTCCTCCATCCTCTGCTTAGTCACTACAAACGTTCCAGCTCTGCAACTGGTGAGACAGGGCCTGTAACCCCCATCTTCTACTCCACATTCTCATTGCTTCATCTCCAAGTTGGCTTGGATAAGACATAGTCCTGTAAATAATGACTACATTGTAGTGAAGGCAGATAGGGCATGCAATTAAGACATCTTTCATTGTGCTTTTTTTCTTAAATTCCAAGTCTCCAGTATATACATTAAAATCTTATTATTGATCTAATCTTTGTTGGAATTTAAATCTTGTAAAAGCTGGTAGCTGTACCATCTTGCATTGCTTTGGTATTTGTGTCTGTCAGTGGTTTAAGTTAGCAGATCCTCATTACTTGGTTTAACAGAGTCCTCTTCCTCCCTAAACAGATCTCTCCTCATCTATCCTGCTCAGTCTAGTCCTCTGCTCACCTCCAGCCTCTTCCAGCTTTATTCTACAATCTCGTTTTCACTCCTCTTAACCTCTGCTCTGCAGGTATCTCACCTCAACATCATTGAGCTCCTTCTAGCTAGGGATCATATCGAGCATCGGAAAGCATCTCCAGTTTCAGGTCTGATACTTGGATGCAGCTTTGGCATGTCCCACAGCCCAAAGCATCTTGTTTATTCCCACACAGGTAGAAATTTAAATGATAGAAGCTGGCAAATGTGTACAAATGTACCCAGGAGCATGTAGCAACAGTGTTTTTATGAAAGATGTCTAAACTTAGCCAAATTCACACAGATTCACACAAAATTCATTAAAAGGAAAGCAGTTGTCTCTCAGGCAAATTTCAAGCCCTTCCTCTAAAGTACTAGAGATCCCAGAGGAGGTTTTAGAGAGAAGGCTAAAGGCATTTTTTTTTTTTTAACGTGGGTAAAACAACATATTTTTTCCCTAGCCTTGTTCTCAGAATCTGCTGAACTGTTTTGACTGAAATTTTCCAAAAACCTTCAGCCTGAGGCAGACAGCTGGCATGGAAATTTTCAGCCCAAACAATTTGCTTAGTATAGTTATGAGAAACTGCACATGCTGCTTTATTATTAAAGCTGCCTCACTCTTCCCATAATTGACAGCGCTACTGACTTTGCCTTTCCCTAATAAACAGGTAACTTGAGAGTTTGTTGCAAACTAATTTTGTGTTTGTGTCTTTTAGAGATATTTTTATGTATTGGAAATTCATTATAAAGCTGACATGCATTTCAGCATATGTTAGCAGAGGATGAGATCTCAAGCTTCCTGGAAACCAAAGTGAATACAATGAATGAGAATCCCACAAAGCCACATCAAAGCGATATGACATCGCAGGATTTGTAGAGTGGGATTAAACCCAAAGAAATCTCAGGAGACATTGCATTGACAGAGCAATCACACGAATTCCTCTGTATCCCACCTTTGGGTTCATGGTCCTTCTGATGGAAGAGTTCTGATTCAATATAACAACATTCTCCTGTAATAGCAACTGTTACTGCAAATCACAGCCATAAAACAAGAGCGGGGGGGGGGGGGGGGAGGAAACCCACAAAGCTGAAAGAGCAAATAATTGTGGGTTTGTGTGATCACCTTTTTTTTTTTTATTTGTAATTATCACAGGTGACTGCTGAGGCTGCAGTTTCACATGGGTCAACCTCAGGACCCATTCCTATGGAAGGAGACATTGCTGCTCTCTACCTCTCCTCTCCTCCAAATATCCTCTCTCCTCAGCTCCTGTCTTCCCACTCCTTCAGAATGTCTGACCATTTAATTCATCAACCCAGGGGAAAACCAGCCTCATCTTTTGCTAGGGTTTTTGTTTTGGTTTTGGTTTTCTGTGAAGTTAGTGACTTACATTGAGTAAATATGGTGGGAGCATGTTCCAAGGAAAGAGAGAAAGAAGGAATTACAACTTTTTAGAGGTGATGAGATTTTAGGCTTTTCTCATGACCCAGGAGATTTTTCCTGGGTTGACCACTGTTAACGGTCGTTGTATTGTGCTGATATGAAGCCTATTTTTTAAAATATTAAAATACAGAGTGTACCTTTTTGTTGCACTTTTTTACCTTCAGAGCAGTCTTTTGGATCATTTTGTTCAGCAGTTACTGAAGCAGTTGTCCTTTATCAACTTGCTGAATTCTTTCTGTAGGCAGTGCAGAGTCATGATAACCACAATATCTGTAAAAAGAAGTTTAAAAATTTAAAATCATGCAATTGAGTGAAAAAGTCATCTTTTTCTTTTGCTTTTCACTCACAATTTACTAATTCCATTAGATCACTCCTACTTTGCAGATTATAGACATCATGACATGATAGATGGCTGTTCCTCCCACTTTTTGTTACTCTTTTCCAAACTGAAAATCCCTATTCTACTTCATCTCTCCTGTATTCCTGTATGTCTTTCTGTATTCCAAATAATCTTTACAGCCGTTTCACTCTCTCTGTTAGTTCTACTATATATTTTAGTGATGAGTTGACCAAAAATGCACGTGGCATTAAGATAGAAATCCACCAATATCTTCTACAACGTCATCCTGTTATGTTTTTCTCCTCTTATTGTCTGTTTTCTTCCTAACATATCCCAAGATTTTCCCTGCATGTTTGACTGGCACGAGCAGAGAGACAGTATTTGTAGAGGGTGATTCCCCAGACACCTTCCTGTGTGGTACAGTTAATTTAGAGCCCGCATTGTGCATGCATTGTTAGAGTTGTTTTTTCTTTTATGCTTTACTTCTGTGTTTATTGATAGTGAATTTCATCTGATGTTTTTATCACTGAGCTAGTTACTCAGTAATGTGAGAGCAGGTTGTGGTATAATGATTGGAGGCTTCAGGAGAGAATCAGAAAGCCCAGCAAAGAAAAAAGCTCTCATTTTGACTTTTATTCTTGTCCTGGGGATAATATGATCAAAAATATAACCAACAAAATACACTTAATATGAAGTAAGAACAACAAGGCTGCCTGTTTTGTCACATCTGACTGTGAAGATGTCTGTGGCTCAAATGTTTTTGCTCCTCATCGACAGCATCTGAGTCTGTTCTCTTAGATCTTTTTCTAGTAAGCATTTGCTCTTCTGTTGAACAACAAGTTATGCCACTCGCTTCATCCACACAGGAGCACCTGAGTCCTGAACCAAGGGACAATTTAATGACCATCTTCTCACAGTCTGATATGTTTCCCCTGCATCTCTATCTCCTAAATTTCATTCCTTCCTGTGTTTGTGATACCCTGAAAAGACGTCTAGGATTTGGAGACTCCTGTTTTGCTTTTATCTGACAAGAAATCACGAGTAAAGCCACCCATCTGTCACTTAAAGCCCTGTTAGTTGGTGGTCATTTGGGTCTACCTGAACAGTGCTTGCTTCAGAGCTTGAGTTTTATAGCTTATTATTGCTGATGCTGTTGACAATATTACTTGGAATTGGAGGCATGCACAAATGACTCGTATAGAGGCTCCAAACCATTGCTTACCTCCCTCCGTACATCATCTGTTTGTGGCTCTCTGTGCCAAATGCTGCTGCTCATAGGCTCAGAGGACCAGCATTATTGTACACCTGCATCACTTAGTTTCATATTATTTCATACCTTCTGCATAATTAATGTTTTCTTGAATTTTATGTATTTTGGCATTTTATGTCTTCTCCTGAGGTTAGCAGGCAGCAAGTGTCTAGTTGAGAAGGCAGTGACAGGAAAGAAGGAGATATAAAAGCTGATACTAGGGAAGAAAAGAGGGTCTTTTTGAGAAGCTGTTTTGAGGGTGAGGAAATGGGAAAATACCAGAGACAGAAGGACCAGTGCCAGCTCTTTTGATGCCAGAGTTGGGTTGTTGCAGCCTGTACTTTGTTGAGCTCTGTGCAATGAAGATGGTTTGATTTATTTTTAATCTTTTATTCACCACCTCACACATTGTCAGAGCACAGAAAGCTAAAACTCCTGTAACATCTCTCCTGTGCATTAAATAAATAAATATATATCTCAGGTATTACTTGTCAATTTCCCCACATCCAGTCCTAACAAAGCTGCTCTGTATGTGTGTGTATGTGAGCACATATACTTCATTTGTGAGTACTCCTGTTTGTTTCTCTCTCCTTCCCTCTATTCAAATGAAAATACCTTGAGTTAACTTTACACTGACTACATGGTAGCTTCCCTTGCATCATGTTTCCTTGAATATTTCATGAAGGCCTCTTAAAAACGTATTCTGCTCTCACAGCTTCTGGCTTCGAAGTGGGCATTCCCAGTGACAAAGGCTTTTGGAGATAACAAAAGCCAGTCACATCCAATCTTGCTTGAATACCCAAAGCACCACAACACTTTAACTTAAACCATGGCCAGATCCAAGGATTATTACTCTTAATTCAAAGGCTTCTGTTGGTTTTAATGGGCTCTGGATCGGACTTTTCCACTCCTGCTGTGGAACAATGCAGAAGCACGAAATGGGCATGAAATTTGAAGTCTCGTTCAGAAATGGATGTCATTTCAACTGCCCGATTAATTGAGTGTACCAGGCCAAGAGAGTGATAGGTTTGGGGTTTTCTTGATGTTTCCAAGTAAGTCAAAGTTCCTATAATGAAAACACGTAGAGTGGTGTTTTGTAACTATTTTTATACCTGCATCAGACTTGATGTTAGTGGCTTTGAATTATTTAGCATTTTTCTTCCTCAGCTGTCCTCTCCAGTGAATTTCCCTGGCAGGGCTGCAGGAGTTGTGTAAGGAACAATGCAGGCAGCCTGGCATTGTTTCCTGGGAAAGGGAGTGGGGGGAGGATGTTGCCTGGTTTTGTTGTGTTACATTTCTTCAATCTTATTTTATCCTTTTTCTTGCTGGTGAGAGGGACATCAGGCCAAGGTATTAAATCATACTGACCAGCGTGGGCTGAAAATGAAGTACACACCAGCTAAAGACACAAATAGGGAGTTTTCTGCTTAATCCACTGAGCGCTGATGTCTATCACATAGGAGGAGCCAACTATTTAACATTCAACCCATTCAAAATACATTATTATGTCCCAATGGTAATTTAAAACCACAGCTGTTAGAACCATATGTGGGGGAAGTATACCTTTTTTTTAGGACCCAAGTTATGCTGTTTATAAGGTTATCTTCAATGTAGGCCTCTTTCAGAATTTCGGACTGACAGCCATGAAATGCCTGGAACAAAAGAACTAAATGAATTGAACTCTTATCTTTTTCCCTTTGTAATTAATGTGTGAGCTTTTAGTGGATATCAACAAACAGACATCCAGCTTTGAAAGGAAACCTTCTATAGATTGGGATCATGCCTTATGCCTCTGTTGTCCATAACTTGATACTTGTTTTTCTATCTGAAATATTGAATATTTCACAATTTTATCCTTGCTGGTATTCCAGGTTTCCATTAACAATATATGTGACCTTTGAAAATAGAACACCTAATTCTTACTTTGTGGAATTGTCACTGGATTATTCTGTCCTTAGAAAAAAAAGATACAGATTCCATCCTATCATTATTATCTGACCAGTGCTAACTAACACAATCTTGAGATCATTAAACCTAAACTGTGCTAATAGTATATCTGACATGACTAGGAGAAGTTGGCTCACAGAACCCTTAGGTCAAAATATCTTCCCTAGATCCCTCATTATATTATAGTGAAAGTGCTCTGTGTCAGCTCTACATTGAGTGCAACATACTTTTCCATGTCTTTGCGTACTCAAGTCCCACTCAAGTCCTGATTCATCCCAGCTAAATGTAAGCATCTGAGTGAATTGCTATGAAAGAGGGTAATTGGTGGCAAACTGTTGTACCTCCAGACATCAAGCAGAGAAGTTAACGTAGCTCTTTTTTGCTTCACCCATGTTACCTGTTCCCTCTCTATCTGATAAGTCTTCAATAAAATCTGGACAAAGCTGAATTTCTGAGCAGCTGGCAAGCACTGACTTTCTCTCTGTGCTTGTTGAGTCTACGCACTGTGTAGTGGTAGGGAATATTTCCATTATGTTGCTCCTCTTCTCAGAAGTGCAGTTTTGGATGGTGATATCAGGGAAAGTTGTGCTTCAGTTACGATGGTCAGGCTGTAACATAGAATATTAGTGTTCAAGCTGCGATCCCCTGTTGTTAACTGAAATTGTGCATGTTGCATGATGAGTTTAGAGCACTTTCAGACCTCAAGCTAATGCTACAAATATCCCTCATAATAAACAGCAAATAAATACTTTGCTGAGACTTTGTGCCAAATTCTTGGTCTTGTGTAGAGTCTTATAGAAATCTTTGCCCTTCCTTGAAGTAATGGATTTCCCCATTAAGTGAATCCACATCTGTTTGCAGCACCAAGCTGTCTACTGTTTGTCCTTCACAAACAGGCCAAGTATTTAAAAGAGAAATAATCGGAAAGTAAACAGAGAAGCATGCAAGTTGTATTCATGAAATCACTGTTTGTGAGCTGTATTCACATCTTTCCAGTGGCATTTACAGCATGGCATATTGTGCATCTCCCTCCAGCTGTGTTTTAAGCACTGTGCAATGAATTTCTTAAGCAGCATGTTAGTGGTCCCAATGTACAGAGCACCTGAAAACCAAAGAGTTAACTATGCAGCTGTAAATAGCATGCCTACTTTGATGGGATGCATTGTATTGTCATTTTAGCTCTAATTAAACTTAGGTTGTAGGCAGAGTATCTCAGTCTTTCAGGAATGAGTGTAAATCTCTGAAATTAAGCTGGATTTTGTTGTCTGAATGTTTTGGCACAGTTGTGCCATTGCATATGAAGTTTTACGAGTAGCAATATAATAAGGATGGTTTTACATGTCAATGAGCAGCATTTTTTGATTCATTTTGGGTTAATCAAGTGCTGAAGTTAAATCAGAACACATCAATTTGTTCCTGATTTCAAATGAAACTCAATTGTGTCCTGTAAAAAGTTGTGCCTTCCTGTAATAAGTTTTATGCTGAAAACGTTTTGTGGGGTTGATTGCTTCCAAATAAGTGGGAAAGTAACTATGCTGAAAAAAACCTTTACTTTGAGTGATGTGCATGGAAAGTGTGGGAAAAAAGGGAGAAAGCTACAAGAGAAACAACACATTTTATGGTTTTGGCACAGTGTATTTCATATTCTTACTCCCTGTCCTTGTGTGATCCCTGAGCACTTCACAGATGAGAAAGAAAATTGTTGATATTTTATGAAGCTTTGCCAGTAACATATACCAAATATAATTAAACCTTAAGTTTTATACTTTTAATTACGTTTTCCACCAAATATGAAAATTAACTACTTGTTTTTCAGAACAGGAGGAGGCAAGATGTTTTGGACATTATTTTCTAGCCACACTTAGTGTGACATGTGAGATTTTTCATTACCTAAACAGTTCCCCTTTTCTGTTAGATCATTTCACTCTGGAGATTTCATGGTAGTCATCCTGGAACTTCAGTAATATTTCCACAAGTGATGTTTTTCCTTGTTAGACTTCTTTGCATACTGGAGTTGGACCAGCTCCAGTAATTCCTGTCTCACTAGGTAACTCGTTGCAAGATTCTTGCAGCTGGGTTGACGAATAAGGGAAGCTTAATGTCATTCATCTCTGATTTTAACTCTATGTCTCTGGTGTAGATTTAAGGCTAATTTCTTGGAGGAATGCCTTTTAAAATAGCTGTTGTCAAGCTGTTTCGTTCCATCCAAGGTTACCATTCTTCCATCTTGGACACTCTCAGCACAGCCTGCCAGTGGCTGTCAGTCTCCAACTGTCCAGAGCCTGATCCCACCGGGACATGCTGCACAACGCACTTTGCTCTTTCCTTGAGCATGAGGCCATGCTCCATTAGCTGACACTTGTTTTTACAGCATATTTGCAAGACAGCTCGGGCAGGAGCTGAACAATCCCCAGCCTGCAGATCATGTCCCACAGCGCAAGTTAGATGATCCCTTTTCTGTCACTGCTTCTTGGTTGTTGTAGAGACGTCTCTTCCCCACTGCTTCATTAAAGGACACACTCCCAAGACATCCTTTTCCAATTTCTTGTGCTTTAGACCTGAGTGGACCTTAAATTTGAGATACAAATATAATGCAAGTCGTGATTAGGCTGTACACAATTATAGTTACACTAACTAGCCATTAAGGAGAGAATTTGATCTTAATAAGCAGGTTAAAGGAGGGGATACAGGGCTGATATGTTTGCAGCTGTTTTGTGACCCAGGACAAGTCACTTGCATTTTTGTCTCTCAATTTATCTACCCATATAACAAAAAAATCTAGTAACTTTGTAGTTATTTCCTCTTTGCCAAATAATTTTGATGTTCTGGCAGCTCTGTCTTTTATTATCCCTTCCTTCAATTTATCACTGCAGTGTCCTGGCACTCGTTTTAGGCTACAGAAATTCAGTTCATCATGCTTCATACAAAATTATTGAAAGGGAATCACATTTGCAGTCAATCTGGAAAGTAAAAAGATAGTTGACCCATCTTCTGGGGAGTTTGGTTTTATTAGGTTCCTACATATGTTTACTTTGATCAGTTCAATGCTCTCCTAGAAGACAATTCCAGGCCACATTGTAAAAATGTCAGGTTCTTCAAATATGTGCACAAAATCCCTTCCAAATTTGTCAGATAGTCACAATTACAAATCCATTGTTCCATATGAAACAAAGAATTGTTACTTCCACTTGGAAAAGATTAGCCATTTAGCTCTCTATAAAGTGCTGTGTTTGGTACAGAGTATTTCCAAATCTTCGTTTTCCCAAATGATAGATTTACAAATGAACAGAATTCTATACTGCATCAAAAGATCTGCATTTCTAGATGAAAACAAGTCCATTTGTTTCCTTAATTTATCCCCAAAAAGACCATGAGAAGGACAAAATCAAAAACTTAAGTCATCTTAACTGTTCGATCAAGTATCACTCATGCCAAAGCTGCTTTCTGCCTTTCTGAACAAAGTTAGTGGGAGAAATATGCGACTCAGAGGTGGAGAAAGACCTTCCAAGTCTAAAAGTTTTCTTAAACTTCAGATGGTTTGGAGCAGCTGATGTGCTGAAGCTGCAAAAATTGGATAACAAATAAAAGGACCGTGCAGGATGACTCAAAGTCATTCCTATGAAAAGAAGATAGGGATGGGAAGATCCCAAAATAAGCTGATAAAGCCTAAATATTTTCAAAGCTTTCTCATAACAATTACTTTTAGTTTCAACATCCTTTTCGGGAGATTAATGCAAGACATCTCCATCTTTTCTTGCACGTTGCACTGGGGAATATGACCAAGACAGATTACTAACCATTCCTGAGGCAAACATGCCATTTTTCTTTTAGCATCTGTCCAGTTAAAACATCTATTTAGCCAGCCAATCCAAAGTAGATGCTGTTTTTTTCTTTGCAGGAGCTGGGGAATATTACCTTGTGGTCACCAGGGAGCTGCTTACTAATAGAAATTAAAGTAACCACTGCAGCCCAGTGGGTATCAAATCCCAATTCTCATATTTAACTTAGAGTGAATGTGGAAGGAAAGTTCATTGTCAAAATTCATTGTCCTAAGAGTCGGAAAATCCTGTGGGTTATTTTCCTTTCTTCTTCAGATTTCCTTGGTGGGAAGCTTGGACTGGCCAAGGCCCAGGGATTTCTAGCTAACAAATTATTCTGTTGGAGGGACTACTCACCTTGTAACCATGCTAATTAGGTTCTTACCAGCAATTCAGGTCAGTTTATACTCTGAACACTAACATAGAGCAGGCAGGTGGGACCACGTGTAGGAGTTTATTCTTATTTGCAAAATAAGACAGAGTCATACTTTGAAAGGAAACTCCTGTTAAATTTTAAGGTTTCAGAATCTCTTAGGGGCAAAACTGGAATACCAATAGCTCCCTGTCATTTCTTGTTATTACCTCTGTATCTTGATGTTCCTAATTAGAAGTAGTTTATGACTTGTAAGATAGCTAACATCTAGACAGGAAGGTATAAGAATGACACAGATGTCCTTGGAATATATTCTTCACACCCCAACTACTCTGAGAAAGTTCCATATGATTATTAATAACTCCAAGGCATATTATTTCCCACTTGAGAAACAGTGACTGAAAGTCAGCAATAAAGACGGAGACATTGCCAAATAGTATTTTGCAGGAGGACATTGAGTATATGTCAACCAAAAAAAGGAAAAAGAAGGAAAAAGAAAGAAGAGCCTACAGTAAAGGGTATAATTTTTAGTTTTTAGAGTTGCCACAGTATCCAGTATTGCCAAGGACTTATGACAGGAAAACTGCTTTAGTAATCAAACTATGTAAGAAAAAAACTAGAAGGTTAAAAATCCCTTTGTGAGATGAGTAAGTGCGCAATGGTTTCATTATTCCTGTTACTTGACTTTAGTTAAATGCAGGTGTCAGCTGACTCTTAATACCCCCAATACATTCATTCAAAATGGGTTTTATCCTTCATAAAGTATATTGGATACAGCAACTAATCCCTATCTGTATAAGAAGAGCTATTTCTGACTAAAGTTTTATTCATAAAGATAATTGTTCCAGTAGTGTCTAAGTTGCTTTCCATAAGTTATTTCTGATTTTTTACTTTCTTATTTGTCTTTCCAATTAATTTTTTACAAGATCATAAGATGGTATTTCCTAGATTTACGTTGCTACCTGTGTTTATCTGGGATAACAGACCTGGGATAAAAAAACATGGCCATTGCCAATGGTTCGTAGGTGATCTAAAAGTTGAGACAATTAGTAGCAGAAGGGTAGGACAGAGATCCAAGTATCTTGGTAAACTAAATATAAACAAGCAATGTCTTCATTAATGTAAACTCATACATCAAAGAAAAGAAAAAGCAAGGCCCACTTATCATTGAGGATACTCTCCAAGAGGAGACGCTCCAAAGACCAAAAAACACTTCTCTGGCATGATGGACAATTATGTAAATAAGGAGCTGTCAGTATAATGTGAATCTTCACTCCTGTACATGAACAGGGCTGCCTGACATAGGCATAGTCAAGTCACCTCACTATTTAACTGCTGTTGAAATAGTTCAGTTTGGTGCCAGTCATAGAGGAAAGATGTTGATAGAGAAAATTTAGAAAACAGATATGAGAATGATTAAATGTTTAGTAACAGATCATATATTTGACAATAGGGAAAAGCTGCAATTGTTAAGCTTCTGAAAGTGTAAGTTAAGGACCGATGCAATAATTTTGACTACATACAGAGCTCCCAGAAATTCAGTGGCAGAAGGCTCTTCTGAATGTATGCAACAAAGCCATGAGTAAGAAGTGTCAGGAAGCTGAAGCTAAGCAAAGAGACCTGAGGCAAGCTGCATATTATTTACTATGAAAGGAATAATTTGAGGAATATAATGATTCTCTAGACATGGAATATATTTTGCTTTGCTGAGTTTTTAGTATATACTTTCATTCAAACTGGAATTAACTCAGCTACATCATCCACTCTGTGTTACACAAAGGGTCTGGCTAGTGGTCCTTCTTATTTGTATAACTTCTAAATACACAATATACACATATTTTGGTATTCAGTATGTCATTCTTATAGTCTCCCAAGTGGATAGCAGTGGTCTTCTTTGCTCTGAGCATGTTTTAGAAATAATGACAACAATAATGACAACTCCATTCCCTGAGCAGAGCTTTGATTTCTAAAAGCATTCAGGTGTTTTTTGTTGGGGTTTTTTTGCTTGAGTTTTTTTTTATCCCTTATCAAGTGCTTGATTCTAAGTACTCATATGCCCTAAACCTGAATGTAATGAAACTGAACATGTAAGAAAGCAGGTTTTCTTATAATCATCTGGTTTGTTTGCAGTTCTTCGCATTTTACAATAATCCACGTCTGTACAAAAGGAATGAAAACCACTTGTAATTTGATAACAGTTTACATCCTAATATACCCTGTATGTGACAAGAGATAGAGAATGTGATGCAGCGGAGTGAAGATTTGAGTGTCTGTTACTGGATCTAGATTGAACTGGAATTTATGAATACATAGAAAAGTTAAATTCTCTTAAAAACAGTCAACTCTGGAAACAAAAAGCATTTTTTTCTGCTTTTGAGGGTTTGGACTGGACAAAGCATGCATAGGAACACATAGCACTTGTTTAATCCAAAATTTGTTGCCTGTTGCTAACCCAGAGAAATCTCACTACGTGTGGTTTTGTACAACAGATTTTTATTTTTCAGACTCACGTCCTCTCTTAGATTTCTGACTTGCTCCAGCCTGCAACGCTGCCTTCTCATCATGCAGAGTTGTGTTGTGTTTTGTTTCAAGAAGAAAACAATAATTCTATAGATCTTATTACCAAGTAAAGGAAGAAGTAATGAAAAAGGAAAACTGTTCTCCCTTTTCTGAAATAGAAGCCAAGCTTCTGATCTGCTTCTAGTATCAGTCTGTATCACCTATGTATCTCTTAGTGTAACTCTTTATGATTACATCGAAATTAAAACAAAGATCCCTGAGACTTAAGCAGTTTGGAACAGCTGTAAACAAACATATGGATAGCTCTGGAGGCAGCGTGCTGGTTTAAAAGTAAGGCAATACTGTGCCTTGATTGGGATTGCTCATTTATTCATTCCCTCAAACTGCAACTGAAATAAGACAGGAGAAACACAAAATTATTTGATCCGCCAAAGGCTTTCACTAGTTCAGATTGTTTGAAACAGACACAAACTCAGTTAATCTGGCTTCTGAATGGAGTAAATCTTTGTTCATCATTGATCTTGCCTTTTTCACTCAGTTACACTCATGCAAAAGAAATCCTAAGAGACAATACTTGGTGAATGTCACTTTGTAAAGCTCTGGACTATATGGAGTCATCCACGTTTTGGTACATAAGATTTAATAGCTCTTTGAAGACCAAGTCAAATCAAGAAGCAGTTTGTGGATTGTGCATCCATTTGTCCCTTAATGATTTTGGCTCATGACTTTTCATTCTTTAAGGTCAAACAAGAAGGAGAGGAAACTCCAAAAGGCTGGAACGTAAGAGAAAGAAGTATTCCTGCCACATTTGTATTTCCAACTGTTTTCTTTTCAGTCCTCCCAATTAGGGCAAAGATCAGCAATGTTTAGTCTTCTGTCAGAAGGAAGGAGAGAGTGAGACAAGGGTATTGGCTTTATGGGAATAAACAGGCTTCTTGGGAACTTAGGTGGCAGGGGCAAACTCAGTGTTGTGAGATCATGTTATTTCACTTCCAGAAAATTGTTGCGCTCTGCAAAATTCAGCAGACCATTGGTTCATGAGTATGTCTGCAGGTAATGGTAACTTATAAGTGCAGCAGTGTTCAAGGCCTTATTCCTGTTTCTTTTTTTAGTGTTTGATTTGGCAAGCGATAGCGTTCATTGCAGCTCCGAACCCCTGACAACTGATTATTGAACCAATAATTGTGGCATCGTAAAATACCTACTCCTTGCACAAAGCTTTCCTTATCACACTCCAGACTTTGCTGACATGGGGCCAACTTTATGTATTTATGCACATTCTTTTAGTTTTTCTTCACTGCATTCCTGCTTTAACAGATAATTCCCAAAGCACTTGAGGAAGTGGAGAATTAATGAAAAATGATACAAAAATTTCTGCCTTTTCTAAGGGATTCTCACAAATTTAGACCCAAAATGCCTAATGCATTGATTTCAGAAACACCCTATTTTTTATAGCAGAGTGTCACTGGCAATTTAAAAAGAAGATGGTTAATCTGAAAAGCAATTGTTTCTCTCTGATACCTTCAGCCATATTTGTCATTGTTTTTATCATTGTCATTTTCCTTTGTCCCAAGAATTGATTCTTCCACATGAAATTTAGCCTCTCCTCCCTGTGTAAAATTTCCCTTGAGTAAAACTAATAGTAAAGGCTATTACCCAACATATTACCCAAGGCTGAGGTAGTTATTCTGACTGTCTATTTTTATTTAATGCTATATATCTTTTTATCCTTACCCATGAGATGTGTTTTCATTCCCATTAGTAGGATTATAGGCCAGTGTGACTCCACTGATGTCACTGGAATTATATGCTCATTTTCAGTGGTATTATTGAGTGTCAAATTCCTGCACCTTGGACATTTAGTTTTGATCCATCTGTATGTATGGATCTCTATTAAACAATGCAACACAGTCTCTCATGCAGTTGCCCAGAGAGGTTGTGGAGGCTCCTTCTCTGGAGGTCTTCAAGACCCGACAGGGCATGTTCCTGTGCCACCTGATCTAGGTGAACCTGCTTCTGCAGGGCAGTTGGACGAGATGATCTTAAAGATCCCTTCCAACCCAACCATTCTATGATTCCATGATTCTATGAATGCTATAGAAAATGAGAAATAGGTTTCAAACTCATAGATGCTCTTCTTATTTCTCAAAGATGATCAAAAAGAAAGTTTCATTGAGCACGTTATCAAGTCACTGATCATCAATGCTGTCTGCATCCTCTTTCTGGGTAGATCTGTGAGAGACAGAAATGTGCCACAGTTGATTTGAAGAATGTCTCTGCCTCATGATGACATGAGATTATTTAGTGGACCTAGTAGTTATATTTTGTTAAAAGGAGTCCTTATATTAGCTCAATATTTGTACTATAATGTCTATAAGTGGTTTTTTTTTTGTTTGTTTGTTTATTTTGTTTTTAGTGTGTGCTAGGGCTTTAAGACCTTCTTACACAGGAAAAATAATTATATCTATCAAGCTTTTGCAGATTAACCCCAGCAGGTACCTCAGCCTACACAGACACTTGCTCACTCCCCACTTTCAATAGGATGATGGAGAGAATTGGAAGGGCAAAAGTGAGAAAATGGTGGGTTGAGATAAAGACAGTTTAACAGGGAAAGCAAAAGCCACATACACAAGCAAAGCAAAAGAAGGAATTAATTCACCAACACCTATGGGCAGGCAGGTGTTCAGCCATCCCCAGAGCTCCATCACATGTAATGGTGACTTGGAAAAACAAACGCCATCACTCCAAACATTACTCCTTCTTCTCCAGCTTAGATGCTGAGATGACATCCCCTGGTCTGGGATATCCCTGAGGTCATTTGGGATCAGCTGTCTCAGCTGTATCCCCTCCCAACTCCTTGTGCACCCCCAACCCACTTGCTGGTGGGGTGAGGTGAGGAGCAGCAAAAAAAACCTTGATTCTATGTAACCTATGCTCAGCAATAACTAAACACTCTTCATCAACAGTGTTATCAACACTACTTTGGTCATAAATCTGAAGCAAAGTATAATGAAAACTGACTCTACCGAGTCAAAACCAGCACACAAACCCAATGACAAAATAAGCAGAGAAGGGAACGGAGGCAGAGCTGGGAGCTGTCCTAAAATCTGGATCTTGAGTGGTTTAGACCATGATCTCTTCAATGTTCCTGCCAACTTTTGTTGACTTCAGAAGAGTTACGTGACTGTGTCCTGCTAGTGAATACTCTTGTTATCTTGGACAATGTGGTTGTTCAGACATTTGTACTTTCTTTATATGGTAGTTCAAGGAGTAGAGCAGCAGAGTCCTGCAGCACATGATGTCATAAAGTTACCAAGCCACTTTATTACCTTAAAAAATAGGAACTGAAGTCTGCTATCATGAAATCTTAAGCCCAGAAGTGACACTGAAGTTAATAAGGTTTCTGCACCAAGCAGAATATACTCGAAAATCTTTGCATACTGAGCTCACTTCTAAAATCTCTCAAATACAATGTTGAATCCACAAAGAAAAGTGCTGGGGCTCATATCCTTCTTATGGAATACTGCACATCAAAGAGCTGGAAGCAACAGCCATTGATCCAGAAGCTTGAGCAGTATACGTGTGTTTGTATTGCATCAACAGTGGAAGGTCACATTTAATTTTCTCCCAGAAGAGCACCCTCCGAGCTGACACACAGAGATAAAGATACTACTCATTATAGTGGCTGTGATTTTTCTACTCAAATAGGTTATGTGGGAAGGAGATCAGGCTCCAATCCCTTGAGTACAAAACAATCTATACAGCAGACCCTCAGCTTGCTGAGCCAGCAGAGCAGCTCCTGTTTGCTTCCTAATTTCAGATAAGAGTTAAACATAAACAATAATAATACCAAAAAGTCTGATTATCTCACAAGAGAGTTTAAGTGCTGCATATAGTCTTGGGGGAAAACTTAAAAAAAAAAAAAGAAAAATGGGTAGAAAAAGATAAATCTCCAAGCTGACTGTGTAATTCTAAAGCAGCCAGAATTTAGTCCTCTCTACATCTAAATTAAAGACATAAAATGCAAACCAGGGCATTTTAAAAATATGTAGGATGATGTTGACTTTTCCAATTATACTCAGCATTTCTATCTCAAGGACAGACCCTGGAGTGGTAGATCCTGGAGTGGCAGATCCTTGACTGTCTTCTGAAATAAATTATTCCTTTTTTATAGCAAATGAGGATGTCATCTCATTAGAAAACATTCCCTGTGATTTTCCTGAATGAACTGTGCACTTGTCTCATGGTTTGCCATCAGGACTTCCCCAATGTCAGCTCATCCAGACCATTTCCACTTTGTAGGCTTGGGAATAATTAATTACCTATCAGATTCCCAGCATGAATTCTGGAAGGGATTTGAAAGGGGGATATAGGTGGGAAGAATAGAAGAGAGCGATAATTAGTATACAATTATTATGAATAAGACAGCAGACACAAATAGGCAACAGGACCAAAGAAAAGAGTGAAGAAGAGATGCCTGCATAAGAGGAGAACAAATTAGGAGATCTCCAGAATGTGAAGATTATATCCTTAATTAACAGCAGAAGCTGAGAGAGAAGAGGTGAGGAAATGGTGAGTGAAAGAGGGAAGATGAGAAGAGGAAGATTCCTAGAAGCAGTGAGGAAAATGTTCAACACACAGAGAAGGTGACAGAAAGACAGCTGAGAAGAATAATAATGATCCAAAATCAGTGGGGAAGGACTGAAGATTGCACTTCTAAGAAATCTGCTGGGCAGAGAAGCCTCAAAGGTTTCATTTCCCATCATGCAAGTGCTAGGACATGTCACTATACCCAGCTTTTGCTGAGAGCCTTTACATGATGTGTCACAAGACACTGTGTTAGACCTTGAAGGCCAAGTGACTAACTATTTGAAAAAATGCAATAATTCCCTGAAATGAACTGACTGGGGAATCTCATTGCCTTTGTAAAATAGAATTTGTACATAAAAGACAAGGAAGAATTGTCAGACCATACATGAGCAGGCCAGAGCTGCTGAGGTGCATAAGAAATGAGGAACAGACTGGTAGGTCTGAGCCACCATCTGTGTCTATAATGTCAGGAAAATAAGATCCTTAACTATTTTTTCTTTTTCTTTTTTTTTTCACCCTTTTTTCTAGTGTGTGCTTCTTATCTGTATAGAGGAAGGAAAAGAACAGAGTATTTCAGGAGATATTGAAGTTTCTTTTACTTGGTCACACTTTGTCAAATCTTCATGTGCTGCTGAGGTCTGGAAGGAATTGCAGGGTTCATTTTGGAGATGATCCTCTACTGGGAAGGAGGAAAAATCTTTGGCCCTTTTTTCCCTAGAAGACAAAGAAATATTTCAGTGGGAGTGATGCTAGGTTGGGTGCCAGTGGTGTGGTGGTACTGTGGTTTGTCCCTGTAATAGCCTCCACCTCCATCTCCAGCACGCGAATGCCTGCAGTGCCAGGAGCCACAGCCACTCATCACTGTGGTTTTGTTAGTCAAGTGCTTAAATACAGAATTGTTTATGGACCCAGCACCATGCTTTCACAAGGTATACATGTGGAAAGCAGAACTACAGTTTTTCACAAATTGCTTCTCTTTTTCAGAGCTCTGGGGAAGGAATTTAGGAAGGAGAATGAACAAGTGAAGATAATTTTTCTCTTTCATTGTTTTATATTGGGGTGATTCTGTAAAGCATCGTAAAGTATTTTGGATTCAGAGCAGTATGAGAGAAGGTTTCAGTGCAATATCTTTGTTTCCTTATGTGTATTATTGTCTCTATTCCCTCTCAAATTGAAATGCCTTTTTTGTTGTTGTTGTTTTATTTTAAATGTTTTTTCGAGATACACTTTTATTTGAGTTATATATATATGCTATGCTTAGGGTAGCAATCATCTGGTTTGCATTTGCACATTTAGTAGGGATGACTCTGTATGTACCCCCTTTTTTTATTTGCACATATGAAAAATAGTGTTTAAAGTGGTAAATTCAATAGATTTGCACTTAGGAGACTTCAGGAAATGAAAACAACTATCTTGGACAAAAATTCTGCTTTAAACTGCTCTCTGTAGTCTGACATTGCCTAGTCTGGAATTGGCAATCATGTTCACTGTATTTGTGATTGAAGAATAAGCAATGAATCCTGGAAAAGAAAATCAAAGTACTAAAATTCTTCATTTTCTTTTCTTCATCCATGAATGTCCACAGTAATGGGAAGAGGAGGATTTTTTTTTTTAAAATCAGAATGTTTCTGAAAGTTTTCCCATGAGATGGCAGGTCTTTAAAACACAAGGGCTGGGGAGCACCTACAATTTATTTCGGAGGATCGTAGAGAGAAGAGATGCTAATCTGAAACACAGTAAGGGTATTGCTAAGCAGGGAGAAAAGCTGACACAAAAGCACTTTATGGTTCTTTATTCTCCAAGATGGAGCATACGTGTGTTGTCTTCTCACTGCAAAGAGCAATTGAAAGGTAATGTTTCTGTTTGAATAGTTTCTGATAGTAATACTATCTGAATAGAAAACATTTAGAAAAGAGAACAAGTCCAACAAGTATAAAAGTAGGGGGAGAATGTGTTGTTCCATTGTGATTAATACCCTGCTGTTGTTTGCATATGGTCCATATTGAGTGAATGAGCAAAGGTACTCAACCTTGAAATCAGTATGCAAACGTAGTCTTAATTAGATGTTTTGAAGATCCAATTTGCCTCGTCTGATTGAACTTTCCTAGAAAGTCAAAGGATAATTGTGGCAGTGTCAGGTATTTATGCTCCACAGTGATGTCCTAGGAGTACCCGGGATAACAAAAGTCTGAGGAACTGAAAGTGGTAAAGATGTGTCCATCGATTGGCTTACTCATTAGCAGTTATGTCTTATTTCTATGGAACAAAGGGAGAAAGGTGATCCTTATTGGTGCATACTGCCCACTGGATCTCTAGAGTCACTGTCTGTCCCTCCTGATTAGCACTCTCCACACATTTCCCATGGGGAATGGTGCTGAAAGACAAGGGGAACATACTGAGGCAAGGGGACAATACTGGGCAGTGTCATCAGACTGCTTGAAACAAAAATGTATCATCTGCATGTCTGTAACAGACAGATGGGATTTAACTGTGATTGCTTTGTGTGTGCTTCATGTTTATCATAAATCCTAATATTTCCCTTTATCACTGAACTCTGATAAACCCAGAGATCTACTTAACTTGCTCTCAGATGCTTACTTATGTTTAAAGGTACCACTGTAGCTCTTTTTTCTCACCTTCCTTTCCAAGCTCTTTATCTGCACTTGTGTGGGTAGGACACCATGAACTTATTTCTCTTCTTTCTCTCTCTTCACATGTTAAAAAATGAGGACTGACGAAAGAACTTGAAAAGAAGAGAAAAATTAATCTATTCTTCCAATTGAAGCCATGGTGGAAATCAAATCACACACACTATGCTTAAATTCATTCATACATAGGTTTGTTCTGCCTGATACCCTCTGTTTTCTCATTTGTAAGAAGCAGCACTATTCCCTACAGTCCCCAATAGTTTTCAAAGAAGAGCACTGAGACAATAAGTATTACTTTCCTTCAATTTGGTATCTTCTACAAGGCTTTTTGTCAGAGTAATTTTGGCAAATCAAAAAAACCAACCCAGAATGCCCTTTTTTCAGGGATGAGAATAGTTTTTTCAAATATTGCACCATGCACTTATCTTGTGCTTCTGAACAATACAAGATAGAAATAAAATGCACATAGTTATGCCTGCCAGTCTTTATAAAAGAGTGTAAAGAGGAAAAAAAAAGTTACTGGCTCAGCTAGTGACTTCAGCCTTTGAGCAACCCACTGGTCTGACTCTATGCCTTCTGCAGAGCATCTTCTTTGGAGCACAGTGGTGTATAATAATCACATTGCTTAAAAAATTAGAAGTCACCATAGAAAAAGAACCCCATGAATGTGACAGGAGGCAGGGGAATATTCATGAATGGCTAAGATAGGTTGTGAACAAAAATATCTTAGCAGCTAGTCCAGCAAGACACTAGCAGATCTTTGTCACCACTGACTTGGGTCCATGGAAGTCATGGAAGTTGATAAACACACAATGAAAGTTAAAACACTTGCACCAAGCCTTCTTTTGTTTGCAGAACAATGACTTTCAGATGCAGTTAAAGGCAGAAGCATGGAAATTGCATGCTTGTGCTGTGTTTTCATGGTCATAGAGTTTTTTGTCTGTAGTATACCTTCCCCCACTTAATGAAGTGTTCCTTAAAAATATTGTAAAAGAGCCTTTTTAATTTTTGTCACCAAAAAAAAATGGACTCTCTGGCACATTATTGCTATTATTAATTCACTTCTAATCACATGCCTGAGAGGAGATTGAAACATGATATAAAAGGTGTTAATTTGATAATGAACAGCAATCCACAGTATATCTTCTGTGCATTTTTCTCATATAATTCCTCTTGATCCCCTGAAATATCACATGCCAAATGAAGCAGCTGAGTTAATTTTAATTCCTCGTGTCTTTTTCTTGCAAGGTTTTTCTTTCAGTCCTCTCAGAAATTCTAACTGTGCTTGGTTTTGATTCTGTAACAGCGTTTTGTGATGTAATGTGTGGATCAGAATGGCAGTTGTGGTTGTTATGCACTGTCCAGTCCATCATGACAGATTTTGGGCCCTGGAGCTTTCAGTGGTGTTTGAGCAAATCATGCAGACTATGTACCCCAGGAGGCAACATTTCCGCTTTATTCAACTGCACAAGTTAAAGATGAAGGTGGCTGTCAGATGGGGTACTGAAATTCAGTGTCTCCGGCAAATCACCCCTGTATATTTCAGAAGCACAGACTATTCTGTCCTGCTTTTTTTCTGTCACTATCTGACTCCGAGCAAACTGTCAGCACCGTCTACATTTGGGTAAAATTTGGAGCCTGTAGAATAGCTAAAAGTCTATAACAACTAGCTACTATAAACTGTCAGTGGAGGTAATCCCAGGAAAATGCTTTCTCCACTGCGTTGAAGGCTATGTGTTCCTTTCCAGGTTACTTGTATCCCTAGAAATGACTGACATGGAAGAGTCTCCAATAATCCATATGGTTCAACCATCTAGGTTCAACCTTGTGGAGAGATCTTGAATTAAAAGGTATCAAAAATATGGTGGATCTGTCTTAGTGTGGCAAGTTCTTAGGGCATCTCCTGCCTAAGTAGTATGAGAGTGACTCCATTGCTGTAGAAATATTGCCTGATATCTTCAGTCTCTGATCACTTGTCCCAGAGTACATAGTAACAATCACTTTTAACATCACTTGGGTTTAGGTTCTTCACCTCACCATCCTGCCAAGCAAATTAGATAAAATCTTACAAACTGATAGTAAGGATGTGTATACCCCACCATTGTTCCTTATGATCCCATTTGATCATAATAGATTATTGAGAGCTTGTCAGTGAATGTATGAGAATGTTTTTAGCATCTATTAGAGGTGCTCCTATTTACTTGGGAAGAATATTTGAGT
This sequence comes from Urocolius indicus, assembly GCA_013401255.1. Lineage (NCBI taxonomy): Eukaryota > Metazoa > Chordata > Aves > Coliiformes > Coliidae > Urocolius > Urocolius indicus. Next base: position 332,631 of record WBNH01005609.1, on the reverse strand, counting down.
CATGCAACACTATACAAAATATCAAAGTACTGGGGAAGATAATAAGTTCTTTATCATTATAATTACAATTTTTCATCGTATATTACCTTGAAAAGTGATCTTTCATCCAAGAACGTGTCTCAAAGTCATTGTCAGAGCATTGTGGATCTTCAAAAGATCAAATCAACTGCATAGAACTTCGACATCCAAGCTTATGGATGTTTTATTCAAGTCAGTCAATGGGTCTCCTTAAAGGTACACAAGCTCTCTGTATGAGCACAATCTTTCAAATGCATTCATTGAAATAACTCAACAACAAATGAAAGAAGGGCTAAGATGAAGTAAGATGTATAGTGTGGTCTGAGAAGATGGCAGCAAAGAGTGGGAGATTCCATGTTTTGCTCCTGAATGTATTTCTTAACTGTGTGGTAAAGCAATTGTAATGAAAAGTCTTTCAAAACAGACTCAGTATCAAATTAAGTTTCTGTTCCAAGGAATGAAGCTCCAGAACACCTCTAACCCACTGAACATACATGTTAGGCCATGCAAAATAAAGTATCATAGCAATCCTATTTTGTAGAGCAATTCTGTTTTGTTGATACCTGTGAGCTGTATTTTCTCCCTAGGTGTCAAATATACTGCAACTTGTTAAAATCCTGGCCTCAGCAGAGAGTCAGACCAAAGCTCCTTTTATTCTCAGCTTCTCAGACTTTACTTATCCAGAACCCTGATCCACAAAGATTCCCTATGGAGCAGCAAGACGTGATAAGGAATCAGTTGCAAACATCAATAAAGAAATCAGAATGTGGCTCCAGTGGCAAAATGGCCAATAACTGTTGCTTATTCCCAAACAAAGGCTTACAGTACCGTAGCAACACCTCTAGCAACTCTGGCCTATGCTAAGCAAGTATTGGCCACACTTTGGTTACAACCCATCCAAACATTTCACCTTCATATTCTTGTATACCTTTAACCTTCTCTTAATACTAATTTCACATAGAACAAAGACTAACATCAGACCTTAGGACAAAAGAGGCCACTATCAATCAAACTGGTATTTATGCTCTTGACATTAAGAAGGATGACAACAACAACAACAAAATTTCATCTGCATAAACTATTCTCAATGAAATCTGTGTACAAAATATGTTAACTTGTTTTAAACCCAAGTATAAACTCAACTTACTTGTGTAGGGTAGAAAAAGGAGCACAAACAAGCACTGAATTGCATTCTAGAGATCTGTCCCTCCAAGGGATTTCAAAAAGTAGAAGAAAAGGGAAATCATGGGTATGCCCACTTTTCACTTAACACTTTATTCTTTACTCCAGAAAGAGTAGATTCATAGATTATATTTCTGACTAGTCTGACATCTTTCTCCATCCTTCACATTCTTCTAAATCTTTGTGTTTCTTTAAAAAAAACCCCAAAAACTGTCTGCTGAAGTGTTTTGGCCTGTCCTATATTTAAATCATTACAAGTATTCTCTCTTTTAGCCTTTCCATCTCCTAAATTACTCCATCTAAAATGTCTCTGCTGAAGACAGAATCAGAGGTTCATGCAGGTTGGAAGGTACCTCAGGAGGTATCTAGCCCAACCTTCTCTAGCTGGGCCAACACTGAATTCACGTCAGATTGCTCAGGGTTTTCTTCAGTTGAGCCATCAAAATGTCAAAGGATAAAGGTCCCACAATTTATCCAGGCTTGAATATTCTGGATTTTTTTTCTGTTTTTATTCAGATGGATCCTTCCCTGTCATGTCCCTCAGCTTGACTCCATATCCTTAATAACTTGCTCAGAGGTGCTGCGAGTGTATGAAGTCCCTGTTGAGTAACTGGGGAAAAAAACCCAGCTGTCTCAGCCTTTCCTTCTACATCGTGTGCTTCAACTTCCTGACCACCTTGGTGGCCTCTGCTGGACTGCCTAAAGTTTGTCAACAGCCTTTTTTTTGTTGGAAGCTCAGCTGGATGCAGTTTTCCAGATGTGGCCGGATGAATGCCAAGTAATGTGGAAAAAGTACTTCTCCTGAAATATTCATTTTCTCTTATTCTGATCAGCTTTCTTCCCTAATTTCAAATATCTTCTTTTTTTCTGAGAAAAAAAATACAAACAAAACAACAAATCAATTTAATAAACATTTCTCCTCCTCTGCATGTTTGCTGTTACGTACCTTAGTCGCATTTTAAGTTAATTTTCTCCAATTTATCTTGCCAATGTTTTTCTTCTTTTTTAGATACTCACTTTTCTTCCACTGTTTGTCAGATATTTCCTTCTGTTGTTCTTGGGGTTTTTTAATTTTTTCTTGATTATGTTTCCAGGGCTTTTCTGTTTCAACCTTTGTCTCTTTAAACTAATGAACTTCAGAGTACTTAGAAGGACTGTTAAAGCATGAAACATCCTCTGCCCTTCGACAATCTTGTTTATTTCTGAGTATTTACCCTCTAAGTTTAAATAGTCTCAACATCCTTCAACAACCAACATTCAGTTCACAACATTCTCAATATGTCAAGGATATAGATCCTCATTTGTATTATCCTCTTCAAATCCCTGGGTCTCAATGGAGTCCTGTGGGAAGAGTTCCATGCGGAGCTGGCTATGGAAAATGTCAGGTTTCTTGATGGAAGCAGGAGGTTGTCCAGTTGAAAAGAGAGAATTCCAGCTTTCTACTCAGCAGAAGGCTTGGGGATTGCAGTTCCTGAGCAGACATGGGCATTTGAAGTAGTAAGATTTCTCTTCCCCAAAACACTGCCGAAGCAGGCAGGAAAGTAATTAGGCCTAGCATGCTTTAATTACTTTTTCCATTTTTTAATTTTTCTGAACTTCGGGGGTGCTGGCAACCAGGGTAATAAAAGTGTAACTTGTTCAGCAACAGATCTTCTATTTGTCCCCTCATGGCATACAGATGAGGAGGTAACCAAATACTTGCTAGGATATCACTCAATATTTTGTTCTTACCTAAATTAAATGCATAATATCTTTCCAAAGTTTACACTAATATGATTGTGCTAGTGGCCTTAGATTCAGAAGCATGTCTCAGTAGACAAGGAGATTTTTGTATTTATTATAATCTTTACAGATACATTTCTAGAGTTCCAGCATCTTAGTGAAAGGAACATCTGTAAAGAGATGTATCTTGGTGCTAAAACTGAGATTTGACCTGTCTTTTCCACAATTTGTTTGATCTCCAGAAGCTTAGCTCACCAGGAGTCAGTGGGAATTCACCAGGCAGCAAAATGGCAAAGCTCAGTGCCATGTTTTGATTTACGTTTTTTAAGTGAACTTCACTGTCGTACATCAGTTGAGCTCCGGTAGAAGGAGGATGAAGACACTTTCACAAGCTATCTTCTTTCTCTTTGAAATCATGTCCTATATCTGTTATCATCCCATTTAATCTACTAATGTTAATTGCTTTTTGAGTTCATGAAGGACACAACCTGGAAGAAGTCTGTTTGCCAGTTTGTTATTCTACTGCAATATGTTCTCAAATTCCCCATCCCTTTGCTTTCTCATTTGGAAAACAACAATAAAGAACCTTTGCCAAAACTCGAGATCTACTGCTGAAAATCTCTGAATATTGGTTTGATTTTGCCTATCCTGCCCTGCTGCCAAGGGAATCATTCAAGTTGGGAGGCAGCACTTTTGCATATGCTCTGAGCATGCTTTTTTTAAAATAGTTCCCAATTACTCATAGTTTGTCCCTCTGCCATTTTGTCTCATCTTCCACCATTTTGTTTCACAAAGGACAGAATTGGGAAAGACAGCACTAAAGGGAAAAGCAGACAGGCAAAGAAAAAAAAGGTTAATTAGGGAGTTGGAGAAGTGAGTGGATATTTTTGTTCCCTTTTCTCTTTCAAAGTAGGACACTTGTTGAGCTGTGAAGCTTAACAAGGAGCAAGTGGGAAAAAAAAATCCCCTCTGTTCTTTCGTAGTGGTTCTTTCAGTATTCTGCTCGAGGTTCGAGTGGCTGCTGGAGAGAAGCACTTCACTCTGTTCTTCCCCCATTTCTTTGTGCCCCTATTTGTCATCACCAGGGAAAGAGAAGATAAAGACTGAAAAAAAAAAAAAAAAAGAAAGAGGATGAAAAGCAATTGACGATCACAGGGATGAAAGTTTCAGACTGCACCTGCAAGACCAGACTGTAAACACTGGTTTCATCTTCCTCTCCAGTTTGGGATAACAAAACACATACACAGAGATGGTATAATGTTTTGTGCCTGCAAACCCTTTGATTAAGTTCCTAGTATTTTGTAGCCTGAGAACTGGTTCTTCCCTTTCGCTCCTGCTGTTTCAGCACCTTTGGTTCTCAGTGACAAAAATTGCTGCCAACATTCATGTGTTTTACTATTTTTTCCCCCCAAAAAATTGACTGTGAGGAACTTCTCTATTGCATCCTTAAGAGAGAATCTTGGCAGACATTATTACAAAAAATGCAGAAAAGTGAAAAAAATTGATGATAACATGTTCTGGAAAAAAAAGTTTTGAAAAGCATTGCAGTGATAATAAGGGCAATAAACATGTGGAAACAGGGGCTGGGCATTTGTTTCTTCCAGATCCTCTTCTTCTCTACTTACTCAGTCTCCTAAATACACATATTCTGTTTTCCCCTATTGCAGCAGGAGGATTAAAGATTCAGGATCCAAACATTGTGCTTGTTTCTTGCAGCAGCAATAGAAATTCTTTTCCACCTCCATTATATCTTATCAGGGAAAGAAAGACAGTCATCATAGATACTAATGCCACACAAAAGCATCTGGGAATTTGTGAGGCCAAGAAATAGAAGATCCTCCCAAAAGGAAGCTGAGTGTCATCACGAATTGTTGCTTTTGCAAAGGCAAAGAGAGGAACAGGGATCCTCATGACAACCAAACTGTATTAATTTCATTCCTCTTCTATAATCTCACTCTCTTTTTATAGCCTGTCCCAAGCCTTTTGACCAAGCAGATTAGAGAATAATTCAGATTGTTTACAATTGCCTGCTTTCTTTGCAAAATGTTTCACCCAGGTGTTTTTACAATTTTAGTGCTACTGAGTCATTGCCAAAAAATCAATCCCAGCCCAAGTTCTTCTGTAAACTTGGATGGTATGTGCAGTAAATTCTTGAGCACACAATTTTCTGTTTTCAAACTCTCCTGGTCATGAAGCAGCTGATCATCCTTTGATCTCTGCTTGATAGGTGCATAACAGGAAGAGTGTTTTGTGCTGCATTTATTAGTATTTATCTCTGTCCCATGAAAAAATCCAATTTAGCTCCATTTTTTGCAACTACATTTCATCCGACTCCTGTTGGAAAGCAGTCTGTAATAGAGATAGACTGTATACTGAAGGTTCCTGGACTGAGTATATTAAAGACACAGCTATGAAATTCAAGGGCCTTGTTGTCTTTCCCCATCAATTTTACATCATTGAAATTTCACTAGTTTCAATGAAACTTGTCATGACTTTTGTTACTTAAATGAGAGAAGGATGATACCAATAATTTTTAGTTCTGCACAAAGGCAGAGACTCAAAGGAAGTGTCCTGAATAGTAAAACAATATATAGATAAGTAATTCTGAGCACAAAATGTATACTGAAGTGCTATTACATCTTCCTTTTAACTAATCAAAGTCTAATGCTACTGGTAAAATATGCAAATATCCATTCTGAGAAAACCCTGTTTAAAAGCAATGATCTCTCTTAGCTCATTGGCGAGATCATCTGGTTGACCCCTGAAGATCTCGTAGTAAGGATATGATTCAGCAAGACACACCAGCATGTGCTTTTCAACAGTAATCTCAGCTGAATTGCTAAGTAGCTCAACTGCTTTGCAGGCTTGAGCAAGATAAATCAAACCATCAGGTAAGGGATTCCGCCAAATCTAAATGTTCAGAATTGCATACAGCTTTGAGGAGATAAAAAAAGAGATATATCAGCAGCTTCCATCTCTGCAGCTCAGTTTGAAACTGGCCATAACCTTGCTTTCAGTGGAGTTAATTTCTAGTTTTCTTTAGTGTTAACAAGGAGACAGAAAATCCTGCTTACTGTTCTACGTAGCCCAGTCTTAAACCACAGACATAAGTGGCAGCCAAGATGCCAATAAAAGCTGTTTGGTGGGATGGTGTGAGCGAAGGAACTATAATAGTCTCAAGCTTGCTGATATCGGTATATGGCCTAGATAGTGCTGAGTCCAAAAATATCAGAGTGCCTACTCCAGCCTTGACAAAGGTATAAAACTTATGGTATTGTTTCTACTTTACAAATGTAGCATATCAACTTATTGATTTGTCCAGCAAGGAGGAACACAACCCAGATGACCACCTCCATATTTCTCTCCTATAACTATAAGGACAATAAGTATGTATTAGCTTAGATGATACACAAAAACAGGCCCTTTTACAATATTCTTCAGCTGTGTTATCTTCTTGATGATGTACTGCCAATATTGTAGGGATTGCTTATTTCACAGTTCCCAAAACAACCTTCCATCCCCCCTCCCAAAAAAAACCTCTTCACTGACACGGTTTAAATATTCAAAATAAATCATGAGTTTCTGTCATGTGGAAACAAAAAACTAATGATACAGTGAAAGGCTACATTTCCATAACTCTGACTTGCATCTACATATTTTCCATTTGAAAGTCAATGGGAACTGTGTGGCTGAGTGCTATGTGACTCTGAAAAACACAAAGGCAGCCTGCCTCCTCTTTGGCAGCCACAGCTTCATCCTCCCGCAGAGGAATCACCTATGTGATTTGCATATGATTTCCTTGCTAACCTGCAAGAGAACTGGAGCCAAACAGTAGGAGATGCACCAACGAGATCTGAATATTTAGCAGCAAGGGAATGAGAAGTAATTGATTCCTATCCCAGGCACGCTGATGTAGCTCCTCTTTGCAGAGTCAGGAGGGAAATGGAGTTGAGTTGAGATAATATATTCATCAACTCTTAGCTTCTCCCCAGAAGGAAGCTTTTAACCCCATAAATATCTTCACCTGAGGTTCTTCAGGCCAAGCCTCCTACATATGGAAATCCATTTTTCCATCTGTAACAGGTTGGCCAAAGGCACACCTGGACAGTGGGAGAGTATTCTCTAAAAATGTATAGTTAAAGTATAAATACCATGACTGCTTGGACGCATTTCTAGTGCACATAGTTGATTTTGCCCCACTGGAGTTCCTTCATTTTTGTAAGATGTGAAGAAGATGATCAAATACTTGATGTTTAGATAAGCAAACTGAACCCAGAATTTGGTTCTACTGTCTACAACATTGTTTCAGGTAGGTGCCTCTCAAGTTGTTCAGAGTTTTTTTTTTTTTAATTCATTAAAGAAAACCAATTTCAATTTCAGACTGTGCACATTTTGTCTTGCTTTCTTTATTACCATTTAACTTTTTGAAAGTGTTTAAAAGCTTTTTTTTCCCAGTTCTTTTGAAAGCTCTGTACATCAGGAGAGAAAGACATTTAATCCCTGTTGCTGCAGTGATGTCTAATTACCTACAGACTTTCCTGATCACAAGTGTCCATTGTCAAGCATCACTGTCTATCTGATTGCACCCGGAGAAAATAGCAAAACAAAAAGTGCCACAATTTGGAGAATTCACAAATAGAAAGCAAAAATTCTATTTTTAGATTCATTTCTTTAAAAATCAGATTTATGTGATCCTGCTTCTCTTCCTATATGCATTCTACTTCTCTTTTTGTCTTTTCCCTGCTACCACTTTTCATCCCAAATAACATCTCAAAGGTTGTTCAGGTCCTGCAGTGAAGGTGACTGTGTAGACAGCCTAAGCCAGGAGGGTCTCAGGCAGAGGTCACCACTTGCAAGAGTGTTGTCTCAAGAGAGAACACAAAATTGTGACTCCAGCTGGAGTCTGCACCTTTCTAGACACACTAGTAATTAATTATAAGGCACAAATGGGTTGCTATGAGTTTCTATCGAGATCAGCTTTTCTGGCCTCAGTTCTGCAGTGGACCTGGTTACAGGATACAAGCCATCAAGTTTGTGTTAATGCTGTGGGTTTAACTTCAGTGGAACATAAAAAGTCTGATTACTTCCCAGGGTGCTCTGAGTGATGGTGAATTAATTTTTGTTTAAGTGTTTTGAGATCCCAGGAGCGACACAGATGAGAAACCTTTTCATTCATAATGTAGGGCCCCTGACTCAGAAAATGATTCTGCCCCATACATTTACTAATTCAGCATCATTACAATTTCAAAATCAACATGCATTTATAAAAAAACCTGAGTGACAGTCGGCAATCAGGACTGTGATGGACTTTCAGGTTAGCAATTAGAGTATTATTAGCAACGTGGATTTAGTCATTTCAGTTGTTTATGGTTACCACTGTTTTTTTGGGTTTTTTTTGTTTTTTTCTATGGTTAATTCAGCAGTCATAAAACTAACAAGTATTTAGACATCAGAAAGGGAATTTGAATTTCCTGCTTCAAAATCTGCATAGCAGCTTCAGTTCTTACAGACTGATTAAGTTTAGCTATTGGAGGACTGCTGGATTAATGTGTCACAGGCCTCTTCTTCTAATGCTCCTTGTAGGGCCACAAAAGATTAAAAGAAAGCTGAGGAGAGGGCAATCTCACTGCATTTAAACCAGTCTGCTTTATTCATTATTCAAGTGGCTGTGTTGTCCGTGAAAATTCTCAAGTACTGATTTCCTGGGGAAAAAAATCATTCCTTTTAGCCTTACAACCTTATTTTTCATTTTAACCTTCTATTCTTATTTCACTTGATTTTAAAGCATAAATACATACCTCCTTGCTTCTTTGGGAGTAAAGTGCACCTTACTCTAAACCACTCTTTTAGTGTATTTACAGATGATCAGAGTTACCGTTGATTCTTCCATCATTAATTTCACTTTAGCACTGAAGCCTTTTACTGGTGAACAAGGGATCATAGAATCATAGATCATAGAATGGTAGCAGTTGGACCTTTAGAGATCACCTAGTCTGACCCCCCTGCTGAAGCAGGTCCCACCTAGATAACATCACACAGGAACGTGATATTAAGCAAGCAAGATAGCTTGCCTTGAACAGCAGGAAATGTCTTCTAAGCCAGGGAGGGAGTCTCCAAAGCAGCAAGGACAATATTAAATGCAGTCTTGGGATCTGTGTGGGCATAGATTGGTGGCCTTTGTGGAACATACTTCATTATTAATTAAACCTGCAGCTAGTGGTATTGTCCATGAACGTGCTGTGCTGCACTCAGATGGGACAGGAGATCACCCAGCACCAGTGAGAAAGATCTCAGGGGGTTTAGTTCCCTTGTGTAAATATGAAGTATTGCAAGATTTGTTGTTATATGAATGCTGCTCACATCCAGTATTGGCAGTAAAGGGAAAGCTTTGGATTTTGCCAGTGTGTTTAGAGCACCAGAGAGTTCATCTTTCTGATTAGTGCCATGTATTGCACCATCAAAATGTTCTTCTGAGTCCCAAGGGAGAATGCATACTAAGAACTATACACATGGAACTGCGTCTTCCTCCTGTACTCCCTTTGAGTTCTGACAGCTCATATCAGGATAGGGAGCTGCTGAAAAGAGTTCAGCGTAGGACCACAAAGATGATGAAGTGGAGCATCTTCCTTATGATGAAAGACTGAGGGAGTTGAGGCTCTTTAGCTTGGAGAAGAGGAGCCTGAGGGGTGACCTCATTCATGTTTACAGATATGTAAAGGGTGAGTGTCAGGAGGATGGAGCCAGGCTGTTCTCAATGATGGCCAATGATAGGACAAGGGGCAATGGGTAAAAGCTGGAAAAGAAGAGGTTCCAAAGAAATCCAAAGAAGAATTTGTTCCCTGTTGAGGTGAGGGAGCACTGGCAGGAGCTGCCCAGATGGGTTCTGGAGTCTCTTTCTCTGGAGACATTTCAAACCCAGCTGGACGAGTTCCTGTGTGATCTAGTCTAGATGGTGCTGCTCTGGCAGGGGAGTTGCACTGGATGAGTTTTTGAGGTCCCTTCCAACCCTTAAGATTCTGTGATTCTGTTTTGCTTCTCACTGTGCTGATGGTAAGCAGTGGGAAAAGGTTGGCTTCACCCATCATCTTTTCCTTTGATGAATTGCTTTCAGCCTTGAAAGAAAACATCATCAGGTGAAATGGCCAGCACATGCATGTAAAGATGTTTCCATGCTCAGCTCTCCCTAGAGTCCAGCAATTTGCCTGTGCATTCAATTAATTTGAATTTCAACTTAAAATCTTTGAGAGAAAAAAAAATCCAAAACATTTGGAGGAAAAACTACAGGAATGCTATTGATTTAGAAATCCTTATCATTGTATCGACTTTACATAAAGAAAAAGCAAAGGTGGCTTGCTGCTTCATAGGTTCGAGATCCATACAGGTGGAAATGCCCATGGAGGGCTTCAGAAGGGTGGCTTTCCCTGAGCCCTGATGCTTCTGTGTCTCTTGTAACTGGGAGAGCAGAAACCCCAGCTCCTTACAGTGGGGCACCATGAACTCATGAGGTTTCCAAACTGAATGATCTCTCATCCTGCTCTAATTCAGTAGTAAGGCACACATCAGTGTCCAAATCTGAAGGAAAGATGAGGGAAGAATAAAACAGGAAAACATATCCTGAGATGTGTAAGAAACGAAGACTTTCTGAAACACTCAATTGGACTGTTGGGCCCACTTCAGAAAGGATGTGTAAGTACATGATTAACTTTAAATATGTGCTGAAATCACAGTGATATCTTTAAGACCTTAGAGATACCCCAACACTGAAAGGTTTCCTTTGAAATCAGTATGACTGCTCATATCCTCCCAAATCAAGACTCAGAGACTTCCTTGTTTAAAGCTGTAAGGTCAGACATGGCCATTTGCGCTTTTCTATTAGAAGCCAGACATTTAAGAGGGAATATTTACTAAGGAAAACCAAAATATTAAGTAGATTCTGAAGTGCTTAGTAGAGTTGCCTGTGATTTGGGTCCCTCATGCATTTTCACAGACCTCGAGGATCATGTGGTGATGCTTACACCACTTGTGTAAGGTCTAATGATGGTAATTTTAATACTTCCCCCACTTTTCCTTATATATGCAGTCTGTCTTAGTAGAAAATGTATCTCTGGATATAGTAATTGTCTTATTTAACATTTGAATAATGGAAGCATTTTGTTCCATTTAGAATATTTCAATCATTCTGCTGCCCAGCCACAGGGTTTTATCACCAATCTCCTTCAATAGTCGAGGAATCTAAAGTGAGGAGTATTTACCTCAAAAACTAATGTCTCCTTAAACCCATGATCTCCTTAGAGGTTCTTACAAGCGGATGAGATAGCTTTCAGCCTATGGAATGAAGGAGGGGAAATATATTCTAGCAGGTTTGCAGAGGGTTGTTTTCTGAACATGAATGCAGAAAGGCCATAATTCCAGCTGCTTTTGAAGGAGCATAACAAACTAAAATGGTACTTTAAGCAAGTATTTTTCTTCATTGATTTTTAAAAGTAACCATGATGATTATTGAAACTAAACTTTAAAAGTGCCAGTTTACATGTTTTACTTTCTTTGGTTTTGATTGGAAAAGAAAGATGTAATAAGTAAACAAAAGCAACCAAAGAACATTTTCTTTGTGCTTCATTTTTTATTTGTTTTTCAGACTTTTAGAATTGAAAAGTCTGGCTTTCTGACTTAAAATATCTGTGGATATTTTAATGGGAACTTCAATTCTTTCTATATTTGAAAAAAAGTTATTAAAATTATTTTAAAAGTCAATAAAGGTTTATTGAAACTGAAAGTTTCCTTTCAGCAGACCTTCACAGCAGTGTACAACTACACAGCACAGACTGTGTCTAACAGTGTCTCCTCTTTTCTCTTTCCTCTTTCACAGGGTGCACTGTTACAGGAAATTGAAATGAAATTTTGTTATGCATAACGTTTTTCTTTTCAATGTAGGCATGTTGTAAGATGCAAGCAGAGATATGTTCTTTGCTATCTTATTCTCCAGATCTTGTTTACAAGATGGAAACAAAATAATTAGGTGATGAGTCTATCCATAATCTTCAAAAGAAGAAAACAGAAAAGATATAGAACCTCTCAGCAAGTCTGTGGTTTGGGAAAAAAAAACAAACCCACATGAACAAGGCTAAACCTAAATTCCTTTTAAATCTTTAAAGACATCCTGAGAAACATTTCAAACTACAGCCAGAAGTGCTACAGACCAAAGCATCATTGGGCTTGTCTTCATAAAACTCAAGATTGAATACAATTCCCTGGGAAGCTCAGGAGACAAGGGCAAAACAATTCAACAGCAGCACATACATTTTTAGAAGCTTTTTACCGCCTTGGCTATTCTGACCTCTGCAGTGGTCTTGCTGTTGTTTAGGGTAGAGGAGGTTTCTTTGGTGGTTTTTTTGTGTTTTAGAAAGTTGTTTATATGACATGCTGTTTTCCCCCGTTCTGGATCATCTTGTTCAAAAGCATTTCCTCTCCCCTGCAGAAACCATGGGGCTGCAAAGGAAATAAGCTTGCCAAAATCAAGACCAACCACTTTCACAGGTCAGTTAAGTGTGTACCGTCAGCTTGCAGAGCACAGATGAGTTCACACACTTCTTCTGAGGACACAAAAATACTTTGATGCTCTTGTTTCTCATAGGTTTACCCGAGTCCAGATTCCAGCCCATGCCAGAGCCTCCACGATGAGCTCCTTTGCACATGTGTAACAGGAGCCATTTGCTGTCTCCAGTACCTTGTGAGCTAAGAGAGAAAAATGGTGCAGAGATTAAGTGGCATGACAGAGGCTTTACTGGACAGCAGAATTCTCCAATTGCCATGTAATGGGCTAATAACATGAATTTCAGTTAAGGAAGTTTTGTGTTAACGCTATGCTGGAGCAGAGGAGTTACCAGCATTAGGTTTTTACCATTACTTGATTTGGTGGTAGCAAAGCGAAAAAGAAAGAAAACCAAGGTGGCCATATAAGAACTTGGTTTGATCTTCATCTTCACCTTCTTTGGGATCAAGAACTAAATCAAAGCAGAACAGGAGAGGACTATTAATTTCTCTCTCAGTTTCTCATCTTCTCCTGAAGTGTAAAATGTGGATTCTATTTAAATAATCCTAACATTGACTTCATGAAACACTTAAAAACATGGAAAACGAAAACATATGAAGGTAAATCCCACCCAAAAATGGTTCACTTTTCATGCATAGGCCTTCCAATTCTGTTTATTCAGGGAGCATTTTGGCAAAACGTACATGAGTTTAAGATGAAGAAAGAATACAAGAGGGTATTTTTTTTTTTCTTTCTCCTTGTACATATGTCCCACAGCAAGGGCAGGGTGGGGAGAAAGCTTCATTGCTTTATAAACACCTTGTTTTTGTCTTGCATTATTCCTGTGAGGGATTGCATCATGCCTTGTAAAAGTGACACTGCTGGAATTGTGCTGTGCAAGTACAAGGGAAAACAGAAACACAACCCCAAGCTCTAACTGCACCTGTCTGACAGCAGCTTAATAAACTCAGAGCAGTCACCAGAAAAGTGAGAGCAAGTATGTGAATGGAGAAATAAAAAAGGTTGTTTCTCACAGTGATGGAAAAATGTTTTCTACTAAGTGAAAGAAAACAAGGCAGAAGAAATTATTCCTGGATTGGGAGAAGCTTCTTGTTTATGAAGCTCAAGTTTGGGATGTCACTTGCTAATACAATCTCTACAATTTAAATTTCCATCAAGCTCATCAGCCCAAATATTTGCACATGCTAATTTGTTCAGCTGAGGCCCCTTGATCTGTCATATTCCTGTAAATCATGTTTTCTGTTGGCTCATTCTTTGGGACAGCTTGCCTCCTTTTGGATTTGTTATTAAAAGATAATATTGACTTAGTTTCCTTTACACTGAGCACCAGCCTTGTCTCCTAAAGGCTGCCTTGGCTTGTGCATGAGTGCACACATGCTTATGTGTGTGTGAGACAAGCTGCTCTTGAAGATTCATTTCCTACTGTTCTTAATGACAAGAATAATTAACATCATCTTCCCAGGACTACTTGGTATCCCGTGTCCCACTGGCATGTCATGTCTGCCAGGATTTCAGCTTAAGCATCTGCATGAACTTTGGGATGTCAGGAAAATGCTTGCTCTCGCTCCTGATACTGGCTTCTGTAGATTTCTATAGAGAGTAACAGGATCCCCAATGCTAAAACTCATAGCAACAGTAACCTTCAGTAGGATAAACTGCATGAACCAGTGTCCAACAACCTTCTGTATGCAAGGATCTACCTCTACATCCATTGCCTTCCACTCCCAGAAATCATAGCTTTGGGAAAGGTGTCAGCTACCTCCTCCCGATTGCACTCAGCTCTCTTGTCTTGCTGCTGGCTGCTCACTGCCCTATCCAGCTCCAAGGCTCAGTGCATTACACTAACTCCCTGTCACATGGGTATGCACAGGGCCAGCACCCCAAGAAATGAGTAGCAGGAGCATTCCCTGCCCTTCTCTCCATCATCTGCCTGCCCAGGGCCCAGGAACTAGAGAAGTCTGTGCCTCAGCTAAGAAGCATCAGTCAGCTACTTACTGCCTGTTCTCGGCTCCCACCCTTGCTGCAGACTTTGAAGGCTGACAAGGAACACTTTTTTTTCCCATTTCTATGCTTGTGTCGGTACACTTAACACTGGTTCTTTCTCTCTCTCTCTCTGAGATTTCTTTAGGTTGTGGTGGAAAGCACCAGAGAGGAAAGATTTAGGATTGCCTCTCCCTCCGGAGCTGTGATGATGGACAGTGAGCTCTCCCTCTGTATAAAATACATGCATGCACAGCATACTCCTCTCTGGCATTCCCTGTTGCTGCTGCCATGTGCTCAGCAATGGGACCTACAGAACCCAAATGAAGTGCAGACAAGGATGTTGGGAGTTGGAGGGACAATAAGAAGAATCTTATTTACCTTAATTTTAAATTTCACCACTTGATTTACCAACTACTTTAGAGAACATAAGACAAGTTTTGAATTTCTATGATCTGTTGTCATGTTTAGTTCTTTATTTCATTTAATTTAATCCAGTTTTGACTATAGCTTTGAACATAGTTAATTTCAATTCTACTTCGTATTGCTTCCTGCTTATATGGGGGAAAATGAAGTGAAATTCTCAGCCAGAAAGCTGTATGTGGAACTGATTTTCAGAAATAGCTTATGTCTGGAGGGAATTTTGGTTTGTTTTCTGTTAACTTTTTTCTGGGACAGTGAGGAAAGCACTTAGTTCATTTGGAGACTGGTCTCGGCATCTACATAACCATATAAAGGACTTCAGTTGCCTCATGGTCTCACCCCACTTCACACTCTCCCTTCTCCTGGGGAAGCAAGTTGTGCCCGTTGACATAAAAGACAATTCAAAGGAATCATATAACTTTATTCACTTATCAAAGAAATGCAATGAAGTTCACACTCCTTTCTCTTCTAAAGCACAAATTCTGAAATTGAGTTGCTAAGGCTGTGTGGGAGTGAATTTCATTAAGCAAGACAACACAGAAATTCCTCAATCACAGGAGGACCTATCCACTTCTTCAGCTAAAACCCACAAATTCAGGCAGCAAGCTCAGAGAGGTCATATTTACATCTTGCCTAACAGCTTGCCTTTCCTAGGATACTGCAATATGCTTCCTACTTTGTAGAAATCATCCTCATTCTTCAGCTTCTTTTCCCTTACTCCCAGAGTCTGATGCACAACCAGCCCACAGAATAGGAGTACAATTACTGTGCTTCACTGGATGCAGAAAATAAATAACTTGTCTCCTGCACCCATTACTTATCCTTGCTGTGTGTTTTTAGCCTACCTCCTATAGAAAGAGGAAGCTAATTTATAATCATGTTGTTTGTCGGGAATGTTTGTTCACATCTGTCTATCAGCAAGTTTTATAAATCAATTAGCCCCAGACAGACACACTCTGTAGCTTTCAGTGTTCCCACAGATGTCACTTACTCATCAGCAGAACAAGCACTAGCCCTCGCCGTCTCCTAATTTGGGTGCACGTGAAAAACAATTAAGTATGTCTTCTGCACATGTGTATCAAAAGTGTTCCAGTTACCTGGCAACCAACCGAAAAACTATGCTGAAAAGCCAAACACCTGAGTACAATACTGTGCTCATTTGCATAGATGTGCATATATATGCCTGGAGAGATATATGTGGAGTTATTTTAGTATTAAAGAATAAGGACTTGGGGAATTTCTTAAAATAACTGAGCTAGTTCATTACCATTTCTGACAATAATAACTTAGTAGTAAGGCAGGGGAAAAATAAAGCTATGTTTGAAATGGGGAGGGATTTTGGGAAGCCACAGGGTGTGCATAGCAGCTGCAGTGGTGTAATGCAGTCAAAGGGATTTATGGGGAGTGCTGAAGTGACAGGTAAAGTTTACAAGCATTGTGCAGGAGATAATTGCACTCAGCTGGTGCTTTACAGTCCTACTAACTTCTCTAGTTTGCTTGAAGACTCATAGCAGTATATTCCGTTATTGCTCACTACATACGCTCTCTGATATCTCTGTGTTTGAAAGGCATTTGGTGTGAAAAGCTTAGGCTGGTCAGTCCTTCAGTTCCATCTTATCCTGGGAACAAGATAACAAGAGTAAGACAAAGATCTCCATCCCATGCAAATGTAAAAAGAAGAGGATTGATTTAAAACACTGTTTTTCTTGAATGTGGGTGTCTGGTTTGAGGGAGTGGCAAAGAGTGAGATCTGTGATGAAGATGAGGATGGGCTAGGTCAGTTACTACTGAGAGCTGCTAAGAAGAGACAAGAAAAGAGAAGTTGTCCACTGGTAGGTGTGCAACTTCATCTTTTGCAAATCTTGCCTACAGACAGGATTGAAAAGGAGGAGATGAGTACTATTGCGGATGAAACACAGCTAGACATCTCCAGACAGACCAGTGTAACGAAACTGTGAACCTTGAGCAGTTACAGCACATCGTGTGATGGAAAGAAACAGATGCAGTAGACATTCCTGCGTGCTCTTTTCTCTGGTTTTGAAAGCTTTATATTTCCTTACCTTGACTTTACTACCTTATTTCCCATAGATCATTGGAGGGGTTAATTTTTAATACCTTGAAGTAATAAAACTGCTTTAATTAGCATTAACTTGGAATGACAAGACTACAAGTAATTAAGTTACACTGGGATCTAGTTGGAATGAAACTGATACCAGGGGATAGCATAAACATAAATCAGCATTTAAATAAACTGAAATCAGATTGCTGTAATTAAAAGGAAAATCCATTGGCATTAAGACATAAAAATAACAGATACAGATTTAATAAACATAGGAAAGGAAGAGGAGAGAGCCTGGAAAAATGTAAATTGTTCCCCCTACAAGAAAAGAAAAACGAAAGATAAGAGATCACTACTTCATTAGTATTAAGGAAATAAAATTACATTTCGATGGGAGAGAAGTTAGAAAACAGAGAGAAGATTATGAGTGTCTGTATAGAATGTCATTGACATCAACCTGACGCATTGCAAGTGAGCTCTAGTTCTAAAAGTAATTACTGGCTACCAACCCATCTGGAATCTGCAATCGAAGGTCAAAAAGAGAAGGATGAGTTGAAGAGAAAGTGATTACTTCTCCCAAGTTAAGAAAGCCATGTGCAGTCAGGAGTCAGCAGCAGGCTGGTGCATTTTTCTCATGCTAAGGAAAGAGCAAGCCAGCATATGCCTACCAACTCCTACTGTTCTCTTTAGGCTGCTTACCACTGTAGGACATGGCATTTCTGTATGATTAAAAGTGATTCATTAGCTTTTGGGATTAAAGAAATCATGTATCTTGTTTAAATGCTATGGTAATTAAGATACACAGTAGATGAAGTGTCCTATGTTTTTGCAAGACAAAAACTTCCTTTCAGAGAAGAAAAAGGATTTGGAAGAATTGATGTAGGAAGGAAGAGTAAGTGAACTCTGCATTAAGTGATTCCAGTTCCGTTGTGACCTCTCAGGTAAGAAAACCCTACCTGAGCTGTGAATAACTCACTGAAAGCACCTAGGCAAGTTACAGTGATAGTCACAACATAGTAAACACTGCTTTATGCTCTGGGCCTTTAGCTCTTCTGCAGACAGGTCTTACCTTCAACTGCAGGGTCACTCAAGATGAAGCTGTAAAGGCCAGTGTGGATCAATGTGGACAGGGAATAGAAGCACAATATTATTTATGTACTGTGCAACAGAAAGTGTCAGGCAAGCTTTATATCCAGAACAAAGACGTGACTGTCTTTAGAACTGTGCTGGCTAATGTGAAAGTTTGCTCAAGGATAAACTTTCTCTAGGGCATTTTTAGTCTGTACAGATGGACAGTACACCATGTGGAAGCTCAACTCATCCCATCTATTTCATACTGACTGGTCATACCTGGTGGATATAGGAAGTCCATATGGCATAAGACTGAAGTGTGTCTGGTAAACCTGATATCTACTTTATGCATCAGACTTTGTGCTAACACATGAGTAGATTATCCAAGGTACATAGGGAATGATAGCGTCATCCCATCTGAGCAACATTCTTTGTCCTTTTACCAAAGAGTTGACTTGTACTGTACAGCAGACATTTTGTTGGGATTTCTAGATGTTTTGTAGTCATAGAACATTTTCGATAGAACAGGACCTGTGAAGATTATTTTATCCAACTATTTTTCTTAGACTCATTTTGCAGTAACAATAGTCAATATTCTGAACCCTAAATTAAAAAGTCTTTGCATTATATCTGACAAAAGAGATATGGTTAGAAAATTTTTGAGGTAACGATTAAAAAATTTATACAGACTGATGTAAAAGGATATGTGCATGCTCCTATTCTGGATCAGTGTTGGCATAATTTATTTATGATATTTAAGAACAGTATGAAGTCAAAGAAGCAGGAGAAAATTCTGACCCAGAACCTGAAGCAGAATATGTGTCACTTAAGTAACATGGCACATGACATATTGTGGGCAGCACTATAGCTTGATGGTGATAAAATGGGGTGAAAAAGGCAAGAGATCTTAATTTTAAATTTGAGGCCTGAGCAGACAGGGACTGTAGAAAGGGGGACACAAACTCTTTGGCATTGTTATAACCTCATTTCTCTTTGCTGAATCAAATGTAAAAAATGGTGAAATTATTGGATTTTTATGAAAGTGAACAATACCCATCCTGTTCTAGTTACTGGGAGTTTTGCCATTAACTTAATGGGTCTGAGGTTCCAGTTCCTATATTTAATCATCAGAAATATAATTTTATTGGGTAGTAGCAGAGCAATTTTGCGCCACATATTAGCTGTCAGTTACATACATCAAAGCTGTTCTTTCCATGACGATCGTATTACTTAGCCTAGAATAATTAGAATTAATAATATTGTTGCCTTTTGCAGGGAGACGGGATCAAAAAGAGAAATTAATAGAATAACTTTTTGCTATAAGTCAAGCAGGCATTATTCGACCTTACTTGACCACACATTCCCCTCCTCAAACCAAATAGCTGCTTGTAATACAGACCTGCTGGTTTGGTATCAGGGCATCAGGCCTAAATTGCTCACTGCACATCCGTGCATTTTTCTAACCGTGTTTGTGCCCCTCGACAGAAGGGAGAAGAGGAATATTTTGATGTGGGTCCTTCACTTGTTCTTAAAATGACAACCCATGGAGCCATCAGATGGCAAAGTATCCTGATTATCATGACTGTAATCTTACATCTGCACAACCCCATCTGGAATCCGTTGCCTTTTACAGACATCACTGGGTATGAATGTATAATGTACCACACTCTTATGGGCAAAACTCAGCAACTGACTGGACAGCATCCTGCCTCATTACGTGAGAAAGTTGGAGACAGAATGAGTAATTCTCCTACCAAGTGGCAATACAGGGAGAATTTACCTAAATCAGCTGTAATCACCAAGCATAACATGAGACTGGGCCAATCAAATACAGTGACAGAGTGAAGGAGCCAACTCTTCAGTTTCTCACTCTTTTCTTTCAAATGAAGCTCATTTATAGTATGCAATTGTCTCCATCAGAAGGAATGAGAAACAACAGAGGATAGAACTTCAATTTCTTTCCTCATATTCTATTCCTTGTTCACTCAGTGTGAATCAAAGGATTGACTCGTGTGTATCCTCTGCAGCATCCCTGTTCTTCTTATACAAATATTTTGTTAAACCAACTATTGTTTTCTTCGGAAATTTCACTGAACCACAACTTGCCATGATAAAGTTGCAAAGTGAATGCAGTTATCATTTTTTCTAGCAGAGAAGAACAGATTAAAGATTTCTGCTAGGCTACTACTGCATAAGAGCATCAGATAGTCATTTACTGCAGCACTGTCATCTCATCTGGACAGAACTGCTATCTTTCTCCTTGTGTCAGGAAGCACTAGCATAAGCTTATCACTATATAGATGAAAAAGTTCAAGGGCAGAGGCCAGAAGCGAGATTTCATAGCAGAACACACGGAATCTTTAGAAAGCTGGGGTCTCAGTTCCTTCCTGATGCTGTACTTTTCACAGTATCATCTCCCCTTTCACCAAATGTTTCTTGCTGCTCATTCTTTTTTTACAAAATGTACCTCGAGTCCATAAAAAAAAACCAGAACAAAGTCACCAACTGAAATCAGTTACATTGACAAAATGTCAACAATCCTGAAATAGTGTTTTCATCCCCTACTGTGCCAAAATGCAGAGTCTTTCTAAACACACTGGCAGATCCTGAAGCACACTCTGATGGATAACAAGGACTTGTTGCATGGAAAAGAGAATTGTTCGCTAAGTCAAGACTTGGTTATCTGAGAGTGCCCTGCCTTCTAATTGGTAGATATAGAAGCCATCAGCAGATTGTAACTTTTGAGCAATAATAAAAGTAAGCAAGTGATCTTGTCTGTCACAACAGAGCACAAAGCATAATTCTAAACAGAAAGAAAAAGAAATCTGTGGAGCAGCAGTTTATCTTGATAGATACATAAAATACCATCAGATACCAAAATGTCATTGGACTTCAACATCAGATGAAGTTTCCAGGAAAACTTTGGGTTTAAACCTAAATGGGGTGGAATGAAGGAATCTATTCTGAAGGCCAGATAGGATAAAAAATCTTCTTCATAGAAGGAGTAACACCTCCAACACACATATAGTAGAGTCAGTCATCAGTTTGATAAAACTGGAGAACAAGTAGATGGACTTTGCTACCTTAGATAGATGAAACATGTCTGTGCTTTTGCAGATCCTTGAGTTTTTCTTCTTACCTGAGTTGAGCTTCTTCAGCCAGATGGGCGCCTTGTTCACTGTCTCCTTTCTCCATTCTCAGCTGAGGAATGATTTCCCCATCCAGGTCTAGTCAAATAGGCAATGGTGTCTCGTTGTGTCATTTCCCATATCTTTAAATAACTCTCTATGTATATGACAAAGAGGAAAGGGACCTCAACATATCCCAACTATCTCACAGGTATGTCGTGAGCAACAGTATTGCAAAGATATCCAGTTGTTGATGTCAACAAGGCAGTGTGATGGTTGCTGAGAGGGAGGTTTTTGTTCAATGGATTGGCTATTCTCAGTTTTGCTGTTGCTGTTGCCTTCGTGAACTCATTGCATGTCAGAATGAATCAAATGGTCAATATATAGTATGAGGATAATCATACTTAAAAGCCTTTTTAAGTTTCCTAACATTCATGGAGGACAAGTGCAATAGGCAAGCCAGATATTTCTCAGCTGTGGTCTTTTTGTTGTTTGTCTCAGGACACTGTATGGATGAAGCACACTATAGATCCTGTTTGCCTCCATTCCCTGCTGTAAATGAGATCAGCACTGTGGTCTGGCCTCTGGCATCTTCCCGGGAATGGCAGAGATGTCTCTGTTGTCACAGGGTTTTGCTGGAGGGTTGCCAGAGCTTTTGGAGAAATCTATCACAAGGATGCTTCTTTCTCTCTCTTTCCTGCTGTCTTACCCACTGCATGGGTTTAACCACAGGGCACAATGTTTTCTTCCTTGCATCTTGTTGATGTGTGAGAAGTCGGTGCTTTGTCAGAAAACAGCTGAGCAGACATCAACAGCCTGTACACAGGAAAATAGGTTCAGTGTCATCGCTGCTGTAGAGTGTGGATGTGCTGGGGAGAGAAAGAGACTTCAAATCTTAATCGAATTAAGATTGAGTTGAAATATGCAAGCTGATCATTGGAAAAGTCTGATTTGAGTGAGGGAAGAAGAGACTGTGGGAGGGATGGAGGACAGGAACAAACAAGAATTAAGAAATGACATGTCAGAAAAGCTATTGAGGTTAAACCACAGAACTCTTTTGCCAGGACAGAAAAATATGAAACCTGGCCTTGCTCTGGTCTTGTAAATCTCTGGCTGTGGAGGCTGTGATGGAGGATGAAGTGTTGTGTGGTGCCGGCTCAGAATGGAATCAATTTCTCTGTGTGGACTTTTATGTCCTGTTATGTGAAATTGAAAGATTATTTCTTTCAGATTTCAGTTTTCTAGCCTCCTCTCTTGGAGTTATTTACCAAAATTCAGTACAACCCCCATCTCCATTAGCAAGTCCCACCATCAGGTGGATCTGGCTCTACTCCCAGCTCTTGGGAAGTAAATCTCCCCAGCCAGGCTTTCTGACTAGCTCTTGGTTTCTCTTCTGCACGTTGTTGTTTGCTTGTTGATCTGTGCTGTGGGACGAAGCACAATTAAATGAAGAAAAATGAAAACACAGTGCTATGCCAGACAGTTTTGCTGCTGTCTTGCTGATTATGAAAGATGAGTGTGATTCTGGGCAAACAGACAAGAATGGATAATGCTGTGTTCTTGATGTACTCCACCTCAGGTAGCTCCTTCTGGGCTATGGTCCTTCCTCAGAACCCATAAGAATGTCAGCACTGATGTAGGCAGGAGCTGCCCTTGTCCCTGGGCTTGTTTCTTGCAGAGTTTGTCACAGCCTAAAGTGCTGTTTGGTGTTCTTAGATAGGCATTATCTTGCAGAGGATGTACATCTGACCTGTGTTGACAGAGCCTGCTGTCACATCACCCAAGGATTTTCCTGTCATAAACATCTTCTATTGAGCCCAAAGTTTCCTGTGCCCTCAGCAAAAATCCAAGCTCTCACAAAAGATCTTAGTACTATTATTATCCATTAATATTTGCACGTTGACTTAAAATTTATTCCCACACTTTTCCTTTCCTACATCTGTCTTTGTTTTTCCCCACCATGGCAGCTCAGAAAGACCTACCACCATTTTGTATCACCCAAACACTGTCACTAGTCCATCCTCTTGAGTTCACTTCATTCAGCAGCTGTCTTCCTCTGGAAATTTCCTCTTCCAGGTCTCTGACCTTCCACAACCACTTTACATCCCTAGTTCTCCATTCTGAACTCATCACTCATGCACTCATGTTCCCAAAATGCCATGCACTCTATCTCCTGACCTCCTATTTGCCTGAGCTACCAATCCCTCCTGCCTGCAACCAATATCACTTATCTCTCATACTGTCTCTGACACCCATCTTCTTCTGGATGGCTTCTCAGGGAAGATCACCTTAAGACAGTATGATTTTTGTGGATTTATCCCTGACTGACTCGTAACAGTGTCCTTGTAACATCACTGAAAGTGGAGGAAACCCATGATGAAGTGAGGTTCTGACAGCTCTGCCCTCCCAGAAATATTTGAGGCAATGCTCAGCACCTTAATTTTAAAGGGGAAGCTTTGTACAGACAAGACTGGTGAGGACTATTTGGCCACTACATTATGTCATGGAGGCTGAATGTGGTCTCTGGGCTGCCTATTGAGAGATAGTGCCATACAGCCTCTGTCTGGGCTGAGTGCAAGTGTAAAGATCTTGGATACAGAATACTATCAGATTTGCTAGGTCTACTGGATACCATGCTAGGATATGCAGCTTCTTATCTGGGAGGCCAAGTCCTTTCCAGCCTTGAAATCTGGGAATTCCTTTGCTGCAGTAGTTAAAAAACTGAATAGCGTTATTGCTTCTGCCATTCCTTCAATACCGATCTAAGACTGGTTTATTAATTTTAAGATAACACTTTGAAGCTGAGTCTCCCTTCTAGAAGTGCAAATTATTTCACAGAATCACAGAATGGTAGGAGTTGGAATGGATCTCTAGAGATCATAAGAACCAACTATTGCCTGAAAAGTAGGCAACAACCCCTTCATAGATAGTGAATTGAGGATGCTCAAATGATAACAAAGGGAACAGACATTAAACTGGTAGTGAATTATGAATAGAATCTTGGTTGTCTGAAAATGTGGTCTCAATACAGAGGCCATCTTTCCTGTCCTTGCAACCTAGAAAAGGCCAGCTACAGCAGCAAAGTGAATTTCTCATGCTCTTGTTATCAATCCTTTGATACCAAAAAGCACATCCTTTTTGTCTTCCCCGAAACAGCACCTGAAACTTGCTTGGAAGCAACTCAGAACAGACTGGTCATTTTTCTTCTTTCTCCAGACTGTAATTTTATATTAATTTTGCTTCTAGGTCTCAGTGCTTCAGTGTACCCCATGTCAGGAAAAGCTTTTTTTGTACCAGAAAACTCTACAGAAATAAGCACATACTAAAATATGTTAAAGAGGAATTTATTTCTGGTTCTAGCCAGGGATTTAGTCTGAAATGAAGAAAACAGTGGTGGAGGACCAGGTATAGAGCGGTTCTCTTGTGTGGGGTGAGGGTAATGTTTGCCAGATGCAGCCAGCCATCAGTGAGATGCTGCAGCCATCCAGCACCTGCCAGGCCTAAGTCTTCTGGAAATATACCCACAGCAGGCAGTTTTCCTTTTTTCACAGGAGTGGAGAGAGATGGATTTCCTCAGCTCTGAGGGGATTAAATGCCCGGTTGGGTTGACTCGATAATGTGGACAGCTTTCAAGTGATGGGTTTGTCTGCATCGGCGTGAACAAATTCTCCATTGTATCCACCACAAATAAGCTTTTCTTCCCATATCAGCCTTCAAGGGGTTTTATTCCAAGGATTTTTTTTCCACTGTAGAACAAACATATTTATTGTCAACACTGCAAAAACCCCTGCTTTCCTTATGTCTGATTTCCCATGTGTCTCTCTTACACTATCCCAGGGCATTGATAGACTGTAGGATCTTGTTCCAGGGCCTTATCTGGTTTTCATTTCAGTAGTCCTTTTTGAGTCTACTCCTATACAGCAACTTACTCATGTATCTGTCTGACCTTCTGCACCAAAAGCCACTCTGTCCTTTAAGCACTGAAATAGATTTCCCTTCTTTCATCAGCCTGACATGTGAAGCCCCAGAATTTGCCCCCAGCCCCAGCCCTGCGGAGTTTGTATCAACATTGCCAGCAAAGGATGTCGAGGCAATGGCTTTCCAGGCCTCAGCAGTGATATTATCAGGCCATTAACCTGAGTAAGCTGTATCGTTATACCTGTGTATTTTGACACCTCCGAGTTATTTTGCACTCTCTCTGGCAGCAGACAGCTTTCTCTTTTGTAGCTTAGTAGCCACTCCACACGCTGGTTTCACATTTACCTTTTAGGGTGTGTAAAGCTTATCTGCTTCTTCTGTGTATGTATTTTTAATGTTCTTTTTATTTTTTTTTGGAGAAGTCAGATCTTCAGTTGAGGTAAATGCAGGTAGTGGAACTGCAGTGATTTACAGGAACCAGTCCCCCAGTCTCTGTTTGGAGAGCTGTTAACCATTTGCTATTCTTTGGAAACAATTAAGTATCAAGGTAAAATGCAACAGCATAACACTTGGAGCAAACCATGCATTTTCCAAGTAATGGATGAATTTTAATAGGATTAAGAAAAAAAAAACATTTCTTCACGTGTCTGGGCATCTTAATTACTGTTTGTAGGTAGGTGGGAAGATTGGCCCTGGGACACTGCCTTGCAACTAATTTCCTGTGTGTCTCTGTGTTTCCAAATGGGCTCAATTTTTAAAGTTAAAAGTAACTCATAAAATACAACTTTTTTTAACAGAGCTATGTGGTTAGGTGTTTGGGATTTTTTTCTTTTACAGTTTAAACAAGAATATGGTAATTATTGCTCACAAAACAGGAAAGCTTTTAAAAGGATGTAAACCTTTCTCATTTGTATGAGATCAGACGCCTTACTATCCATGCTTAATTTGAGTGTTACAGCTCCTTTTCTTCTTTCAGCAGAGAGGATGGGTTAAGATCTGAATGCTTTGAGCAGTGATGATCTAAATTGTTTACTGCTGAGACACCACAGCAGTTGCAAAATGGAAGACAGGGACTTAGAGTAGTTGTTGAGCATATGGACCTTGGTTTTTCACATTGAAAAAGACGTGAAACTTTCTTTCTCTCTACCAGATGATGTACAGCTTGTGTCTTGGTGGGTGTTTGTGGAGTGCTGTCTTCTTTTTCCTCCTACTGCCTGTATTTAAATCCCTCATCACTAGAGACACTGGTAATCTTTGTCATACCAAGAGGGATCCTTGGTACATGATATTAGATCTGAAAGGCAACTGTGCTGTTTGATCTCAGCAGATATATGGTTGATCTGAAAAATAGGATCTCCCTGCTTAGACAGGTGGCATTCTTCATTGGATAATCAAAAGTGGGAGAGCTGCTCAATCACTAAGGGAATTATCAGAGATACAGAATTGTTACAGAGAGATGTCTTGCTGCTCTCCAGCATCTTTACTGTTGAAATGTTGTGATGAAAACACAGCAGCACTTATCAGGACACAAGTTCTGATCACTCTGTGGTTCCAGAATCCTTTGTGTTGTAGGTCATCCGTCTACTTGCAGCTGCAGGGATGGAAGGAAGTATAATGCTCATCACCAAGCTGATACAAACAAATAAGCCAGCTGCTGATCAGTTTTAACTATTATTCTTATTCCCAGCCTATGCTTAAACTTTATAGGATTGTGATGCTTCATATACCCTAAAGCCACTCACTTTCTTTTTAATGTCACTAAATGATTAAAAGTATGTTAAGTTTCACAACAATGAAGCACCTGTATGCTTTTAAATCAGGCAGATTTTTTTTATATGAAATCAGTTACAACTGCTATAATTCTGAAATATACTATTTGACTCACAAATTGTCGTCTAAGAGCAGAGAGGCATATTATCTCCTGCATCCAGTTGCAGGTATTAGTTAGAAGAGTCTGCAATCTTCTTTAACATCTGTCCATTCATGGTGACATTCAGATGTGCCAGCTGAAGACAGCATTTTCAGCCACCCCACACTCCTAATTTATGAGATAGCTCAACTAGGCTCCTGCTGAACACCTGGGAAAGTGTTCTTACACCTTTCTGTAGTATTTTACTGTGCCCAGAGTGCAGCAGAGAATATCTGAAATGGAATCCATACCCTTGGATACTGAGAAAGTGTGAGGATTTCTCTGTGTTGATCTCCAATATAAGACATGCTCTGGCTCTTGGAAATGTTTGGAATATCATTGGTGAGATTTCTACCAGTCTCCAGGGAAAATTTTCAAGGTAAATTTTGCTTCTCACTGAATGCTGTAGCAGTCCAGATGTTTTTTCTCAGACAGATGTTGCCATGCCCAACACCAGGCATCGTCACTCCTGAGCTGCTATTTTGTGTGTAGACAGCGTCTGTTCCTGGAGCTGCAAAAGCTGCAAGTCAGTGATGGGTTTTTTTTTCACTCACTTTTTGTCATTTATACTTCCTGCACAATTCAAATAACCAAATGGTTTCCTATTTAGGAAGCACAGTAGTTAAATGATGAGATTTGTTTAAAAACTTGTGGAGGACTGAAGTCTTAGATAATAAACGCTCCTTATTTCATTTTAATAGACTTCTGAGTTCCACAGCATAACTACATGCTGTTCAGCATAGCTACATGCACACACATCCCCTCCCTTTGATTTCAACCTGCCAACTGGCTTCATTTGCTGTTTTCTAAATCCAGTATTGAAAAGCAACATGAAAACTTCCAGAATGCGTCTCAGTCATAGTCTGTTTCAGACATCTCTGGCAAAGCTGAAGAACCTTAGTATATTTAATTGTTCCTAAAGTGTGAGCCTCCCTTCAGTATGTTTAATTGTTACTAAAGTGTAAGCTTTCCTATACCTTTGATTATCTGCATTTTCCTATAATTTCTACTTTTCAGATCTTTCTGGCCTGAAAAATTCTGCAGTTTATCAACCTGTATTTTATACAGGTACATGAGAATTGGACATATTGTGACTTTATTCAATGACAACAATTTTTTTTATCTAATTATTTTTTTAATTTTCTGATGTTCTTTTGCTTCTGGCATGTGAGTTACCCACAAGATCATAGAAGTAATCATTGAAATTCCCAGGCTTTTTTACAAGTTCAAGGCCATCCTTGTGTATATGGAGAGGAGTTCTTCACAGGGCAGATCATATCCTGGCCTGATTTGTCGTCTTGAGGAGTTATTTCTTTTCATAGACTTTAGTCCACAAAGAATCAAATGCCTTGTATTGTGTAGGATGAATCCAGACCTACAGTTTAACCAAAGTGAATTTTTTAAGTTAATATGGTGTAATTTTTAAATGTAATGGTTTGTGACATAAATGTAGTCAGACAAAATGATCTAGCAATCTCTTCTGGCTTTTAATTATGTGTAAATGTGATTACTACAGTAATTTTTAGACTCTGTTTTTAGACCCTGCTTCTGAAAGGGTAGGCAGGTATCTAAATCAGCTAACTTCAACGAACAGAAGAGCAGTGCCTGAATCAGTGCCAGTCAAAACATATACTGAACAGCCACTCTTGGATAACAAAGACTGTTTCTCAGAGGATAAGACTAAAGGGACTGAAAATACTACCAAGAAACTGACAGCCTCCCTTGTCAAGTCAATACATGACTTGTGGGTGTCCTTGAAGGGATATAAAATTTTTATCCAAGAAAGTTACAGGAATGGTTTACAAATCTACTGCACCAGCTGCTAGGAGGAAATAAATTAAAAATAGAGGGACCTTATCAACATAAAAGTCTATGCCAAGAAATAGTCTCCACACCTGTCTCATGCTTCTCAGATTAAAGATGCAGGGCTGTGTTGAATTGTTGTCATGAAGGGGATCAAACTCCAGAAGCAGAAACGATTCCCTCTAAGAAATATTTAAAGGAATGCTATTCTCCTGCTAAGTTAACATTGTTATACAATAGAATCAGCAATACTATTTTTTTTTTTTGTTAGATGCATTCATATGGGGATTGACCTGCTGGAGAGCAGCTCTGCAGAGAGAGATCTGGGAGTCCTGGTTGTTAATAAACTGACTATGAGCCAGCAATGTGCCCTCATGGTCAAGAAGGCCAATGGCACCCGGGGATGCATCAATAACAGTGTAGCCAGCAGGTCAAGGGAGATTCTTCTCCCTTTATAGTCTGCCCTGGTGAGGCCTTATCTGGAGTCTTCTGTCCAGTTCTGGGCTCCTCAGCTCAAGAGGGACAGAGAACTGCTGGAGAGAGGCCAGCACACGGCCACCAAGATGATCAGGGGACTGGAGCACCTTCCATATGAGGAAAGGCTGCTGGACCTGGGGCTGTTTAGTCTGGAGAAGAGAAGTCTGGGGGTCAATCTCATTAATATTTACAAACATCTAAATGGTGGGTGTCAGGAGGTTGGAGCAGAACTTTTTTCTGTTTTATCTAACGACAGGACAAGGCGCGATGGGATGAAGCTGGAACACAGAAAGTTCCATTTAAATATAAGAATAAACTATTTCCCTGTTGAGGTGAGGGAGCCCTGGCCCAGGCTGCCCAGAGCGGGTGTGGAGGCTCCTTCCTTGGAGATCTTCAAGACCCTCCTGGACATGTTCCTATGCAACCTGATCTAGGTAAACCTGTTCTGCAGGGGGGTTGGACTGGATGATCTCTAAAGATCCCTTCCAACCCTACCATTCTATTATTCTGTGATATGTCCAGCTTTAATAATTACAACTAATTAACAAAGGTCACTTTCTATAGCCTTTCAGTAAAATAAGACATTATCTTTGAGGAACATTTATATACCAATGTCAAGTATATCTTCAGTTTCTACTTCAGTTATTTTCCAGTCTTTAGAGCAACAAGTTCTTTATTATTAGCATATCCTTTTTACTCTTTTGAAAAGTGGATTAGCAACAGTGCCTCCAATATTTACATATATAATAACTGTGAAAATTGTATTCTGTAGGATCATAGAATCATAAAATGGTAGCGTTAGAAAGGACATCTAGAGATCAAGTCCAACCCCATATCTGTTGACATACAGCAGCCAGAAGAACAGAATGGTAAGAGTCTATCCCATTCCACAATGTCTGAGTCCTCTTTCATATCAATCTTGGTTTTATCTGTGGCTCAAACACTTTAAATGCTTGAGTTCATGCATGGTTGTTTTGTTTGGATCATATATGATACACAGATATATTTCCAAGAAACAGGAATCTAAGTGAAGGATTAGCTTCTCTTTCATAGAATATATCCAGCATTGTTTTGAAATTGAAGATTATCAGCCTAATAAAATATTAAAAATATTAGAAGAATGCAAAAGGCTATTAGGTAGCAATACTTTAGACAAGCACTTGAAATGACTGATTCTGTACATAGCTGATCAAAAGAGAAAATGACAACTAAACCTCAAACATATACATAATGCATTAAAAAATGAAAGATTAAAAAAATCAAAAATCAATTGCATCATTTTTTAAAAGAACCTTAAACTTCCAGAAATTACAGAGGAATAAAAGTATATTATGAAGCAATAATATCCACTTAAGCTCCAGGAAATCTTCTAATAATAAATTTCCAAGACTGGGCAGCTTGAGCATTGACTTGTATAAATCTTCCCAGTAGCCTCTGGTGCCTCAAATATTTCAAATCTTCTAACACTCCATTGAGCAGGGAAGACTGCCCGATTCTCTCTTGGAAGTCCATAGATTATCATTCTCTTTACCATTACCATTAATTAATCCAGACAATAAAACACTGCAAATATCTTAATAGACCAGCTATCTCTTGGCATGAAACTACTAATTTACCCTGAACCAATACGGCTTTAGTCCATGTTTGAGCCACAAATTCTTGTCTTTTGTAAACATTAAGTATCATTCATCATCTTAAGAGAAGCCTTTTCCTAGTATTGGTTTATATCCATACATATATATATACATATATGTACCTGTGTACATAAACACACACAGAAACACATAAGTTCAAAGCAGTTTCTGGAATCCTATTTTGAATGTGTACAATTTGAGTTATGATCTCAAACAATCTGTTTAACAGGTTTTTTAAGTGTTTTTCTTTGAATGGCTTCTGATCAACTATTTTCCCATTGAGGATTGATGCAAAACGTTTTTTATCACCTCTTTGACTTTTTTCAGTCCTGTTATAGCTCCACAGTGCCTTGTACCTGTTCTGCAACTAAAGATGTGAGATCATAGCTCACAGCCAAAAATATGATCTTGCATCAGCTGTGGGCATAATGCAGAAATTGTATTAATTAAAGAAAGTAATGAAGCTGTTGGAGGGAGTCCAGAGGAGGGCCATGAGGGTGATCAGAGGAATGGAAAACCTCTCTTATGGAGATGCACTGAGAGAGATGGAGATGTTCATCCTGGAGAAGAGATTGCTCTGGGAACACCTTGTTGTAGCCTTTCAGTGCTTAAAGGAGGCTTATAATAGAAGTGGGGATAGATTTTTTATTAGGGCCTGTAGCAATAAGACAAGAGCTAATGTTTTTAAACTAAAATAAAGTAGATTCAGAGTAGATGCAAGGAAGAAATTTTTATGCTGAAAGTGGTGAAACACTGGCACAGGTTGCTCAGAGAGGTGATAGATACTTCACCCCTGGAGATTCAAGGCCAGGTTGGATGGGGTCTGAACAACCTGATCTAGTTCAAGATGACCCTGCTCACTGCAGGGGAGTTGGACTAGACAATCTTTAAAAGTCCCTTTCAACCCAAACCATTCTTTTATTTATGTTAGCTCTGTCACAATTCTGCACAGTTTTTACTGTACCCCTTGCTGTAGTATAGGAATGAATTACTTTCATGTGGCAGCTGAAGCAAAGCATCTTTCCTTTCTTGCTACCAGACTTCTAATAAGCAATGTGATGCTGCTGCTGTGTTGTCCTACTACAGCAGGCTGAATAGCCTTAGATCACTTTTTTTTTTGCACTTCTGCCAGGAAGATCTCGTACTCTGAAGTCCTACAGACCTCAGCCTCTAAGACCTTTTGTTTATTTGTCTGTGTGAACTTCTTGCTGAATGTTAAGAGGCAGTAAAGGCTGATGTCAAGTACTGGCTCCTTTCTTCGTACAAGTAACAGTGTGGCTGGGTTTCATTTCCTTGGATGTTAGGCATTTAAAAGCGTAACTTTCCAAGTTGTTGTTGATAATGCCACCTTTTACTCTTCTTCTGTTCTTGTCCCAAAGTTTATGAAGCTGGTCACGTTCCAGTGAATGTCCCTTTCTTTATCTCTCAGGCATTAATAATGACTAAGGCACTGCACTTCCTCTTGGATTCTGAACTGGGGTTTTTTTGGTTTGCTCTTGTGCTGATTAAATCAAAAGATGTACTAAAAAGTATTACTTCAAATAACTTGTAATATTTAGGAACTAATTTCTAAGAGAGGGTTTGACATTTGCACACACCAACTTAGGGATGCCCTCTTGCCCATACAACCCTGAAATATTCCCCTAAATTTGTTGTAAGTGTTGGATCAAAACTCTACAGGGGACATACCAGCAATTTTACAGGAGGGACAATCACAGTTCATACTCATACTTTTGACACTCTTTAACTTACTCTGAGTAACTGTACCTTTTGGTGTCCAAATCTATGAAACTACTATGTCAGAATCAAAGAATGGTAGAGTTTTACTGACTTAAATAAAATCTTCTGGATTCGTTGAGTATCTTTTGTGCCAGAATTGCGTTTTGTGACTGCATGCCAATCATTATACCACCTTTGGCCTCTTAAGTCAAATATAGATCTTCATCTTCTAACTGCTTTAAGCAATAAACTGATGGGTCTTCTCACTTAGTTGTATCATTCAAAAGTCAGACTTTCCTTTGCCAGAAAGCATTTCTGATTCTTGCAGAGCTAAAGTATAGGACACTTTCCAAATAGTCACTTATAAAAAATATTTAGCATAAAAGTTCAGATCCTAGATCTGTCTCTTTTGTGGTTATTTATTTATTTGCTTCTTCAATGCTAGATATTCCCAGAAGTGAATATAGGAAGTATAGAATTGTCCGTAGAAGGATATTCCACCATTAATAGTGTCTCTCTTGGATTAGGAAAACAATGTGGCCACCACATAGACTGTCAGGATAAAAAATTATCTCAAGAACAGTTGCTTATTTTAGGTACTTACAGGAGCTACCTGGACCTCTGCACTTGTCATTCAGGTGCTTCGTGCAAGTGCTTACAATTCAGGATGAATTTGTGAATATCTAGCTCGTCCAGGCATGGTGGAAATAAGATCAGAGGATCATCACCAAGTTTCTGGAGTGTTGAAAAGAATGGTCTCATTCTCAGAAGTTCCTTAGCATGGAGGAGAGCTCTTCATTCACAATCACAGCTTGTGGTGGTTTGCACTGGCTGAAGCTCATGCTCCAAGCATGTTGTTATGTGTTGATCACACAGAAAGAAAGCACCACAGATGCAATTTGTGTTTTGGTAAGCTGTGCTGTGGGGATAGTCCTGATTAACAGCCTTTATGATGATGTAAGAAAAATGGAAGCTGAATTATACACTTCTCTCAGCTGATCTTAATGTTTTTCTTTGCAATACTGTTCCTGGTATTTTGCTATTTCAGCATTTCAATGGCTGTTGTGAGGCCTGCTTTTACCTTTTTTTTTTTTTTTTCTCCACAATTTGATCAGTAAAACCTTGATGAGGGAAACTTGGTTTGTGGACACCATATTCTACAGGTGATTAAATGACTTTAATGTGCGCTGTGCCTTTTGCGCTCCTCTTTATACTTGTCACAAGTAGTGAATTTATCACTGTTACCTCACACTAAAGAGAGTCATCAAAGGCAAACAAATTACAAGTTGTTTTCCACACCAGACAAGTTTCAAGTTTCCTGAGGGCTCTGAGTGTTTGTTTGTTTCCCAGAAAGAATTAGATAGTTAATTCCACAGCATTTCTTGATGGTCTTTCACATCAGCATCTTTGATAAATCATTTGGGACATCACATAATCAAGTGTTGCCATAAAACCTTTATACAGATCTATAAACTAGATTACATTGTGTGGGAAATCATTAACCTCCTCTATTTGAGTTGTGCTGTTTGTACTAAAAAGGTGCAGATAGGCATGGGTGCAGAACAGCAGCTTTCATATATGTCCTTTGACTTGGGTTAAATCCACTCAACAGCATCATCAGAGACAACATCTGGAAAGAAATACCTTGTAATTCCAAATTTAGTTAGTTAGGTTGATGATGGTGGTGGGTGTTTAATCTCAGTTTTCTCTGGCCAGCCCTTGTCTTTTATTTGTGACAATGACAGAGATATTCTGAATAATTTAAAAATGGTGCATTACTGGTTGGCAACTACTTTTTAATTTAATATTCCCAGGCCATTCTGCACTGGCATAGTTGAGACACGTATTGAATAATTTTTTGCTCTATAGTAGACGTTAAAGCTCATCTCACTGATGGGAACATTATGACTATCTCCAACAAGTAAATTAAACAGTGTCTGGGAACAGTCCCAGGCATTAGAATACAATCATCTTTTCTGTTGTGCTATTAGAAGCATCTGTGACATGGTGTTTGTCTGCATCAACTAGTGCTCTCCCAAATAATTCCCAAGCCTGGACTAGGAACTAGAAAAAAAAACAAAGATCATTCCCACCACGCTCCTTTTATGCATCTTTGTTGTTACAAAGTAACTAGCTTAGACACTAGCTGCTCCATGCCAGTTGGCTTCAGTGCTCATGAACCCTTTTTGTTCATTTAAATTGCCTGTGTGAATGTAGCCTAGTATAGCACAGCCACTGTGATAACAGTATCCTTGGGGACAGCCCTCAGAACAGTGACCATCAGAGCCATTCTTCTCCATAGGCATACCTTGGGCATATCTTCCCCACCTCATAGCATAGATCAGTGCTGAGCAAATTAACAAAGAGAGGTTAGACTCAGCACTGTTTCACTCCTAGTTTATGGCATTGTTTCTGGTGGAATTCTTTTTAATCTGTTCCATCTAATTCACTTGATAAATAATGTCTCCATCTTTAGGTTTTGCACTACTGTTGATAACTGTAACAGTTTCCCCATCATACCAATGCAAAGTAATGACCTATGAAAAACTACAATTACGTGACTGTTATAAATGTCCAGTGAAAAAAAAGTCTAACACAGGACATGGATGTGCCCTCTATCTCTCACAGTTGTGACTTCAGTAAACCAAATAACAGCAAAATAAAATCAGTTACACAGAAGAATCCATCAACCATCAAAAGCACATATCAAAGCAAGAAAAAAATGCACAACTCTCCTTTCTAAAGTATAAGAATTATTGCCAGAGGGAGAAGCCATAGCAGCACCATGAAGTCCCAGAACTTTTCTATCACTCTTGTTTGCTCATGAAATATGATGTGGGATTGGGTTTTTTTCATATGTTGTAACGATGGAGAATAGTGTAACGTCTTAAAGAAAGACAGATTATTGCTAGGTGGAATCAAGCTGTTAATATTTATGTTCTTCATGAATAATTTCACGGACTCTTTTGAAAACTTTACAAACATTTGCCGTGCTATGGAAGCAACATCTGTTTTCTTCATTTCAACATCAGGGAAATGAGGAGGAAGAAAAGACGCCTTGCTCTTTGTCTCAAGATGAGAGTGGAAAGGGCTGTCTCCCAGTTCTGCATGCTGAAAGGCATTGGCTGAGCTTCTTGATAGACGATATAATAACAGTGTAGTACAACATCCCCTTTGATGTCAGATCTACATAGAAATACTGACCCATATAGAATGAAACATTGTTTTGTTTATATAATAAAATATTTCACAGGTATGACATATTGGTAAGTACAGAGTGAGGCTGGCGATTTATATTCACATATGGAATATAAAGATAGGATTGTACATTTATAACTGCAACCAACTACTTCTGAAATTGTGTTTCCGAGCAGATTGGTTGTTTATCCCCCATTCCTGTGCAACTTGCGTTGGGAAAACAGCAATCTTTTTCCTCTAAGTTCTTTTGTAGTCCTAACACAATAACTCTTAAAAGGCTAAATATCATTTTTCAAAATTATTTTAATATAGATGTGAAATGTAAATAAAATCCTGTCAGGTCTTCATTTGATTTGTCATGCTTTAATAAAAAAACAAGAAGTGAAAAGTCATTTTTTCCCTTACCAAAAAATTCTTGGGCACTTGTTAAGAAAATTTCATTGGCACTGTTATCTGCTCCCCTAGACCATACGAATTTTATTAATCTGAGCAGATGAGGTGCCTGAGGGCTGGAGAAAGACCAATGTCACTTCAGTCTTCAAAAAGGGTAAGAAGGATGAATCAGGAAACTACAGGATGGTCAACCTCACCTCCATCCCATTTCTGATAACAACTTGTCCTCTGTGTTGTTAATAAACTTATGAAGGAAACGGTGGTTATCAGGGTGAATCAACATGGATTCACCAAGGGGAAATCCTGTTTGATCAACCTGATAGCCTTATGTGAGGGCATAACTGGTTGGCTAGATGAGGGAAGAGCAGCAGACGTTATCTACCTTGACTTCAGCAAGGCTTTTGACATTGTCTCCCATAACATCCTCATCAGAAAGCTCAGGTAGTGTGCATCAAGAGCTGGCTGAATAGCAAAGCCCAGAGGGTGGTGATCAATGGCACAGAATGGAGTTGGAGGCCTGTGGCCGGTGGAGTTCCACAGGGATGGGTTCCGGGGCCAGTCTTCTTCAGTATCTTCATCAATCACCTGGATGAGGGCACAGAGTGACCCTCAGCAAGTTCTCTGCTGACACCAAACTGGGAGGACTGGCTGATTCCCCAAAAGGCTGTGCTGCCATTCAGTGGGATCTCAACTGGCTTGAGAGTTGGTCACAGAGGAACCTCAAGAGGTTCAACAAGGACAAGTGCAGAGTCCTGTGTCTGTGGAGGAATAATCCCATGCACCAGTACAGGCTGAGGACTGACCTGCTGGAGAGCAGCTCTGCAGAGAGAGACCTGGGAGTCCTGATAATAAGCAAAACATGAGCCAGCGACATGCCCTCATGCCCAAGAAGCCAATGGCAGCCTGGGATGCATCGAGAAGAGTGTGGGAAGCAGGTCAAGGGAAGTTCTTCTCCCTCTCTACTCTGTCCTGCTGAGGCCTCATCTGGAGTCCTGTGTCCAGTTCTGGGTTCCTCAGCTCAAGAAGGCCAGGGAACTCCTGGAGAGAGACCAGAGCAGGGCAACCATCTGGAACATCTTTCTTATGAGGAAAAGCTGAGGGAGGTGGGGCTCTTTAGCTTGGAGTAGACTGTGGGCTGACCTCAGTATTGTTTACAAACAGATAAAGTGCGGGTGTCAGGAGGATGGAGCCAAATTGTTCTCAATGATGTCCAATGATAGGGCAAAAGGGTAATGGGATGAAGCTGGAATACAAAATGTTCCATTTAAATATAAGAAAATACTATTTTACTGTGAGAGTGATGGAGTAGTGGAACAGGCTGCCCAGGGGGTTGTGGAGTCTCCTTCTCTGGGGACATTTTAAACTGAGCTGCATAAGTTCCTGTGTGACCTACTCTAGGTGGTCCTGCTCTGGCAGGGGGGTTGGACTGGATGAGCTTTCGAGGTCCTTTAAAACCCTTAAGATTCTGTATTCTGTGAAAATTTTCAAATGCCAAGCTTTAGCTGGATTTTGAGTTTTTTCTTTTGGTAAATCATGTGGAATCACCTGGAAAGGTCTTCAAATGTGTAGAAGGCCTCTGGAGAGTGTTACCTCATCCCTGGGCTGGAAGAGCTTTTCAGTTTATTGTGGTTTTTCGTCTCAGCTTATGCAGACTGGAACATTTTCAAGGCATGGAAGAGGATGTTTGCACACCAACATATATGTGAATGTTCTGTTTACTAGTGGATCATAAAGCATTATGGGATTGTTTCCACCTGGAAGTTGTCCTGTTATTTCCACTGTCACCACTCTGTTCTTGTGATTTTTTAAGTGCAAATTTTTCCCCTCATATGTGAGTAGAATAGGCCATTCCTCATTCTACTCGAAGTACCAGTTTCCCAGCAATGGTGCTTTTACTGTTACATCCCTTTTACACGCTGACATTTGTTATTTGGGGAGTACAGGAAGAAGTGGATGAAAGCTCATAATGCCACCATCCATCCAGTCTTTCAGAGGTGATTATATTCTCCACAAAGCACAATTCTCTTGCCTTTTCCAGTTTTTCTCTAGTGTGCTCAGTTGTCAGCAGGGTAAATATTCACCTTTCTTTGTAAATAAGTAGTGGCTTTGTATCAGACCTAGATCTAGCCACAGACCAGTAAAGCTTTGAATAGCACTGGAACAAACCAGCTGCACAGATGTGAGAAGCTCATGCAATTTCTTCTGGTTAGGATTCACTTTGAGGTTGTTTACCCACCCTTAAACACAAACAGGGAAAGTCTATTATTTGATCAGACCTGACTCTCAAACAGAGACCTCATTATAGTGGCTTTCAACAGCAGAGTTGTGTTTTCAAGCTTTGAGAAGTGCAGCAGCTCTTCATTATGACCAAAATGGGGAGAAAAAAAAATAAAAGGGAAGTTCTTTTCTTTAATGACTGTTGAGAGACAAATATCTCTTTCTTTGTCATACATGGTCAAAGACTGATCCAGAAGGATGCTTCGTATCCCACCATGCTGTGGGAGATCACTGTTATGGTTTCAGATATTCTGTCTGAGCCCCATTTTTCATGAAACTATGTACCAGAATTCTCATCAGAATTAATGAAGAGGAAGGCACTTGGCACAGCAAAGACTACATTCACAAACACCACCAATGCTTCCCTGACACTATCTTAATTTTGTAATCAATCAAATATATCAATCAGTAAATAATTTCCCCCTCCCCACCAATCTTTTTTTTTTTTCCTTTCCATCCTTTTCCTTCATTTCTAATTCAACTTTGCAGATAAGATTGGGGTCTTTGGGAATAAAATCACATCTAAATTCAGATGCTAACTTTTAAGAGTAATTCATACCTCTGGAGAGACAGCATCTGATCTGTCCAGTCCCTAATCGAGTTAATAGGGGCAAGGGCATGAGCAGACAGGACTTAGGGTTTTACTTCTGGTTTCCAAGGAGCGCTTTGGAATATTTCACAAAGCAGCTAAAGTTCACGTTCTAGGACAAGGTAAAATGTCTTTGAGGCATCGAGTAGCACACATTTAATGAAGATAGAAAGCCAATCACTTAACATCAGATGAGGAACAGCAATTTCCTTCAGTCTGGCACTTTGTGTATTGAACAAAATTGCATGAGAGCTTTGAGCACTAGGAGAGCTGTCAAGCAGCCGTTTGTCTGGGAGCTGGAGCAGTCCCCTTGGAAACAGCTTAAACCTTTTAAATGAAAGCATTACAAAATGTACATCTGTGTGTAATATATTGTCCATAGCCTCAGCTGTCAAGGGCTAGGCAACACAATGTTTATATATATGTTTTCCTCGTAGTTATTTTCACACTTGCACATGTAAACATAACCTCCTTTAAGACTGCAGAGTACTTGGCTACTCAATAAGCAAGTATCATACAAAACGTTAGCCCTTAACATGGCTTCAGCTTGGTTATCTCACCTTTTAACATTTACCTTAAATTTTGTGATACTCCCTTGGCCTCTCTTTTGCAAATACAGAGAGATTTCTTGATACGGCAACATAAGAAATTTGACTGTCACTCTGTGTACACTGTAGTGACAAATAGTGTTCTTTGAGGGAGACCTGTTAATAGACATACTTGTTGCCATATGTCATTATTTACATATAACAGTAGTCCAAATGCAGAAGTCTGTAGCATGCCATCATAAGTGATCTTTGAGTGCAATGTCTGTGGAAACATGTTATTTATTTTATTTTTTTAATCTGTTTAGTACAGCAATGTATTTACTTATGTTATCTTTCTTGGCAACTATGAAAATAGCTAACAAAAATACAGGAAAAAAAAGAATACAAGGATGGTATGTATTATAAAATATATTACTCTGTGACACACTGGATCTCATGATTTTGTATTGCTGTAATGTCAGGCAGCTCTTCTGAAATAATTTAAGTTTTAGCAAGAAAAACTTTTTTAAGTGAGAGGAAAATCAACCCTGGTTTTGAGGTTTTTTCTTGTGCTCTCTCTCTGAGATTTCCTTGATCCTCTCCCTGCTCATCTTTTCCTCTAAAACCTGCTTGCAACTTGTACTCCCAGCAGCCACTTTCTTTAATGAAAAGTAATGCTGAGCAACTGAGCAGATTCCACTTCAGCTTTGACACTAGGAAGTGGATTTAAAGTACCTGACAGAGCTGGAAACTACAGCTGATTGGGCATTTTGGCAGTTGAAAACTATTACTTTTCTTTCT
Organism: Urocolius indicus; assembly: GCA_013401255.1. NCBI lineage: Eukaryota > Metazoa > Chordata > Aves > Coliiformes > Coliidae > Urocolius > Urocolius indicus. The sequence continues at coordinate 292,253 of WBNH01005609.1, read as the reverse complement.
TTTTCTTGCCTTCAGCATCTCTATTTTTTTTTTCCCTTTCATTACTCCCATCTGTTGCTTTCATTCCCCACTATATGCCTTATCCTTGTCACCAGTATTTGTTACCAGATAGCCTTGGTCTTCAGCAGGAAGACCCTTGCCATGCTCTGCTCAGAATTCATCCTATCAAGCATATATTTGGCCAAAGCAATTATAAATTTGTGCAACATGACCACAAGATGAGCATCAATTGGTGTTTAATTACAAGATCCTTCTAGGTAGCTTTTGTGTAAGATCTACAGGAGTTGGTCCACCCAAGATTGACTGATATGGATGACTATCCCCTTGCATATATTTACAAATAAGAAAACTCAGAGATGATCAAGCGTATAGTATGCAGTGGAGATCTCATCTTCTGTTACAAGCAGAAGGACATATTTTCTAATGATTTATATTGAACTTGATGTGAAATAGCAAAGGGAAAAGCAGCTTCTTAAAGAAAATCCCATTCTATTTATCTTCCACAGAGTAACTGTAGGAAGTGTTTGAGGTGGTTATACAGTTGTGATCTTCAGCATAAAATCTTTAGTGCTTATTGGCCCTAAAATTCTAATCCCTCTGTCATTCTCCAGCAGAGCTTTCCTATTGTTTATTATCAAAGGGAAAGCAATGCAAAATCTGGGAGAAAATACAATGATATAGTTTGGTCAAATATCCTCTCTCCAACAGAAGAGCTGTACTACTGTTTTCCAAGAGTTTTTGTGATGATAAAAGGGATTGTGGTTGCTGTTTCAAAGATACTATTCATGCCACAACAGTTATCCATTTGGATCAAAATAAATCCACAGCAATAAAATAAACAAGTATAAAACAGGACTATTGTAAGCAACTATGAGGCAAAATAGTAGTTAAATGACAATTAGGTAGATCGTAGAAGTTGAAGATTGGGAAAGCCTCCAAACCATGATTGGACAGCTACTGCATGGAGTAGGAGGTTATAGATTAGCAGAATAAGCTATCAATTTTCAATAAAATAGTAGGAGTAGTTTAATGAGGTTAACCTCCTGGGAAGTGTGGTGGACCAATTTAGAGGTGCACTTGGAACAGAGCACTGGCTCCAAGCCACATCTGGAAAGTATGGCTGTTTGCTAGGCAGAGAGGAATCATGACTTCTTTTTGCTTCCTCAATCCCTCATTCCTTCCTCCAGCCATTACTCTTTAGTTCCTCTTCTCTCCCTGTGAGCCATCTGACCACTTCATGCAGTCTCTCTGGGAGATGTCCTTCCCACCTGCATTCCAGAGAGCATTGAAGAGTATGCAGACATCATGGCTTTCTTCTGCACAAAAGTGGGAACCATCCAATGCCATCAGAAACGAAAAACCAAAATTATTGTTGAACAGTGATAAAATAGAGAGGTTACAGTGTGATTGTCGTGGTTTCTGCCCATCAGGGAACAAAAGACCACGATTAGCCTCAAGTACCGAAGACTAAAGGATTGCTAAAGGGCAGGGAGGGCTTAATTGCCGCTTAAGGTGCAGGACAAAACAGACCAGGCTACTCGGCTTGGGGAAGAAAACAGAAAATAATTTAATACCAACCAAAACACAAAACCCCAAAAACCAGAACCAAAACAAA